>JADMLD010000662.1:0-572792 GCA_017589585.1 Phylloscopus whistleri
ACAGTAGTATAGCTTTAACGCTGTCTGGTCTCTCTTCTCCTTTATTTTCCTTCTTCTTATTCTTTCCCCTGTTTCTCACTTCCTTTTCTGTCTTTCCCTCCCTCACCAGTCCATCCATCCTCCCATACTTCTTAACTGGCCAGATATCTAACCCCAAGGTTTTCAGTGTGAGACCTGGAAAAATATGGAAACCAGTTACCTAAAAGGTTTCAGAAGGAGTGGAGGACAGTGCATATATAGAAATAGGCAGCTTGGAAGGTTAAGACTTCAAACATTTTCAGGTTTTGATCTTGATAGAATATGGATAGCTCTGTATTTATTTGAATTTTTTAAAAAAAATATATTTAGAGGATGCATTTTGGTCATGGACATCTATGTTCTTATTACAACATAATCACTGTTTCTTGGTGATAGAATTTTGTTTTATTGTCTTGTCTGTAGGTAATTATTGAGTTATTAACAAACAGTGTAAAATTGTGTGTGTATGTGTGTGTGTATGTGTGTACATGCATGTGTGTATGTGTGTACGTGCATGTGTGTGTTTTACTCCATCTTTGTAACAGCTCTGACTGAATTCACCTCTAGGGATTTCTAAAGCGATTTAACATTCCACTTCCTACAATAACAGCATATTTCAACACAAACAATTATTTTAAAGGCTTATTTGATTTTATACTCTCTTTATCTGTCATGAAGCTGTTTTATTCTTCTTCCACTTATATGAGTTTAGACTATGTTTGTTTTAAATTTATGTAAACACAGAATACAGAAAACAGAATATAGCCATTAGCTTAGAGTACTACATCAATTTAAAACCTGATTCTGATTGTTTCCATAAATGAAATAAATGTAATTCAGCACTAGGTGAAGGAAAAAAGACAGAATAGAGCAAACTCATTGGATGCTAAAATTCAAAATAGCTCAAGATTTCAAGGTACAAATGCAAAATTAGGACTGCTGAACTCTCTGAGGGAAATGAGAAGGGGCTAATGTTTTATTCTTCCATTACGGGATGAACATTTACATTATTATTACTAGGCCAACTCAAGCAATTTATTTAAAATTTAATCCCTCAGGAAGAAAAAAAATCACACTTTCTGTAATGGGAGTAAAAAAAAAAAGAATAAAGCCAAAAAATGTAAGAACACAAGGATATAATCCTAAATCTTAAAAGCATAATGCTGAGGATAATAAAAAAAATCAGCTATGTATGAACATTCTTCAGCTGAGTTTGAGACTGGAGCCATTTGTAACCATGAGTTCATAGTTGTTAAGGTCTACAAGGCCCAAATTTTGCTTGAAACAGCAAATACCAGTGCAAAACATACAACAAATAATCATAATATCTGTGCTAAATACCTATATTCTGGTGTTGAACTTGTGGACTAGAAGACAGATGATCAGGACTCCATATTTTCCTTATGCCATTCATATATCATTTGTCATATTTTGGGGGGGGTTTGTTAACTTGAAAATTTTCTCCAAAATATCTATTTTTATATCTATGTATGGAACGGGTATTAACTGTAGTTTGGGAGGACAAGTAGTATGGATTCTTTAACTACACAGGGATACTCTGAATTCAAGGCACGATTCTGGCCTGCAAGTATTTGATATTTATTTTATAAATTTAAAATAGTAGTCTGAGGTCCTTCTAAGTGTTATGAACACAGTAGGCTAGGGGCCTAGACTGCTGGATAAGTGTCAGTATGTAACAAAAGCCAAAATGCTCACAAGTTGCTTTCCACCACAAAATTCCCAAACTGAGCAAACAGAGGCAAGCCTGGTGACATCTGTAACACACTCTGGAGTATAAGCTACAGTTTGTCACATTTTTTACACTGAGGCCTGTTTTGTGAGTCACTCTACCCACAAGCAAGAGGAATACTTGTAAAGCAAATACTTGATTTAAGGGGTTGAACTGTTTCCCAGCTCTGTAACATCTGGACACCTTTTTCTTAACTGAGTCACAAGGACTCCAGCAATTCATATACCCTTTGACACTTCTGAGTTACAGAAACACTTCTTTGCATAAAGTGTTTTAATAGTTCAGGCAGGAGCAAGGTTGGTTAATACAATGAATATGCCTGTGTTTCAGGTAGAAGTCTTTTATAATGGACAAAGTTTTGGCAGTACTCCCTAAATGAAATGAAACACCAGCATTGTTCTGGTACTTTGGAAATTTATTCCACAATCAGTTCCACCAAGATGTACATTTTTAGTATGACTCAGTGCTACATACTGTCTATAAGTAAATTAAGTCTGCCTTACACATCACAGTACTTTAACATAAAACCATGGTGCTGTCTAACGAGGCAGGCCTCTCTTCCCTCTTATCCTTGCCTATTTCTCAGCTCTTTGATTCTGTCAGCAAGGGCTTTCTTACAGGTTCTTGTTCCCAGAACAGGATTCAGGAACTGCCAAGACTAAAAACTAATCTCCAAATCTTTACTTTCCCTCCTTCCCTCCCCATCTTCCCATTTTGATCAGTTTGCTTTCCAGCCACCTCAGATGTGGACTTCTGAAATATGTGTGGGAAGACACACAGACTCTGTCCATATTCATGGAGATTTATGCAGAGTTCAAGTGACCATACAACCACAGTTTGAATTAGGTTAGTTATCTCTGAGCTCCTGCTGCACTCAAGGAAGAAAGTGTAGCTCCTGTTGTGACTTACCATCTCTAACAGGTTAACATAGGATCTGTGAATTGTCTTCTGAACCTAAGCTCAGATGCTTAAAGGTAATAGTCCTCTAAGTGTCAATGCTCACTTTATTTTCATCTTTCACATGTTTTAGCCAAAGTTTTATGTTTGGTCTGGTGAAAGGGTATTAGAATCTGGCCCAGATTCCCTATGAACTCATGCTGGCAGATTGTAAAGGATGTAATCTGATTCTGACATTTCCCCTTCTGCCTTAGAGGATATACATCTACGTTCTTCAGATATACAGAAATATCTTCAGATTCGCTCTTCAGAATGCAAAGGACCCATAAATACTAATGCAATGACTACAACATCCACGAAAATATTCATACCACAATAAAGAACCAAATGGGAAAGGCATGCCATGAACACTATTGTGTGCTGTGGCTGAAAGTACCCTATAATGTCAAAGAACTGTAATATGGTTGTTTTGCACCATCACTGTTATCCCCTAAAAGTTAATTTTATTGTATATATATTTTTTTAATTCTCTCTGTGGGGTAAGAAGGTGACATATTCCAGGTCTTGGAGATCACTTTTGGCATTTCTGTGTTGTCTCAGGCTATGTGCAAATTGTGAGACTTTGGAGAGTTTCTGGGCTCCCAGTCATCCTGTATCCTGACTCTCATGTCAGCATAAGGTTTGGACTTCTGATCTTTGTCTCATCCTACGTACCCTGGATTTTGCACAAATGGAATCCGGGTGGGTGGATAGACAGGAGGTTACAAAATGCTTCCTCCAGACCCTCAGTCTGGATGGGTATTTCAGCATGTGCTAAACATGCACTCTCAGGTCATATTATAATATGGTCCCTGTATAATCAACAGTATTTTTTCAACAGATTATCTGTTTGGTTTTTTTTTCTTTTACTAAAGCAAGACAAAAGTTTGTATTAAATATACCATTTTCTGCCATTAGATTTCAGTTATCAATACTGAACTTAAAAGGATAATATTTTAACAGTAAATACTTTTAAATAGTATTTCTTTTAAATAGTATATGTTAAAATACTTTTAAATAGTATTTTAACACATACTACTTAACATTTTTAAAATTAAATTAATTTTGGCCTCAGTGCAAGTTGATTTGCTTCTATCAATTGCAAAGCCCCACAGCCTTATTAAAGGTGTTTAGAACATAATTCTTTACTTCCAACTTTATAAACCACACAAATTCACTATGTCTGGGGTACTTCTGGTAGGCTGTTACTGTATGCTGGCTCTAAAGTGTGAACAAATTTGCCCCTTTCTCCTCACCCTGACTCAGACACCCAGAGTTACATCAGCAATGATATCTCCAACTTCAGAAGTTAGATTTTTCCCTGTTTGGATACTCTCTAGAGAAAAGGGCGTGTAGATGTGGAAATCCCTTCCCATCAGGCCCTTGCAGAAGACAGAAAATTTTTTAGGAAGTTCGAATTTCATGAATCTAAGGGATAACATACTTTGAATGTTAGCATTTTCAAGAGGATATTGTGTTGGCTGGATGCCCATTATCAATGTATTGTACAGGAATTGCAGATTCAAAACTTTCCTGATGGGAAAAGCAGAGTGAGTTGGGTTATCTGAGCAGATTTGAGTCCTTTACCTGAAGTCAGGGTAACATCTCAACCTTTATGAAAGAAAGACATGAAAAATTTTACCTCCTGGGAGATAAAGGAAAATTTGGCAAAAAGTTAAGACTAAATTCCAGCATCTTTGATTGTCCTGTTAGCTGATAGAAAACAAGAAAAGCCTCTTTTAGAGAGGGATGAGAAGAGTAAGGGGGAAAAAAAGGCAAATATATGAAAAGGAAAAATTGTCTGGCAGCCAAGAGGGTCAACTATGTCCTGGGGTGAATCAGGCACAGCATCAGCAGCCAGTGGAAGGAGAGGATTTTCCCTCTGTGCTCTGCACTGGTGTGGCTTCACCTTGAGTCCTGCGTGCAGTTTTGGGCACCACAATATGAAAAAGACATTATGTTACTAGAGATTGTCCAAAGGAGGGAAATGAGGATGGTGAAAGTTTTGAAGAAGCCATATGAGGAGCAGCTGAGGTCACTTGGTCTGTTCAGTCTAGAGGAGACTGAAGTGAGTCCTTATTGCAGTCTACAACTTCCTTGTGAGGGACAGCGGAGGGGTAGATATCAGTCTCTTCAATCTCATGGGTAGTGACAGGACCCAGGGAAATGGCATGAAGCTGAGTCAGGGGAGGTTTTGGTTGGATGTGGGGGAAAGGTTCTTCACCCAGAGAGGGGCTGGGCCCTGGAACAGATTCCCGGGGAAGTGGTCACAGCCCCAAACCTGACAGAGCTCAAGAAACCTTTGGGCAATATTCTTGGGCACATGGCATGACCCTTGGGTTGTCCTGTGCAGGGCTGTGGGTTTGACTCGACGATCCTGATGGCTCCCTTCCAAATCAGCATATTCTGTTCCATGATTCTATTTGACTCTGTGATTCTAAGAGCACACGTACATAACAAACTTTAATTTGGATGACATTGTAGAAATATGAAGAAAGAAGCAAATTAATCTGGTCAACATAACAGCCTTCTTTTTGACTAAATAAAAATCATTATCAATTTTATATTATGACTGATACAACAGAAACTATTACTCAAATGAGAGAACATTGTGACAAAGCCAGAGAAAGACTTGAAGTACCTGGACTGGGGAGTTTTCCAGGTCTTAAAATGCAAAATTAAGATGCATATTTATTTTATTGTGCAGCCATATGTTTCCATTAATGAAAAAGATGAAGCAGAGAAGGCTTCTGAAAGCCAAAAAGATAACAGGACAAATGTTGCTAAGGTATCTTTGAGGGAAAATTAAAATAATTTTTTTTGAGCAGATGGAGACTTAGAGAATCCAATATGTCTCCTAATATATATCCTCAAACATTTTTCCTGGAATATTACCAACCTCTTCTATTAGATTCTGGCATTGTAAGGATTTTGAAGCTGTTGGTTCTGCTGAATTTCAGACTCTCTCTGATACTAAAATACTTTATTGAGACTGGAAAATTTAGTGGGAAACAGAAGTAGAAAGTTCAGATGTATTTCATGAAAAGAAAAAAATAAACCATTTTCATGGGAGTGCAAATAAAGAGAAAAAGAGAAGAGAAAAAAATTAGTGTCAAGATATACGAGTATAATTTCCACTAAATAGTATATCAATCAATGTTTCAGTCAATAAATATTTCAAAATCAATATGAGAATCTTTAAACTCTTTTCTATATGATCTAATAGACAAGAAAAAACTTGTAACAAGTCAGCTTCTGTCAAGAGACACACTCATAACTCTGCCTATTCTGTTCATGTACTCAGCAATAGCCAAAAAATGGGAATTGGTAATAAGCCACTAGGTAACTGCAAATGTGTAATTGGCACAAATATGTATCTAATTAAGTAAAGGCTATCATGTGATGGCAGATTCAATGGAGGACAATTAAATTCAAATTTGATGGCCGATAGGTCCTATGAGTTTCTCACTGTTTAATCTGTGGTGTGCTGTGCTGTGGTGTTGCTTTCCCAGACCTGGAGGGAAAGGTGGCAGCACCAAATGAGACTGTGGCTTGTCCTGTCCTTTGAGCTTCAGGCAGCTCAACAGAAACCTTCTGTGAGGAGGAAAAATTTGGACTTTTCTGGGCAATAGGATATGGAGGTGGGACCAGCATTTAAATTTAGCATGAAGTAGGTAAGCATGAGGAAAAAAAGAAAGCTTGCAGCAGAAGTTCAGGCTGAAATATATATATTCCTTATGTCTGATTTTAGGCATCTGGGATGCATATAGAGTCTTATGTGCTCTGTACTCTCATCTTTCTTTAAAATAGAGTAAAACAGACAGTCTTTAGAGATCATGTATTATTCTAACCACATATAGATGAATCACATCTATAAGGACATGAATCACACTATAAAAACACTTAGGTGTCTCCACTATAAAAAATACAACTGAAGGGGAGGTGGTTATTTAGATCTGGATGGATCAGCTCCAACCTGACAGGGTCTTTCTTACTTGTAGCAACAAATAAATCTAACACCAATTCTCAAAAGTGATGAAAAGCAAAACGCTTTTCTAGTGACCTAGATAGTCCTCTGAGGCTTGTGTAAGAAAGAACCAAACACAATCACCTGCAAAGTGGGTGAAAAAAGAGGACCTATCTTGTGGGGACAAGGAAGGGAAGGCTTATCTTCAGAACTTTATTTACTCTGGCTCATTGAACAGCTGTGGGTTTATGCTGCCTAAAGTGCTGCTTTCCTGCTCCCCTATATACGCTTGTGAATTCCAAAATATACACCCTTATAAAAAGTATACTTTCGAAGCCTACTGGTGTCTATACTTAAAAAAGCAAAATAAAATATGCAGAGTAGATTCACATAACATTTTTGATTGCCTAGGATCTGGTCACACCAAATTAATTTCTACACATATGTGGCTCAAGAAAAGGTTCTTTCTGTGTATGGAGAGCTTAGTGAGACTAAGGTATTGTAAAGATATATTTGTTGTATCAAGTCTGACTCAATAAAGCTTTTTTTCATAATATTTATCTTTATTATAATAAGATAGACACAACATTTGTTCTTGCTCTTTCTATGTGTTGTGGGTGATACTTGTAAGAATTTAGGCAGTGAATACTAAGTGAGAATTGGACAAATGGCTTTCAGACCTCATGGATACTACAGAAACTTAGAGATTCACGGCTGGCTCCACATGGTTCCAAAATTCAGGCCTTCAAACTCTTAGGTATGACAACAATATTTCTACTTTCTGTTTCTTCTACACAGATCAGCATTTTGGGGCATGAAAATATGCACTACGAACCTCTAAATATTTCAACAAAAAAGTAAAAAAAACACTAATTATCTGTATACAGAACATGGAATAGTATAGGACAAGTAACTTGTCTTTGTTAGTGAGCTTTTAGTTTTGTTTGGTTTATGTAGTAAGATCTTGGTACGAGGAGAGCTTGGAAGGGTGGTCTCTTGGCTTCTGTGGAAATTAAATGTGAACGTGTAATTTTATATATATATATATATTTATATGTTTAGCTAGAAGGAAAATTGTAGTTTTCCTGCAGGGTTTATGGAATTTGAGAACAGTTGAGGAGGGTGGGTAGCTCTGGAGGGTACCCTGTCCCACTCTTCTGCTCAAAACAGGTTACTCAGGACCAGATCAAGCCAGGTTTTGAATATCTCTGAGGCAGACTACACAGTTTCTCTGGGCAAGCCTTAGAAGAAAAAATTATTTTTATTATGTTTAAATTTATAATCCTGTATTTCAATTTATGCCCTTTGCCTCTTTTCCTGCCACTGAACATCAATGAGAAAAGCTTGACTCAGACTCTACAGACTCCCATCAGATATTTATACACATTGATAAGATCCTCCCTAAGATTTCTATTTGTTTACTTAAACATTATAGAAATTGTTATAATTTTAACTTCCTTTCAGCACAAGTTATTCTTTTAAAAGATAACTTTATTGGCTAATAATTTCAATAATTTTAATAATTAGTAATTCTTAATATCTTCCTTATAAATTTAAAATGAAATTATACAAGAAAATTTTTTATTTCAAACTTTTTTCCAACATTCAAAATGTCTTACAACTTTTTTTTTTTTTAATCACTTCTGGCTTTTATAAATTGTTTCTGCCAACCAAACCAGCTTATCTTGGATTATTAAGGTAGTTATCAAAAAATTTCTAGTATAACTTATGAAATGATGCTTTGATTGATTTAAATATCTATTAATTATTTGTCTAGTTTTTAGGCAGAATCTGTAGTAGAAATTTATATTTACCTATATGTGATTTTGGAGGTGAACTAAAGAACAGATCTGCTCTCCTCATGTTACATGTAATTTGTTGGTAGACGTTTTTAAGAGGTTGCACTCATTATATGTCGTGTCTGCTCCTTCTTATTTTCAAGAGTTTTTGTAATATTTTTAATATGGTACAAAATAAGGAAACATCAAATTTAGCTTTAGCGTTTAAAACGCTTTATTAGCTGCTTTTTAGGGTGCAGCTGTACCGACTGTAGAGGAGTACAAATTTTGTCTTTGGTATTGTTTCAGTTTCTCACCAATTATTAGGCATAATGAAAGTAAAATCATAGAAAACTGTTTAATTTTGACATATTACACTATGTTTGCAAAGAGCAGAATAAATCTATTAAAATGCATACAACATATTTTAAATCAAATAGTACTAAAACTTTTAAATTCATTACTTAGGTCATAGGATGCTTATAAAATATTTCATTTTTAGGTGTGTTCATTACAATTTAAAATAAAAAAAAAGAATTTTGGAATTTAGACTGTGCACTCTGACATTAATTTATTAATTTATTAAGTATTGATTTATTAAGTATTTTGCAGTTACAATTTAAACTGCAGTGAATAGTTCTGATTGCTTACCTAAATCACTTTGCATTTTTATTTTTTGCAATGTTCAAACATTCAGCAGGTTCCAATGTAATTAAAATGATAGGAGGTATTTTCAATTTTTTCTTAAATCATGGAGTAGTTCTCATCCTGTTTCATAACAGTAGACATAAAAGGAAGAGGCTGAATATAAAACAAAACTATTCTGACTTCTGCACCCCAGCCATTATCATTGTTGCTCTGTTTCTCATTTTAGGCTGGAAATTCTCTTTCCTCCTTCACCCCCTAATGAAATAACAACAACAATACACCTAACCAAGAAAAGCCTGAGATATATTCCTGTGAAATTATAGAAAGAATGAAAATGTGTTACTGGGAAAAGAATGGACTCTTCAGAGTGCTAATATTTTTCACTGGAACAATGGTATAGCATCAAAAAGTGACTCCATCTTGTAGCTTTACTGTGTTCTCAAAGGACATTTGTGCTCATCAGTCATTTTTGTATTCTAATTGTAGATTGTGTAAATGTACTTAAATTTAGCCTTATTTTTTTCCTAAATTAACTAGTTTTCATTAAAGAAATAAAATCCCAACATGTGAAGTACAGAGCTGCAACAAGATTGTCTGCTTGGAGCTTTGGTCTGGACCCAGGCCAGTAACCAGGGTCAAGGAGTGAGCTACACTTAAATTTTAAACATTCTCAAAATTTAACAGCTTGGCTCAGCAACGTTTCTAGCTTAACATTAAAATATTTCTGTATTGCATGATGTTTGGACCAAGGATTAAGATCATTGTTTTCCTTGGGATTTTGATTTAAGGCTCTCTTTCAGGATGTGGAAGATTTTTGTGGAGTAGTGAGGTAGGGCTACCTTTTTGAAGAGGCATCTTTGAAGGTTACCTCCTATTTTGGGTCATGCATTCTCTTTGGGGAAGAGAACAGCTGGGAAACATTACAGAGATTCAGTAGCCATATAAAGTTCAAGAGTACTTCCATTTGTTCCTCTCCGATGCCTGAAAACTTCATGCTAATCATCTACACATATGACCCCAGATTTTGAAAGGACTATCCTTCCTGTATTTGTGCCATGGATATCTCAAAGCTACATGCCAATATGCACATTCAAGCAAACAAATCACAAATGTTATCCCATTATGTCACAAGCTGTACTTGTTAGGTGTTCCAAAGCACTTGACTCTATTGCAAATGGTGGGGTTGCCAACGCCCATACATATGGTGTAGCCTCATAAATTAGGAATAATTCGTGTCCAAAGTTTCTCTGTGTTAATTCCACTGTGAAGGATTTGAACCAATATTTTTGTTGAATCTCGTTCCTTTTCATATCTCTTTTCAGGTCTATGATGGTTTTTGGCTAAATTTAATTAACCAACAATATTTCTGGTTTGAAGAAAAACGCTTATCATTCTTTAATGAAAGAGGATTACTAGCTGCAGTTTTTGCTTTTTTCACTGCCAAAACCCAATCCAAACCCAACTGTGTGATTTATGAAGACAGCCTTGCCGTGGTTCTTTTCCAGGCCCACCCTTTACTGTCTGAACAATAATGTCTAAAGCAATAAAACATTAGAAATAATCTATTTATTCTACCTTTTATAATAAAAATACTTTTACTCTAAAATCTTAACAAACAAAACATTTCTAAACTGAATTTATGAAAATAATGATCTGTTTAGTTTATGCTAGAGTTGGCTGACTGTTAAAGCAGAACTGCTATCCAGTTAAGGCCAGCCTGGAATGACTATTCTTTTAATTGGAGCAATAAAAACCATGCACTAAATACTAGCTGCTTTTTTTTTTTTTTTTTTTAAGAGAACACATTTGCTATGATTTATAAATTTATAATGTCTTTTGCATGGCCAGAAGTGAATCCATTAACATAATAGATCATTCTCTAAGTTAATAAATGCTTCCTTTAATGTACTCCACTCTGGTGTGTAACTGGACATACGATTAAGTACAGACATATGTGTGATGGTGGAACAATATCTTTCTGACCAAATGACTTCATGATCAATTGACAGGGAAGTCACAGTGAAGTAGTTTTTGAAGAGATACTGTAAAAGCTGTAAGACATAAGTACTGACCTGTAACAAGGACAAGTTGTCATTCACTTTTGAGAATCTGGGTTTGCATTTTTTGTCATCTTATCAATACAAATTGTTAGTTCTATTTTAAAGTATAGCATCACTCACTGTAAAATTCCCAGACAATGTTCTTAGGTTCTGTTTGTTTTTTTTTTTTCCTAATGTTCTGTTATGTCTGCCTCTGCTATTTTAGATTTTATCACCTATGAATAAGAACTGATTAAATTAATACAAATACTGCAGGAAACATATTGTTAGGAGTTCAAATTTCTTGAGGAAGATAGAACCAATCAAATGGGTCTTATTGTCAAAGCATGGTTTTCCTGGTGTATTGTTCACTGCAGTAGTCAAATTTCAGCCTACTCTTAAGTGGGAAATACTATGATGCATCTGTTCAATCATGAGTGGTATGGATATATATTACCCTAAATTTTGCCCAGAACTGTCTTACTGAAATCACACTTCATAACAATGTCTTCCTTCTTCGAGTCTCCTCAAATATAATTATTCTTTGCACTTAAAACAGTTTGAGTATGGTGCTTTGTAGTACCATGACACAGAGTAAAATGTTTTCAGTTTACAATAAGAAATAATTTTTTTGCAGAAAAAAACCCATATACAAAAGTATTTTCCAAATCTATCTGTTCTTGACTGTGCTACAGAATTCCTCCTGGGCAAGAAATTTAATATTTCTTTGCCTCAGCTTTCTACCTGAAAAATGGCAATAGCAGTATTTTCCAAATGCTTTCTATCAATCTTGTCTGACTATAATATGAGCTCTACTGTGCAGCAGCAGGAAGTGCATTTTGCTGCATAACTATTTCCCAAACACAGTGAAAATTTTTGTAGAAATTAGCCAAACAGAAGACTTTGGGCCAAATTAATAGCTTTTTCTTGGTTTTGAGACATTGATGTAAATAGTGCAGTGGGATTCAGCTCAGTTTTGAATTCTTTTTCTGAAGATAATCAATGAACAGTTACAATCAGGAACCAGGATACATTTATGAGATTCATGGAAGGGAACAGAGAAAAATTTGTGCAAAGCAGTAAGGCACAGGTTTCTGTCCATTCACTTTGCTGATTAGTTAAATTCACTTCTTTCAAAAAAGAGAACAGTGAAGCAATAAATCTATGTCTGTTCTTTATGCATAGACAGAAACAGGGCAGAATACGTTGGAATGAGATGTTAACTTGAACATTAAGCTGTCATGTTAATGGATCTACTGCTTTCCCTACCAGAGAAGGCCATGATTCAATATTCTACCTTGACCAGATTTTTTTTGTTAACTCTTCACAGTGCAGTATTTAAGGGGACCATTGCAATTGCTTCACAATCCCAAGCAAAATAGCTGTTCTTGACACTATTTCTCTGTCCATCTGATGTGTTGTGGTACATCAATCTAACAATAAAATTAAATAATGTTGCTTTCACAAAATTCTGATTTCTTTAATAAGAATCTTCTGGGATTAACTTTCCAATTAGCTGTGTTTCGCTGCATTTTTCTTCCTCTACAGATTATTTAGATTTCAGACCAATAGAATTTTACTGACAGAAGTTATTTAATTGAGGCACTTCTCATTCCACCAGATGTCTGTTACATAACTGAATTTATTCGCTTTTCAATAATTATCCCTCAACTGCAAGAAAGAATACTGGAGACAAAATGTTAAATAAAAAAACAGACACACACTATGTCCCTAGGTGTATGACCAAAACACATGCAAATTGTCAACTAATGTTCTCAGGAGTCAATGGCAGTCTGTTGAATTTGGACACAAATTCTCTTTTCTGAGCATTAGTCCTCCCCTGGGCTTTCATTCTCCAGTTCACTGTAAGGCTACGCACGTAAGCAAGTCCTTGGACGTTGCAGAGTTGGCTTTGGGGTGGTTTCTTCAGAATTGTATTTGAATTTTTAAAGCCATAGAACTGAAGGGCAATTCATCCATCAGGCAGAATTTAAGTGTGTTCAGAAATCACCTCAGTTCACTCCACAGTCCAGTCCAGATTACTGTCCATAACTTATTGGCCATTGCTGCATTTTTCTACATTTAAGATAATACTTGCACTTTCAGTCAACATGATCCAACCATGATAACAGGTGGTATTTTTGATCTCTCTTTCAGAAATAAATTTCAAAGTTAGAATTTTCATTCAATTTTTTATAATTCTTCCACAGAATGGATGGCTCTTAGGATTATCTCTTCCAACTACATGCTTAAACTCCAAGAATCTATAAATTCCAATAATACATAATTAATAAATTATTACATAGAAAGACCAAAATATGTCAAATATGTTCACTAGGTGTTACTAAAAAATGTTATATTAACAAAAAATAATGAAAATTAGAATAGCTGCTTACAACAAGCCCTTTCTGTTCAAAATGCAAGGTACATGTGGCAGACCTATACCCAAATGACTACTGATTTACACATTGGCCAGACTGGTGAGCAGAATTTTTTTTTTAAATCCTCCCAAACCGTTCTGTTACATCATTACAAACTTGTCTTATTTTATGGGGTTTTTTTCCTACTCTTTACATGAACTTGTTAAGCTGTAAGAAAGATTTGGATTTGCATTCAAATTCTTGAGCCAAGTTTATAGTGGAATACAACATAATCCAGTTCATGGGAACATTCCCTCGTGTATCGCTGAAGTGCATTCTAGAGTCAAATTTGTCAGCTATTCTAACAGCAGACAGCAAAGATACACAGCAATTTAGAACAAGAAGTCAAGAGAAATGTCATGTGAGTGGTCTGAGGATTTACTTTGGGAAAAATATTGTAACAGTTAAAAGAGTAAGAAATTCCAATAAGTAGAATTTTTAAGAAGCAATCTAGCTAAAAAGTAAAAATAAAAAACTTTGTAGTTTAGACCATTGCTAAAAATAAAACCAGAAAACACATTTTAATCTCATTATTAAGTAATTTTAAATTAGAGAGTTAAAATACTATCAGTACACAAAAATTACTCCTTCCTGTATCTTGGATTTTCAGGCTGATAGTAAATGCTGTAGGAAACCTTGTAAACCAAACCCTTTTTGTTGTTGTTGTTTTGCCAGAAGTTCATAAAAAAAATTATAAAAAATCTTGACATGACACAGATGCAGATTAGAGGAATGGTTTCTTTCAAGTGAGCAGGATTAATGTTTCTCAATATACTGTGGCATGAAAACCTACAGTCTGCAAAAGCTAACCTTCTTATCTTTCCAAAGGATACGGCTGTTGCACTGTAACGCAAAGCAGCTTCAGCGTGGCGTTGAAAGTTGGTGCAGAGACGAGAGTTCATGAGTACAACACTGGGATACAGATACATTTAAATTTATTAAAGGTTGACAAAGCATTGCTGCTATTTTCCAAGTCAATACATCATATCACCTAATAATGACTTGTTAGGTCAGAAGTGAAAAATTAGAGGTCTGACAGGTTTTCTTCAAATAATAGATTAGTTACGATATGACGTATCCCAAGAGGAGACTCTTAGGGTCTACCCATTGATAGAGAAGTCCGTGGAGATTTGATTGAGGATACAAAAACCAGTGTAATGCTCTCTTTTTACATGAGAAGGTAAGCCAACACACCAAATTGAGGACTATGTGGAACCAAAACATATATGAAGAAGGCCAATGAAAATATAATTACAATTGGTCTAGAAACAATAACACAATTTATGAAGGACAGCATGAGCAGTGTGGGCCAGGAAGAAGTCAAACTCCCATTTCACATCCTGGTGGAGTGTGGGAATTAGAGAGAAAATTTCCTCACATGGAGTCTCATTTCAAGCAGCCAGAAGGATGGAGTGGAATTTGTGTACATCCCAAGAGTAATGGACCACAGGGTGTTTGAAATTGAACAGATTTACTGGTATCAAGAAAAATAAAACAGAGTAAGAAAAACAAGTTCTGTTCAGGAAAGTGTCCAGGTGCCTTCCCAGAGTCCAAGTATTTACTGCAAGAATTTAAATTGAAATACTTAAACATAAAAGGAAAGTAATGAATGGTGACACTCACATTGAAAGTGAAGAAATATTGTCCTGGGTTATGGAATCAAAAATGTGTATTCTATTTTCATCTGCTGAAAGCAGTTGGGGAATTGTTCTTTATTTCTTGTAACTTTGGAAGGAGGGGGACGGGGGGGAGGGGCGGGTGCCTTTTGGGTAATGGGCCATCAACAGACTATACCCCCGGACTATACCCGCTCCCCCCAGAGCCCCATCTGCATGCATGGTCCTATTGTGGGATGCCCCGCCCAGTGGGGGGAGTCTACAATTGCTGCCGGGAAAACTGAGCCGGCCGGGGACAGATTTCACTTGCTTCACCCCGATTCCTGGGAGAAAGACGGCACCCCATCTCATCTTCGCCAGACCCCATCTCATCATCGCCGGACCCCATCTCACCATCACCTCACCCCTGGACCCCTCCTCATCACCCCTGGACTCCTCCTCCTCACTCCTAGACCCTTTTTGGCTACAGGATCGTCCCTGCTCCAACAGAGCCACGTCTGCCACCCCAGGAGGACTCACTTCTGGACTGCTTCCAACACCCTGACTAACAGGGTGCCAGGTGGCAGCTCTGATTCTATCAGGGCTTTCCCAAATTGTTGTTGTTTGTTTGCTGGTTTGGTGGGGTAGTTTTGTTTCCTACCACATTTGTATTATTGATATTCCTAGTAAAGAACTGTTATTCCTATTCCCAAATCTTTGCCTGAGAGCCCTTAATTGAAAATTTATAATTTGGCAGGGGTGGGGGGTTTGCATTCTCTATTCTAAGGGAAACCCCAGTTTCCCTGGCAGACACCTGTCTTGTCAAACCAAGACAGATTTTGGCGCCCAAGTGTGGGGCACAAGGGCATTGAGACAGAGGAATAACAGTTCTTGTGTACTAGATAGAAGTCTACTGCTCAAAATCATGTGGTCCAGCTTTCCCTGGTTTGGCTGGCACGTGGTTGTGGCTGTATTTCTGCCATTTGCTGGCCCTTATCTAAACATGGGCCCTATAACCAAGGCTACTGTGGCTGGCATCCAGTTTATTTTGTGGGTTAATAAGGTGAGGAATTCGTGGATTTTTAACTTCCTTTGGAAAGCAGGCACATGGATTCAGGGCTATCATAGACTAACTCTGTGTTTCTGGGGTTACTTTAATAATGGTACATATTGTGAGGAAATGGCACCTGGGGAAATTTTCTCCCAATCCTTCACTCAGTTTTTTGGGTCTACTCCACCAGCTTTTCAAGGGTTAAATTTCCCTCTGAATGCTAATGACGTCATACAGTGGTTGGTGCTGCTTATAGGCCTATTCTATTTGGTATTCAGAGATAAAGGGAGACTGGCCTGGGTAAGCACTCTGATAACTACCCCAAAGAATAATGATGCTGCCCAAGAGCCCACCCCTGTCCCACAGCCAGCCTCAGGCATAAACCACCCGGTTTGGGTGAAGGCTCTGATAAAAGAAATGCATGAGATGAACCAGATGCTGAAAGAGTACATTTCCCCAGCTGGTGAGAAACCTTCGCCCTGCCCTGACAAAAGAGAATCTGATACAGAACCCGCAGACATTACAACTGTCCAGGTTCCAGCTGACACACAGGGGCAGTCACAGCCAGCAGCAGTTGCCCCTGTGGAAACAAGGAAATCTAAAGTGAAAACAGCAAACCCAGAGAGTAAAGATAAGAAGGGAGGGCCCTCACAAGACACAAGGGAATCACATGTTCAGATCATCACTGAGACCCTGTCGTATGAAAGTCTCCGTAATTTGCAAAAAGATATTGTACGGCGGGGACGTGAGGCTTACACTGCCTGGCTACTTCGGGTTTGGGATCTTATGGGCACAGGTGTCCAACTAGATGGTGGGGAGGCCAGGAATTTGGGACCCTTGACCCAGGACTCAGGTATAAATCAGGTATTTGTAAGGGAGCCTGGACCTCTTTCCCTCTGGCAGCGGCTTTTAACGAGTGTGAGAGAAAGATTTGTCCACAGAGAAAGAATGCAGGAGCACCACCATAGAATGCGCTGGAAAACTCTGGAGGAGGGAATCCAACAGCTGAGGGAAGTGGCAGTACTAGAGGTACTTTTTGGGAGGAGTGGACAGCATGATAATGATCCTGACAAGGTTAGATGCACAGCGCAGATGTTATGGAACCTGGCAAATCTGGGGCCATCTCAGTATACTACATTCATTGCAACCATTAATGCTGAGGACAACCAAGTGACAGTGGGGGCTGTTGCCACTAAGCTTAGGAATTATGAGAGCATGATCAATGGCCCGCTGCAGGCTCATATCTCTGCCGTGGTGAAAGAGCTCAAAGAGGAAATGAGGGAGGTGAGGGAGGAGATGAGGAAGAGCAGTTCCAATGTGGCACCGGTGCGAGTCACAGGCCCCAGAGTCAGAGCCCAACGACCCCCAGCCAGAGAGAGAGGGTACACCCCGAGAGCTGACCTGTGGTTTTACCTGCGTGACCATGGGGAAGACATGGGAGTGTGGGATGGGAAACCCACCTATGTCCTGGCAGCCCGGGTGCGTGAGCTCAAGGAGAGGAACACTCACCAAAGGGGTGCCACTAAAATGAAAGTATCCTCAACCTCCTATGCCCAGGCTGTCAGTAGTCAGGATGCTGGAACCTCTAGTATGTATGCTCAGGGAGGGAATAACCAGGGCTAGAGGGGCCCTGCCTCTAGCCAGGTAGAGGAGAGGGACAATCGGATCTATTGGACTGTGTGGATCCGATGGCCTGGCACATCTGACCCACAGAAATACACGGCTTTGGTTGACACTGGCTCCCAATGTACCCTGATGCCGTCGGGGTATGTGGGAGCAGAACCCATCTCTATTTCTGGAGTGACAGGGGGGTCCCAGCAACTGACTGTATTGGAAGCCAAAGTGAGTTTAACCGGGAATGGGTGGCAGAAACACCCCATCGTGACTGGTCCAGAGGCCCCGTGCATCCTTGGCATAGACTATCTCAAAAATGGACATTTCAAAGACCCAAAAGGATATCGTTGGGCTTTTGGAGTAGCTGCTGTAGAGACGGAAGACATCAGACAACTAAATACCCTGCCTGGTCTCTCCGACGACCCCTCTGCTGTGGGACTGCTGAGAGTTGAAGAACAACAGGTGCCAATCGCCACAGCAACAGTACACCGTCGGCAGTACCGTACTGACAGAGACTCTGTGACTCCGATCCATGAGATGATTCGGAAACTGGAAAGCCAAGGGGTGGTCAGCAAAACCCACTCACCCTTCAACAGTCCCATTTGGCCTGTGCGTAAGTCTGAAGGGGAATGGAGATTGACTGTGGACTATCGTGCATTGAATGAAGTGACTCCACCACTGAGCGCTGCCGTGCCGGACATGCTGGAGCTCCAGTATGAGCTGGAGTCCAAGGCAGCAAAGTGGTATGCCACTATTGACATTGCCAATGCCTTCTTCTCCATTCCTTTGGCAGCAGAGTGCAGGCCCCAGTTTGCTTTCACCTGGAGGGGCGTTCAGTACACCTGGAACCGACTGCCCCAGGGGTGGAAGCACAGTCCCACCATCTGCCATGGACTGATCCAGGCTGCACTGGAGAAGGGTGAGGCTCCGGAACATCTACAGTACATCGATGACATCATTGTGTGGGGAAACACGGCAGTGGAAGTTTTCGAGAAAGGAGAAAAGATCATCCAGATTCTCCTGGAAGCTGGCTTTGCCATCAAGAAGAGTAAAGTCAAGGGACCTGCCCGAGAGATCCAGTTCCTGGGAGTGAAGTGGCAAGATGGACAGCGTCAGATCCCCACAGAGGTCATTAATAAGATCACCGCGATGTCTCCACCGACCAGCAAGAAGGAAACACAAGCTTTCCTAGGTGCCATAGGTTTCTGGAGGATGCACATCCCTGAGTACAGTCAGATTGTGAGCCCTCTGTACCTGGTTACCCGCAAAAAGAACGATTTCCACTGGGGCCCAGAGCAGCAACACGCCTTTGCCCAGATCAAGCAGGAAATCGCTCATGCGGTGGCCCTTGGCCCAGTCAGGACGGGACCAGAGGTAAAGAATGTGCTTTACTCCGCAGCTGGGAGCCATGGTCTGTCCTGGAGCCTTTGGCAGAAGGTGCCTGGTGAGACTCGAGGCCGACCACTGGGATTCTGGAGCCGAAGCTACAGAGGGTCTGAAGCCAATTACACTCCCACGGAGAAGGAGATCTTGGCTGCCTATGAAGGAGTTCAAGCTGCCTCAGAGGTGATTGGCACGGAAGCACAGCTCCTCCTGGCACCCCGACTACCAGTGCTGGGGTGGATGTTTAAAGGAAAGGTTCCCTCCACCCATCACGCCACTGACGCCACCTGGAGCAAATGGATTGCCCTCATCACTCAGCGCGCCCGTATTGGAAACCCGAATCGCCCTGGGATTCTGGAAGTGATCACCAACTGGCCGGAAGCTGAGAACTTCAGTCTCACCGAGGAAGAAGAACAAGAGCAGGTAACCCGGGCTGAAGAAGCTCCACCATATAACCAACTGCCAGCAGAAGAAGCACGCTACGCTCTTTTCACTGACGGTTCCTGTCGCATTGTAGGGATGAACCGGAAGTGGAAAGCAGCTGTGTGGAGCCCCACAAGACAGGTTGCACAAGCCACTGAAGGAGAAGGTGGGTCAAGCCAGCTTGCTGAACTCAAAGCTGTTCAATTGGCCCTGGACATCGCTGAAAGAGAGAAGTGGCCAAAGCTCTACCTCTACACCGATTCGTGGATGGTAGCTAATGCTCTGTGGGGCTGGCTGGAAAGGTGGAAAAAGGTCAGCTGGCAGCGTAGGGGAAAACCAATCTGGGCTGCTGATGAGTGGAAGGACATCGCCACCAGAGTAGGGAAACTACCTGTGAAAGTCCGTCATGTAGACGCCCATGTTCCCAAGAGTCGGGCTAATGAGGAGCACCGGAACAACGAGCAGGTAGATCAGGCCGCGAAGATAGAAGTGTCTAAGATAGACTTGGATTGGCAACATAAGGGAGAGTTGTTCCTAGCTCGGTGGGCCCATGATGCCTCAGGTCATCAGGGCAGAGATGCCACTTATAAGTGGGCACGAGACCGAGGGGTGGATCTAACCATGGACAGTATCTCTCAGGTTATCCATGACTGTGAGACGTGTGCTGCCATCAAGCAGGCCAAGCGGGTGAAGCCCCTCTGGTACGGTGGACGGTGGTCCAAATATAAGTATGGGGAGGCCTGGCAGATTGATTACATCACCCTGCCCCAAACCCACCAAGGCAAGCGCTATGTGCTGACCATGGTGGAAGCCACCACTGGGTGGCTGGAGACCTATCCTGTGCCTCATGCCACCGCCCGGAACACCATCCTGGGCCTTGAAAGACAAGTCCTGTGGAGACACGGCACCCCTGAGAGAATCGAGTCAGACAACGGGACCCATTTCAAGAACAGCCTTATAAACACCTGGGCTAAAGAACACGGCATTGAATGGATCTATCACATCCCTTATCATGCACCAGCTGCCGGGAAAGTGGAACGGTGCAATGGACTACTTAAGACCACTCTAAAGGCACTTGGCAGAGGGACCTTTAAGAACTGGGAAGTGAACTTAGCAAAAGCCACCTGGATGGTCAACACCCGAGGCTCCATCAATCGAGCTGGTCCTGCCCAGTCTACCCCTTTGCACACAGTAGATGGAGATAAAGTCCCTGTGGTGCACATGAGAGGTATTTTAGGAAAGACTGTCTGGATTAACCCCACCTCAGGCAAAGGCGAACCCATCCGTGGGATTGTTTTTGCTCAAGGACCTGGTTACACTTGGTGGGTAATGCAGAAAGATGGAAAAACCAGTTGTGTACCCCAAGAAAACCTAATCCTAAGTAAGAACTGAGTGTAGGGGTTCATTTTGCATAGTAGTTCATTGCTTTAGGTATGATGCAGATGATAATAGAATAAGGGGTGGATAATGTCCTGGGTTATGGAATCAAAAATGTGTATTCTATTTTCATCTGCTGAAAGCAGTTGGGGAATTGTTCTTTATTTCTTGTAACTTTGGAAGGAGGGGGACGGGGGGGAGGGGCGGGTGCCTTTTGGGTAATGGGCCATCAACAGACTATACCCCCGGACTATACCCGCTCCCCCCAGAGCCCCATTTGCATGCATGTCCTATTGTGGGATGCCCTGCCCAGTGGGGGGAGTCTACAATTGCTGCCGGGAAAACTGAGCCGGCCAGGGACAGATTTCACTTGCTTCACCCCGATTCCTGGGAGGAAGACGGCACCCCATCTCATCTTCGCCAGACCCCATCTCATCATCGCCGGACCCCATCTCACCATCACCTCACCCCTGGACCCCTCCTCATCACTCCTAGACCCTTCCTCATCACTCCTAGACCCTTTTTGGCTACAGGATCGTCCCTGCTCCAACAGAGCCACGTCTGTCATCCCAGGACTCACTTCTGGACTGCTTCCAACACCCTGACTAACAGGGTGCCAGGTGGCAGCTCTGATTCTGTCAGGGCTTTCCCAAATTGTTGTTGTTTGTTTGCTGGTTTGGTGGGGTAGTTTTGTTTCCTACCACATTTGTATTATTGATATTCCTAGTAAAGAACTGTTATTCCTATTCCCAAATCTTTGCCTGAGAGCCCTTAATTGAAAATTTATAATTTGGCAGGGGTGGAGGGTTTGCATTCTCTATTCTAAGGGAAACCCCAGTTTCCCTGGCAGACACCTGTCTTGTCAAACCAAGACACATGGCATTTTTTTTAGCTAATTACATCACCTGACACTTTTTCTTCATATATTGCAATTTTGAATCAGCTTTTAATGCTTTTTCATTCATCCTGGTATCTGGCATACACCAGGTCAGTTTTCTTTTTAAAGTCAGAATGTCCATATGGCAAATGTTGATATCAAAATAGCAGCTGTAACACCATATTCTTATAGTGAATCAAGAAGAGAAATGCTCTTAAGCATTAGTAATACTCAAGTGTCAACATTATTAGTCAGAAAGAATGTTACCTCTTACAGTCCAAACTTCCTAACCACTTTTCTTCAAATGGATGTTACTGTTTTTCAAGCCTTGAAAGTAATGGATGGTAGCACACAGGGTCTATAGCAGTTTACACATTCAAAACCTCTTATAAAACAGTTTGTAGAACTTAGCTAGTAAAACTGCTGGCACACTTTTGTGTTTGTTTTACTAGCCTAGGATGCTGGAGAATAGTTAAGTTTATATTTGGCCTGTGTCTTGGTTTGACAAGACAGGTGTCTGCCAGGGAAACTGGGGTTTCCCTTAGAATAGAGAATGCAAACCCCCCACCCCTGCCAAATTATAAATTTTCAATTAAGGGCTCTCAGGCAAAGATTTGGGAATAGGAATAACAGTTCTTTACTAGGAATATCAATAATACAAATGTGGTAGGAAACAAAACTACCCCACCAAACCAGCAAACAAACAACAACAATTTGGGAAAGCCCTGACAGAATCAGAGCTGCCACCTGGCACCCTGATAGTCAGGGTGTTGGAAGCAGTCCAGAAGTGAGTCCTGAGATGACAGACGTGGCTCTGTTGGAGCAGGGACGATCCTGTAGCCAAAAAGGGTCTAGGAGTGATGAGGAAGGGTCTAGGAGTGATGAGGAGGGGTCCAGGGGTGAGGTGATGGTGAGATGGGGTCCGGCGATGATGAGATGGGGTCTGGCGAAGATGAGATGGGGTGCCGTCTTCCTCCCAGGAATCGGGGTGAAGCAAGTGAAATCTGTCCCCGGCCGGCTCAGTTTTCCCGGCAGCAATTGTAGACTCCCCCCACTGGGTGGGGCATCCCACAATAGGACCATGCATGCAAATGGGGCTTCTGGGGCTCTGGGGGGAGCGGGTATAGTCCGGGGGTATAGTCTGTTGATGGCCCATTACCCAAAAGGCACCCGCCCCCCCCCCCCATCCCCCTCCTTCCAAAGTTACAAGAAATAAAGAACAATTCCCCAACTGCTTTCAGCAGATGAAAATAGAATACACATTTTTGATTCCATAACCCAGGACATTATCCACCCCTTATTCTATTATCATCTGCATCATACCTAAAGCAATGAACTACTAGCAGAATGAACCCCTACACTCAGTTCTTACTTAGGATTAGGTTTTCCTGGGGTACACAACTGGTTTTTCCATCTTTCTGCATTACCCACCAAGTGTAACCAGGTCCTTGAGCAAAAACAATCCCACGGATGGGTTCGCCTTTGCCTGAGGTGGGGTTAATCCAGACAGTCTTTCCTAAAATACCTCTCATGTGCACCACAGGGACTTTATCTCCATCTACTGTGTGCAAAGGGGTAGACTGGGCAGGACCAGCTCGATTGATGGAGCCTCGGGTGTTGACCATCCAGGTGGCTTTTGCTAAGTTCACTTCCCAGTTCTTAAAGGTCCCTCTGCCAAGTGCCTTTAGAGTGGTCTTAAGTAGTCCATTGCACCGTTCCACTTTCCCGGCAGCTGGTGCATGATAAGGGATGTGATAGATCCATTCAATGCCGTGTTCTTTAGCCCAGGTGTTTATAAGGCTGTTCTTGAAATGGGTCCCGTTGTCTGACTCGATTCTCTCAGGGGTGCCGTGTCTCCACAGGACTTGTCTTTCAAGGCCCAGGATGGTGTTCCGGGCGGTGGCATGAGGCACAGGATAGGTCTCCAGCCACCCAGTGGTGGCTTCCACCATGGTCAGCACATAGCGCTTGCCTTGGTGGGTTTGGGGCAGGGTGATGTAATCAATCTGCCAGGCCTCCCCATACTTATATTTGGACCACCGTCCACCGTACCAGAGGGGCTTCACCCGCTTGGCCTGCTTGATGGCAGCACACGTCTCACAGTCATGGATAACCTGAGAGATACTGTCCATGGTTAGATCCACCCCTCGGTCTCGTGCCCACTTATAAGTGGCATCTCTGCCCTGATGACCTGAGGCATCATGGGCCCACCGAGCTAGGAACAACTCTCCCTTATGTTGCCAATCCAAGTCTATCTTAGACACTTCTATCTTCGCGGCCTGATCTACCTGCTCGTTGTTTCGGTGCTCCTCATTAGCCCGACTCTTGGGGACATGGGCATCTACATGACGGACTTTCACAGGTAGTTTCCCTACTCTGGTGGCGATGTCCTTCCACTCATCAGCAGCCCAGATTGGTTTTCCCCTACGCTGCCAGCTGACCTTTTTCCACCTTTCCAGCCAGCCCCACAGAGCATTAGCTACCATCCACGAATCGGTGTAGAGGTAGAGCTTTGGCCACTTCTCTCTTTCAGCGATGTCCAGGGCCAATTGAACAGCTTTGAGTTCGGCAAGCTGGCTTGACCCACCTTCTCCTTCAGTGGCTTGTGCAACCTGTCTTGTGGGGCTCCACACAGCTGCTTTCCACTTTCGGTTCATCCCTACGATGCGACAGGAACCGTCAGTGAAAAGAGCGTAGCGTGCTTCTTCTGCTGGCAGTTGGTTATATGGTGGAGCTTCTTCAGCCCGGGTTACCTGCTCTTGTTCTTCTTCCTCGGTGAGACTGAAGTTCTCAGCTTCCGGCCAGTTGGTGATCACTTCCAGAATCCCAGGGCGATTCGGGTTTCCAATACGGGCGCGCTGAGTGATGAGGGCAATCCATTTGCTCCAGGTGGCGTCAGTGGCGTGATGGGTGGAGGGAACCTTTCCTTTAAACATCCACCCCAGCACTGGTAGTCGGGGTGCCAGGAGGAGTTGTGCTTCAGTGCCAATCACCTCTGAGGCGGCTTGAACTCCTTCATAGGCAGCCAAGATCTCCTTCTCCGTGGGAGTGTAATTGGCTTCAGACCCTCTGTAGCTTCGGCTCCAGAATCCCAGTGGTCGGCCTCGAGTCTCACCAGGCACCTTCTGCCAAAGGCTCCAGGACAGACCATGGCTCCCAGCTGCGGAGTAAAGCACATTCTTTACCTCTGGTCCCGTCCTGACTGGGCCAAGGGCCACCGCATGAGCGATTTCCTGCTTGATCTGGGCAAAGGCGTGTTGCTGCTCTGGGCCCCAGTGGAAATCGTTCTTTTTGCGGGTAACCAGGTACAGAGGGCTCACAATCTGACTGTACTCAGGGATGTGCATCCTCCAGAAACCTATGGCACCTAGGAAAGCTTGTGTTTCCTTCTTGCTGGTCGGTGGAGACATCGCGGTGATCTTATTAATGACCTCTGTGGGGATCTGACGCCGTCCATCTTGCCACTTCACTCCCAGGAACTGGATCTCTCGGGCAGGTCCCTTGACTTTACTCTTCTTGATGGCAAAGCCAGCTTCCAGGAGAATCTGGATGATCTTTTCTCCTTTCTCGAAAAGTTCCACTGCCGTGTTTCCCCACACAATGATGTCATCGATGTACTGTAGATGTTCCGGAGCCTCACCCTTCTCCAGTGCAGCCTGGATCAGTCCATGGCAGATGGTGGGACTGTGCTTCCACCCCTGGGGCAGTCGGTTCCAGGTGTACTGAACGCCCCTCCAGGTGAAAGCAAACTGGGGCCTACACTCTGCTGCCAAAGGAATGGAGAAAAAGGCATTGGCAATATCAATGGTCGCATACCACTTTGCTGCCTTGGACTCCAGCTCATACTGGAGCTCCAGCATGTCCGGCACAGCAGCGCTCAGTGGTGGAGTCACTTCATTCAATGCACGATAGTCCACAGTCAATCTCCATTCCCCTTCAGACTTACGCACAGGCCAAATGGGACTGTTGAAGGGTGAGTGGGTTTTGCTGACCACCCCTTGGCTCTCCAGTTTACGAATCATCTCATGGATCGGAGTCACAGAGTCTCTGTCAGTACGGTATTGCCGACGGTGTACTGTTGCTGTGGCGATTGGCACCTGTTGTTCTTCAACTCTCAGCAGTCCCACAGCAGAGGGGTCGTCGGAGAGACCAGGCAGGGTATTTAGTTGTCTGATTGCTTCCGTCTCTACAGCAGCTACTCCAAAAGCCCAACGATATCCTTTTGGGTCTTTGAAATGTCCATTTTTGAGATAGTCTATGCCAAGGATGCACGGGGCCTCTGGACCAGTCACAATGGGGTGTTTCTGCCACCCATTCCCGGTTAAACTCACTTCGGCCTCCAATACAGTCAGCTGCTGGGACCCCCCTGTCACTCCAGAAATAGAAATGGACTCTGCTCCCACATACCCCGACGGCATCAGGGTACATTGGGAGCCAGTGTCAACCAAAGCCGTGTATTTCTGTGGGTCAGATGTGCCAGGCCATCGGATCCACACAGTCCAATAGATCCGATTGTCCCTCTCCTCTACCTGGCTAGAGGCAGGGCCCCTCTAGCACTGGTTATTCCCTCCCTGAGCATACATACTAGAGGTTCCAGCATCCTGACTACTGACAGCCTGGGCATAGGAGGTTGAGGATACTTTCATTTTAGTGGCACCCTTTTGGTGAGTGTTCCTCTCCTTGAGCTCACGCACCCGTGCTGCCAGGACATAGGTGGGTTTCCCATCCCACACTCCCATGTCTTCCCCATGGTCACGCAGGTAAAACCACAGGTCAGCTCTCGGGGTGTACCCTCTCTCTCTGGCTGGGGGTCGTTGGGCTCTGACTCTGGGGCCTGTGACTCGTACCGGTGCCACATTGGAACTGCTCTTCCTCATCTCCTCCCTCACCTCCCTCATTTCCTCTTTGAGCTCTTTCACCACGGCAGAGATATGAGCCTGCAGCGGGCCATTGATCATGCTCTCATAATTCCTAAGCTTAGTGGCAACAGCCCCCACTGTCACTTGGTTGTCCTCAGCATTAATGGTTGCAATGAATGTAGTATACTGAGATGGCCCCAGATTTGCCAGGTTCCATAACATCTGCGCTGTGCATCTAACCTTGTCAGGATCATTATCATGCTGTCCACTCCTCCCAAAAAGTACCTCTAGTACTGCCACTTCCCTCAGCTGTTGGATTCCTTCCTCCAGAGTTTTCCAGCGCATTCTATGGTGGTGCTCCTGCATTCTTTCTCTGTGGACAAATCTTTCTCTCACACTCGTTAAAAGCCGCTGCCAGAGGGAAAGAGGTCCAGGCTCCCTTACAAATACCTGATTTATACCTGAGTCCTGGGTCAAGGGTCCCAAATTCCTGGCCTCCCCACCATCTAGTTGGACACCTGTGCCCATAAGATCCCAAACCCGAAGTAGCCAGGCAGTGTAAGCCTCACGTCCCCGCCGTACAATATCTTTTTGCAGATTACGGAGACTTTCATACGACAGGGTCTCAGTGATGATCTGAACATGTGATTCCCTTGTGTCTTGTGAGGGCCCTCCCTTCTTATCTTTACTCTCTGGGTTTGCTGTTTTCACTTTAGATTTCCTTGTTTCCACAGGGGCAACTGCTGCTGGCTGTGACTGCCCCTGTGTGTCAGCTGGAACCTGGACAGTTGTAATGTCTGCGGGTTCTGTATCAGATTCTCTTTTGTCAGGGCAGGGCGAAGGTTTCTCACCAGCTGGGGAAATGTACTCTTTCAGCATCTGGTTCATCTCATGCATTTCTTTTATCAGAGCCTTCACCCAAACCGGGTGGTTTATGCCTGAGGCTGGCTGTGGGACAGGGATGGGCTCTTGGGCAGCATCTTTATTCTCTGGGGTAGTTATCAGAGTGCTTACCCAGGCCAGTCTCCCTTTATCTCTGAATACCAAATAGAATAGGCCTATAAGCAGCACCAACCACTGTATGACGTCATTAGCATTCAGAGGGAAATTTAACCCTTGAAAAGCTGGTGGAGTAGACCCAAAAAACTGAGTGAAGGGTTGGGAGAAAATTTCCCCTGGTGCCATTTCCTCACAATATGTACCATTTTTAAAGTAACCCCAGAAACACAGAGTTAGTCTATGATAGCCCTGAATCCATGTGCCTGCTTTCCAAAGGAAGTTAAAAATCCACGAATTCCTCACCTTATTAACCCACAAAATAAACTGGATGCCAGCCACAGTAGCCTTGGTTATAGGGCCCATGTTTAGATAAGGGCCAGCAAATGGCAGAAATACAGCCACAACCACGTGCCAGCCAAACCAGGGAAAGCTGGACCACATGATTTTGAGCAGTAGACTTCTATCTAGTACACAAGAACTGTTATTCCTCTGTCTCAATGCCCTTGTGCCCCACACTTGGGCGCCAAAATCTGTCTTGGTTTGACAAGACAGGTGTCTGCCAGGGAAACTGGGGTTTCCCTTAGAATAGAGAATGCAAACCCCCCACCCCTGCCAAATTATAAATTTTCAATTAAGAGCTCTCAGGCAAAGATTTGGGAATAGGAATAACAGTTCTTTACTAGGAATATCAATAATACAAATGTGGTAGGAAACAAAACTACCCCACCAAACCAGCAAACAAACAACAACAATTTGGGAAAGCCCTGACAGAATCAGAGCTGCCACCTGGCACCCTGATAGTCAGGGTGTTGGAAGCAGTCCAGAAGTGAGTCCTGGGATGACAGACGTGGCTCTGTTGGAGCAGGGACGATCCTGTAGCCAAAAAGGGTCTAGGAGTGATGAGGAAGGGTCTAGGAGTGATGAGGAGGGGTCCAGGGGTGAGGTGATGGTGAGATGGGGTCCGGCGATGATGAGATGGGGTCTGGCGAAGATGAGATGGGGTGCCGTCTTTCTCCCAGGAATCGGGGTGAAGCAAGTGAAATCTGTCCCCGGCCGGCTCAGTTTTCCCGGCAGCAATTGTAGACTCCCCCCACTGGGTGGGGCATCCCACAATAGGACATGCATGCAAATGGGGCTTCTGGGGCTCTGGGGGGAGCGGGTATAGTCCGGGGGTATAGTCTGTTGATGGCCCATTACCCAAAAGGCACCCGCCCCCCCCCCATCCCCCTCCTTCCAAAGTTACAAGAAATAAAGAACAATTCCCCAACTGCTTTCAGCAGATGAAAACAGAATACACATTTTTGATTCCATAACCCAGGACAGCCTGTATCATTTTGTTCAAGTAAAGTCAGTCTGAAAAGAGATTGACTTTCATTGAGACATAGTCTCCTTTTTTATCAAAACTCATGGTAAATTTAATAGCACTTGTCACATGAATTGCAGCAATAGATTTTAGTGCAACAGGTAGTGTTCAGCCACCAGACCAGACAGCAAGAATGCATTCAGGTCACCCTAGAAAATCTATTTGATATCTTAATCAGCTGACTCCTGTTAGAGAAAGCCAAAAGGGTCCTACCAGATACTTCAACTAAAAAAATGTACACTTCAATTACAAAAAACCATCTCCACTTGTTGCTTCCTTCTCTCTCAGTCATGATGCTTTGAGTCCCATCTGAAGGATGTTTGAGTAGGTTTTTTTCAGTTATATTTGAGAATGTATCACAAGTGGGGCATAAAACACACCAGTTATGTTTTTTCATTTTGTCATTTTGTAGTCAGGCCTTGAGCACCCTCACCACTGGTGGGTTGTCTGCCTGTGCTCCAGTTTGGTGCCTCTGTGTAACCTTGGTTCAGGTTAATTGTTTTTAGGTGAGTTGTGTGAGAAAGCTGTGAGCAGCAGCTCCTTCAGTCTGGAGCTGCATTTCAGCTCAGGCCCCTGCCCTTGTCTGTGCCTGAGCAATGTCATAGCCACATCTATGTCCCTGTCACTCTGCACTTGACTTCTTGGCATGGCTTGGATCAGCATCATTATCATGAGCTTGCCTAGCTATCAGTGACTCTTGGCTGTCTTGGTGACTGGCTCACTGGAACTGATCCTGACCCTGATTTTGTGACTTGATTGTCCTACTTAAACAGGTGGATTGACACTCTGGACCCTTGGCTGACTGTGATTAGTGTCACTCAAGCTGCTTTATCCATCTTGCTCGAGTACTGGGGGACAGGACCCTTGGCTATGATGTTCCTGACTGTGCTTGCCTTGTTCTTTCCCTCCAGTCTGGTCTCCCCTTCCCCAAGGATCTGTTGCTAGAACTTTTCTAACAGCATAAGTGTAATGCCTTCATTTCTAGTTTTCTTTGGTGAATGCCCATCTGATAAAATAACTTATACTTTCCTTTAATGCAGTATCTTCTTTGGCCCATTATTGTACCCAAGTGTATTTTTGAATGTTTACAAGCCTGGTTGAAAAAGCCCAGGGTTTTTTCTTGCAGGATAGCAGGTATGAGCAAATCTGTAACTTTAAATATTTATACATGTAAGTAGAATCCCTTGAAGAAATTGTGATTTCTTGGTTGAATTTTTTAAAGGATCAGTCCCAGGATGAATTCCTGTTGCAGAACACATCTGGTGTGGCAGTTCACTGTTGTAACATCACTGCGTACAACAGATGTAATCCCCTGTGCAATTGTTTTACTCTGGTTCAGAAAATATAGACAGTTTGGGGCCACAACATTCCTCATGACTGAATAAAAAGGAATTAATAAATTACTCTCTTGGCACAGGGAAACGTGAGGACCAACTGTTACTATTTTCAGGCAAAGCTTGTTAATAGAAGATATCTCCTGTTGCTTATCTGAAGTTGGGGTGTGTTGAGTGGCTTACATGAAGTGCCATAAATGGAAGGACACAAGACAAGAACCAGCTGCTAAATATCTAGAGATTTGGTGGTACCTGGGCTGCCTATTGATCCTGCCTTCATTAATGTGGTGTTCAGCACTACATTGCCAAAGCCTCTGTCTGAAGGACAAATTAGCCTGAGTAGGGCTCTGTGCTCAGGTGGCAGTGTGCCCTGCACTAGTTCAGATATATGTGCTGGAAGCTGCAGCATGTGCTGCAGATGTACTCTAACTTCTTCAGATGCCAGCCACAGTTAAAGCTGTTCAGTGCTGCCCATTGGAAATAAAACATGGCTATAACTGTTAGACTTCAATTTGTCATTTGTCTCAGCCTGGATTTTTCCTGAAAATGTCAGTAAATTTTTCCAAAGAGAAAATGATAGAAAAATATTTTGATTTGACCATGTCAGTAAGCACATACCCAATCCCAAAAATCTTAGGATGGAGAAGACCAGACCCTCAAGGATCATCAAGTCCAACTCCCTGCAGAGGACATCCCAAGAGTCACACCATGTGCCTGACCGCATTCTGGGTGAAGAACCTTCTCCTGATATCCAACCTAAACCTTCCCTGACACAACTTCAGGCCAATCAAGCTGTTTTCAGATTTTTAAAAAGAGACAAAATTTTTCAGGAGGGAGAAATGGTTGAGAAAAAAGATTTTAACAGAGACTGGTGAGAGTTTCTCAGCTGCTCAGAAGATGAACCTGGTGTGAGTATGCCCTAGTCCAGAAAGTGTAGCCTCAAGCAGGCATTTGTTGCTCCTGGGCAACAGGTCTGCTTTGGTGCTTTTCATAAATTAATTTGTTTTCTCAAGAAGTGGGTCAAAGTCTCTCTTGGATTGAGAGTTCACCCCTTTCATCAATGAAGAGACCTTAAATCCATAGTCCAACACACCAATGTGACCAATTAGAAAATAAAGCTAGAACAGGCTATTGGTTCTTAATGTTGCATGAGAAAGGGAGAGGGAACAGAGGTTCCTAGAGAGCAGAGTACCCACACAGGCATCTCAGCACCCAAAATCATCCCCCAGAGAGCTCCAGCTGTCCACCCAATATAAGAGGGGATACAGTCAGGTCCCATCCCAGGGTACCAGTCCTGAACATCTTTCCTCTGAGTCTAATGACTTGTGTTCCAAGGATCATTGTCAGGAAGAGGCTGACAATTGCAGCTTTGATGGCCACAGACAATGTAATACCTGTGAGGAAAGAACATTGCTTGTTTGAAGTCCTCCCCCAACAAATACAACAAATCAGTGGTCTACTTTAAAATCAGTGGTCTACTTTAAAATCAGTGGTCTACTTTAAAAAGTTTACTTTCTTTCATTACTAATTCTTTTCCTTGAAGATTTCCCATACCCATGGGGATCCTTTCATGTCCTCTCTTATCCTAGGAGTCAGATACTTTCTTTCATGTCTGTTGATCAACCCTATCACCCAAATCAGTTATAAGAACTTGATGACTAAACGTGACCTTTTTGTCCATTCATGTAACTACCAAATAACTGATACAGAAATTTCAAATGACAGGCACTGATGCATTAGTACTACAGAAAGTTCCAGTGTAATTTGCAGTGCTTCAATGCTGTGCCTCTCTTCCCTGATCATTTTTCATGAATGAATTTGAGGAATCAGCATGCCTGTAAAATATAATCCATCTCACAGCCTATCTGCTGTCCCTTCGATTTCCCTGGTGAGGAACAAGGAGGACAGTTTAGCTAACATAACTGCAAACTCCATTTTCCCTCTCTCTGCTTTTGTTTAAATTATACACTTTCAGACCAGGATCTGTTTTTTTAATATTGCTATTTGCTCAAAAACAGCATTTCGAGGCTCTGCTGGCCCCAAAACACAATGTAATACACACAGCAAGCTTATTAAGGAAAATTGAAAGATCATTGTGATGCTGAAGTAATATTTCCTGTTCAAACAGAATTTGTCAGCACACCAGTTTGTGCAAAATGTGCTGCTTGGAAGAACAGGAGGAATGGCATTGTCAGAGAGGTCATTTCTGTGTACAGCAGCAGACAGCCTGGTCTGCAGGGACCAAAGTGCATCTGGCTGGAAGGAAGCTGCAGCTGAGGAAAGCCATTTCTCATGAGGAAGTTGATCCCTGTAGAGAAGTCAGAGCCCAGCTTACAGCTGTCTTCATGAGAAACAAGCCCATCGTGGCTTCATCTCTGTGTCCAATGACAATGATTGCAGAACCTGGTTTGGTGGTCCTCTACCCTCTTCCAGCAGCAAGAGAGGGCTGGAAAGGGCAGGTAGGAGGCCCAAGATGGAGGGATTTCCAACATGTGCACAGGCCAGGTGGGCTGCCCCTTTCCAATGGGCTCTGAACCTTGCACCCACATTAAGAGGTGGTGCAAGAGCAGGTAAGTAACTACAAATGGCCACTGGAATAGTTGATCTGCTCCCATGTGCTCTGCATTGGCTCCAAAAAGAAGGCACATGGGTGCTGGGTCAGCCTGGATCCTCCAGCCTGTATTCTCCAGCAATTTCAGCCTTCAGGAAGGGGTTGAACTCTCAAGCTGGGAGGGCACTAACAAATGCTGTTCCCAGGGAGAGCTATTGCCTGAGTTGGGGAAGGTTGGTAATGTTTAGAGAAAGAAGGTTCCAAGTAGAAGTTTCCATTCCCTTGTCCCTGATGCATAGAAAGACGGGGCCAGGGGCAAAACACTGGAGAGCAAAAACCAGCTGTATTGTGACACACAAAGGGGCAACTAAAAAAAAGGCTTGGGAGAGATACCACTGGAAAATCCCCTGTAGGCCAGGATGTAGGGTTGACACTTGGAGGCAGAACTAAAAAACACCCATCTGCACTTCTTCAGGAAAGGGAATGAAATCTTGTGATTTCAGTGAGGATTCATTGGGCAAGCTTCAGTCCATTTCCCTGCACTTCTTGTCATCCCATTCACCTTTATTGATTTCACATAATTTCAGATTATTCCTTTTTTTTATTTTTAACATTTCATTACATTAGTTTCTTCTCCTCTCTCTTTGTAAACCTTTTTCCCCCTGATTTTAGGGTTTTGTCCTAGTTTAGGGCAAATTTGTGAGGAAACCTCCAAAGGGGATTCCTCTGGAAAGCAAACCCAAACGGCCCCTCCCCCCAGCCAGTCCGGGAAAAAACTTCCTTGGAGAAAAGTGGAAAAACTATTTATTTAACAAACAAGATGCCCACAAGCACAAAGAATGAATAATATGAAGCAATAAAACCTCTGGCTGCTCCGAAGAGAGATGGCAAACAGAGACAGTCCTTGCTGTGGGTGTAGCTCAGCTCACTCAGTCTCTCACCAGCCCCACTCCCTCCGGAGGGCCAGGCCCCGGCGGGCCGCAGGTGCCAGCCCTCGCTGCTCCTCTGGGTTTTTCAGTCCAGAGCAGATTTAAACAGTCCCAAGAGAAAAAGAGAAAAACAGTCCAGGGAGCTTCTCTGCCTCAGCCAGCTAAAACTAACTAAAAGCACAGGAGATCTCTGCCCCACCGCTGTCCGTGCCTCAGACGAACGCCGGAGCCAGGCCGTGTGGGAGCCAGGCAGTTTTCTCAAAACAAACTGCTGCTGCTTCTTTCTCCGCCATCACTCCCAAAACCATTTTAAAAGTACAGACCTTAATATACAGCACAAACAAGAGACAATTGGGGATACAAGCATCATAAAGTCACCCTAGGACAGGATTTAACTGGAGTAATTTTGGAAAGTTTGGTCCTTTCCCCTGCATTTCATTTCATCTCAGTCCTTTTGGTTGCAATCAACACACTTGCAAATTTTCTGATTTTTTTCAATTGCCATTTATTTGATCATATCTCTCTTCTAGAGCCTTTGGTAGACTTTGTTCTCGGATTTCAAGATTTCATTCCCTTTCTGAAATTTCCTTTCAGGAAAGGGAATGAAATCTTGTGATTTCAGTGAGGATTCAGTGAGCAAGCTTTGGTCCATTGCCCTGACTTCCTGTCATCCCATTCACTTTTATTGATTTCACATGATTTCAGATTTTTTCCTTTCCTTTTTTAAACAATTCATTTTCTTAGTTTCTTCTCCTCTCTCGTTGTTAATCTTTCCTCCCTGAATTAAGGATTTTAATTGGAGTAGTTTTGGCATGATTGCTCCTTTTCCCTTTCATTTCATTTCATCTCAATCTTTTTGGTTGCAGTCAACACATTTCCAAATTTTCTGATTTTCTTCAATTGCCATTTATTTGATCATATCTCTCTTCCAGAGCCTTTGGTAGACTTTGTTCTCTGATTTCAAGATTTCATTCCCTTTCCTGAAAGGAAGACTTTCCTTTCAGGAAAGGGAATGAAATCTTGCAAGTCCAATGAGGGTTAATTGGGCAAGCTTTGGTCCATTGCCCTGCACTTCTTTATATCCCATCCACTTTTATTATTTTCAGTTTGTTTCAGATTTGTTCCTTTCTTCTTTTTAACACTTCATTTCTTCAGTTTCTTCTCCTCTGTCTTTGTTTACCTTACTTCCCTAAATTTTGTATTTTCTTTGTATTAATTTTGTCAAGTTTGGTCCTTTTCACTGCCCCTCATTTTATCTCAGTCTTTTTCATTGTAGTCAACCCATTTTTAAATTTTCTGATTTTTTTTCACTTTTTTTTAATTTAGTCATATCTTCTTTCCAGAGCGTTTGTCAGACTTCGTTGCCTGATTTCAAGATATCATTCCTTTTCCTGAAAGGAAATTCTTTCAAATTTTTAATAAAAAAAACAAAGTTTCCCTTCCTTATTGAAATATGGGATGGATCACAAGTCTGGAGAGCAAAAACCAGCTGTACTGTGCCTCACAAAGGGCCCATTTCACAGAAATGCTTGGGAGAGATCCTATTGGAAAATCCCCTGTAGGGCTGGACGTGGGGTTGACACCTGGAGGTTTATCTAAAAAACACCCATCTGGACTCTCTCTGCAAATAAACCTTTGAAAGGTCTGTCCTGTGCTTCAGCAGAAGATTTTCTTATCCAATACCAGCCTGGAAGCTCTTTGAAACACAGCTTCACAATATTACAAACACATTGTGTTGGGCTTTTAAAGCAATGTCAATCCCAACAGAAAGAGGGAGTTGAGGGCGGGATTGTGCCGCAAAGAGTTGCTTATTGACTCCTCTTTCTTCAAATTCCATTGGTGTTCACATTTTTTTTGCCTCAAGAGCTTCTTGTTGTTTGATTCTCCTGACCTGACCCAACTCAGCTGGAAGCAGTGTCTAAAACTTAGATTTCCACCTGTTTACTCACCATGTCTTTTTTCTCCTGTATCTTTTTTTTACATGTTCACTACTTTAAAGTTTCCAGAAGCCAACAGACCTATTTGTTTTTCATTTTTTTTTATTCTGACTTCTTCCTACTGTACTTCAAGATTTTTTTCTTCATTTGCCATTTTTAACCTCGTCTGTTTCTTTTTATTTTTTCTCCTCTCACTCTTACATTGTGTTATCTACAATAGTTCTATCAATGCAAACTTCTCTAATTGCCTGTTTTGGAGAGATGTGTGTAAGACAGATGACGATACAATGATGATTCTTTCTCACTTGCCATTGGTCCTAAGAAATAACCACCCCATTATTCACAAAACTGTATCTTTAAAAACAGTGGTAAATATATTCACCAGACTGTGTTCCTTGAATAGTTCCTGTTCATTTAGAGAAGGTCCACCTGTTTACCATTAGAAAAATATAGACCACTTAATTTCCCACTTATTAGGTATTTCCCTCTGAAATCAAATTATCACAAAGATTAGCATACAGATGCAGATTTGCAACAAAAATGTAAGTTTTAATAGTCTTCAGTGCTGAGAGTGAGCACACACTTTTCAGTGTAGCCAAACCTTTCACACTTTCTTAATGTGTTTAAATTCTCATGGTCTTGTGAAGAATACCAGTGCCATTGCACAATTCCTAATGTATTCTGTTATCTCCCCAAACCTGTACACTTACAAACCTCCCAGTGAGCTATTTGGCTGTGCTCCCCTAGGACATACTGAGGATACCTCTACTATTGATTAACAGTAGGTATCTGCCATTTCTGTGTTAGCTGATCACTTAATGTCACCTACATGTATTACTGTCGAGCTAGAAGCTCCACATATCCTCAACTGAATTATTAATGTCTTAGAGGAGACTGAATGCTATGCCATCCTTTCTTACCTCATATATTTCATATTAACACGTTATACATAAAGTGCACATTGCTTTAGTCTCTATTGACAATACCATCTGTTGCTTTCTGTAAGCCAAGACCTCACATTTATGTCTGTATTACATGTCAGACTGTGCCTCTCAGGGACATTGTTTTCTGTAGTAAATGCTTTAGTACAGGCAGCATGCCCAGTTGTCTACATCAAGGTGAGTATTCCCACCATCTTCTTTAAGCATGTAAGCAGAAGTGTTGAGGCAGGAGCTACAGCTGCCTACATGGTCAGCATAGAGGCTCTTCTGCTCTGCTAAACAAAGTAGTACTAGTGAGAGAAGCCCAATGCTAATCCATAAAAGGTGTAAATGCAAAATTGTAGATCACTTCAGTCTCTGTTTTGGAGCAACCAACAGATCCTGGGAGTGGCTGGGGATACATTGCTCCTGGGACCATTCCCAGCAGGCACTATGAACATGGCTGCACCAGTTGTGGCTTTCTGCCTTGCACAGTCCTCCAGTACAGCCCCAGTCCTACCTGTGCCAAATGTGCTCTTGGTAATGAACAAACACATTTTGTACAGAGGGCAAAGCTGTCTTCTTATCCAGCACACCCCTGCACTCCCTCAGGAAAATGTCCAGGAGTAACAAAGAATGACCTGTCCAGGAATCACTCAGGCTGACCTACAGTTCCCTGTATCTTGTCTTGCCTTTAAAAATAAATGTAACATTAACCATCTTGCAGTCAGCAGGGTCCTCTCCTGCTTGTCATGATTTTCTGTAGATGACAGACAGTAACCTTGCTGGACAGAAATATCGATGCCCTTGAGTGACCACCACCTGACTCCATGGGTTTGAATGCCCATGATATGTCTCAGTGCTCCCTAACTGCTGCTTCCCCACTGCCCTTCTGTTCCCCCCATGCTGATATATGCAAAGGCCAGAGAGCATCATGCATGTGTGCCAACTAATGCAAAAAAGCTGCTGATTACTTCAGCCTTCACTGTGTTGTCTCTCCCATCCACCTGTGGACCCAAGTTATACCCACGCTATCTATCTCTTTTTACCTTCCTACCCTTTATGTCCCTCATTCATTTTAGTTCCAGCTGGGCTTTAGCTTCCCTGATTTTACTCCTCAGTGCCTAAGCAGTGCTTTTTGTTTCTGCTTCCTGCATATTCCCTGTCTGTATTATAGCTCACCTGCATGGTCCTTGCCTAGCCCATGGGCTGTCAGCTGAAGCCTCCTATGCTCCTGCACAATGATTTAGTTCATGCATGAGCTCTCAGTAAGTTCTCTTTAAAAACCAATTAGCTCTTCTAGGGACTTTTCCCTTCACAGCTGCTTCCCACAGGCTATTTCCTGAATAAGTCAATCTGCTCACCCTGAGTCTTGTGGTTCTGCTTCCTTCCTGGCTCTGTTACATCTGTCACCTCATGACTTCTATGGCCTGTGACAAACCACCCAGCCTAAGCAGTGCTCTGTGACCCCTCTCACCTCCACTTCTTCCCTGCTCCTCAGCAGAAAGCCAAGCCAGCATGAACAAGTCAGTCATGACTGCCCTGCTCTTGTGTTAGGGAAATGTTACAATTGCACTCTGAGAACATCCTGGATTGCCTGCCCAGTGCTGTGCTGCCCTTCCAGCACACAATCAGGTGGCTGAAATCCCCAGTGAGGACAAGGACTCCAAGTGGAAGGCTTCAGCCCTTGCTTCCTCATAGTCTGCAGTCTGTAGTACCCATCTACCACAACATCCCCCAGGTTGCTGCTTGCTGTGATCTTGACCCAGAAACTCAGCAGATCTGTCTCCAGTTTTTGATACTGGGGCACTGCATTTGTCAAGGAGCTGTGTTATGTAAAGCATGGCACCCCCAGCTCTCCACCTGTCCTTCCTAAGTACTGTGTATCCATCCATGGCCACACTCCAGCCCTGTGCAGCACATCACACAGTCTCTGTGTCCCTGATGGCAGCCTCTGCAACTGTGCCTGGAGTGCAGCTGCTCCTGATTGCCAGGCACCCTGCATCACTGAGGGCACCTGAGGGGAGCCTAGGAGTGCCTGCCTTCTGCTGCAAGCAAAAATGGGATGGGTTCAAATCTGCCTTATTTAGGCATATAATTTGTAGATGTAGAGAGAAGCAGGTGCAGAAATTTTGCATCATTACTGAAAACACCCTGGTACCTTGGAAAGCTGCTAGAAAGAGGTCCTGTGGGTTTAACCCCCATTCTTTCACCTAGAAAAGCATCATCAGAAGTGCCTCCTACGTATATCCAGGGCCATGTGTTAGTACCATATTGAAAGCAAAGTCCTCACTGAAGTTACAGATGATTATTCAAAGTCAGTGGTATTGCTTTGTGATGGATATTAGTGACTGTTCAACACTTCCTACTGGCAGCCTTAACCTTCCCTGCGGATTAGCACATCCACATGTCAAATGCTTTGAAGGGGCCAAAAATCAGTATTAATTTTCAAGAGTTTTTAATGTTATATTTAATATGATCACCTTGGCTGCTATGATGCTTGCCAGGGAATTGTTAAAATTTCTAGAGGAAGTTCCAGAAAACATTTCACAGATAATCAGTTCTAAAATGCAGCAGATTTTAATACTTACAGCAGAACAAAATAGATTTAAAAAAAAACCCCATCCATTCACATTGGTGGAAATAGGACTTTTGAAGTACAGATAGAAAACAAAAAAGGAAGGAAATACAAATGACAGTGAGCTGCAGCTACATCCTCTTTCCCAGCAATGGAAACCACTGGTTTTCAACTTCGACATCCCAGTATGATGCCTGGCATGTGTCAGTCAGCTTTAGGCACTGAGTGTATTTTGTCTTTGTACAGAGAATTCACATGGCACAATTTCTTTCTCAAAGTTGCCTATCCCTCAAGGTACAGTCCTCTCAGAAAAAAATCCACTAAACAGATTTTGATAGATTCATGGTCTGTCAGATCCAAAGGGTCGACCAACTTAATGAGTCAGTATCTGGATTCTTTGTGGTCTGGTTCCAGTTTCATTTGCAGACTCAGAAAAAGCACTTCTGTACCGTGTTCTGCTCTGAGGCAATGCAGTGTCAGGGCTGACAGCACAGCCAGCTTTTAACCTGCAGCTTACAGGATATGGCTTCCACTTCTTGGAACTTTAATTTGATGGAAATATTTTGCATTGATGAGGTGAGAGTAGTGAATTCATGCCAGGTCAGACAGTACTTTTCCAGGGATGGAGAACAGCATTTAGTCATAAATAAGCCTGAAAGCCTTTCTGATTTATTTTTTATTAAATGATAGACAACTGGTGTTCTGGTCTTATATAATCTGTAGAAGGATTTGGTTTAGAAGTGTATTCTACCTTTTATGGAAATGGACTCTCATAAATAAAATTTGTTTAGTGAACAATAGAATGAAGGAGGTTGGGACCAAAATAATTGGGTCTGCATGTAGTTCTTTTCTTCCTGTATATGTCTTCCACGCACACCAGATGCTAGGTGTGTGTTGGAATAGAGCATTACTCTGATTCCAGAAATCTGAACTGACAGAGATGGCCTGTTGTTATTCTGGGCTTACCTGCAGCACTTGAGGAGGTTTCTGTTTGGCAGACAAACAGCTCTGTGCTGGTGTACATCTGTTTGAAGATAAGTGTATGAATAGCTCTTGGGATGCCCTGGACTCTGACAAAGAGAATCCCTGGTATCCCTGGAATTTCAGGGGTAGTGTGCCAAGTCCTTGATTTTCATGCTACCAGGTGTTGTAACTAAGTAATTATAACTTCTACAGGGTAATAATGACTTCATAAGGATTGTAACCTGGCAAAGCATCTTTGCAAGTACACAAATGTAAAAAATCCAAATTGTGCAGTAATGAAAGTCTGCATTGCCCTCCACCCCCGCTCCCCATTTTGCAGTGCCACTGGCTTTTAGCATGTGCTGGGCCCTGAATTTTAGATCAATTTATTTAAATGCATAGCCTGACTCTCACCCCTGGACACCTGCACAGAGGTCAGTGCACAACTCTATTTCATGGCTGCAGGTGCACCCATTGGGGCACACTGGATTTAGCAGCATGTTTTCACATGTTCTGCTCTGACTCTACCAGAGACTCTGCTTCAGTCAAACCTTGTTTGATCTTCCTTTTGACAGCCAAAGGAAAGCCAGAAAAGAACTGTTCTTCTGCCAAAAACTGTGTCCCTGCTCTAAAGCATAAAAAAGTTATAGATTTTAAAAACAGAGAGAAAAACTTAACTTCAAAAAATGTGTTTCTTACAACTGCATTTTCAATAGGACTGAAGTGGGTTTGCTGGAATTCATATTTATAGAAAGAAAGAGAGTGAAATTATGCAAAATGTGAGCTCAGATGGTTATTTTAGTAAAGTTACCTGGGATTGAAACAGCCTGTGATGTGATGTCTTAGCAACCTTAGCTGTACTGCTGCCAGTCTGTCAGGCAAGGAATGCTTCATCTCACAGTTTGTCAGCTTCTTTCTGCCATCACCATCATCCACACCCTTCTCCAGCGCTAAGGCTGTAACTCTTCTGACTTTTTAAGCAATTTATCTCTTCACACTTGACCAGTAGGATGACCAGTACATTCCTTATTAATAAATTCTGATGATACTTGGATTTTGAAAGGATTTTACAGAGCAGGTCAATAGTGATGTCCCAGTTTACAGCTTCAGATAACTGCAGTAGAAGGTAAATAACAGGCTGAAGTCTCACTGCAGACCAGGACACTCCGTAAGAATAACAGTACTACATAGCAGCATCCAGCCAAGGAGAGGTTGTGTACATGAGAGGTGACTTTTGATGACATATTGGAGAAGGATCTAATCAGGATCTGTACATATAAATGAGAACCCAAATCAACCACTGGAAGGATTACAAACAACTAAAACTGTATTGAGAGCTCAGAGATAGGCACATTCAGACAAATGAATGACTCTGTCAAGATAGAGAAAACAGATGGAGAAGGAATATTATATGGGGACCAGAAAACTATAGAATGTATCTGAAAGTGTCTTTTTTCAAAAGAGACCAAAGAACATTGTGGAAGGATAAACTTTGGAAGTTTTATGGCAATGGCTTATTTCAAATAGTTTCTAAACTCCTGTTTTCAGATCCTGTTTTTTTCTTTCAGAGATTTCTTCACAGTCTCAACTTTATTTTACCCATACATACCTGCAAACTCAACAAACTGGTGTGATCATGGGTCAGGGTTTGTGTCTTCTCAGCAGGAAGAAATGTTTTTTGTAAAAAGTTATTTTTTACAAAAACACACTGATAATGTATAATTCTGTGTACAGAAAAGGTTTCTGAACCTTGAGACTGCAAGCAAACTTAACTTGTAAGAAAATGTTCTCTCATTACTATCATTGCTTTTCCAAGGTTTCAGACATTATATAAGCTGCTGTTATAAAGTGTATTTGCTGATCTTTTTTTGCGTATTCAGCTAGGTGATTTCCCTCAGCCCAGCACAGTAGTATTTCTCAACTCATATAGCAACTCTATTTGCCAAAATATTGTGGAAAAATAATTGACTATCAAAGCAGTATCAGAGTTTCAGGTGTCATAACAGTAACAAAAAAGAAATTCATTTACGAACTTAAAAACAAAAGGGGTTGGACACTGTATTGCTGAAACCCACGAGGCTAAAGACCTCATGCCCACCCCCACAACACAAACTCAGATGGGAAGAATTCTTGGTTTGAGGATTTTCTAATTGTATTACTACTTCTTTTTTTTTTTTTTTTTTTTTTTAATTGCAGCTAGTTTTATGTAAATAACCACCATTGTTAAAGCTGACCTTCTTTTGCCACAGAATCACATCCTTTTCTGCCTCACTGTCTGCTAGCCCCACAGCTCTTACATTCTTGTCTGCACATCAACACAATTTCCTTTAATAATAATCCATCTTTTCCCTATTGAATCTCTAATCTTCTTGAGAGGTGAGAAAGAGATTTCCTGGGTCCTGAGTCCTGGGCTGAAGAAACTTCATGAATCTGGCCTCTCACTTGCTGGGTGAGGCTACTGACCATCAGACTATCACACAACAGACTTACAGCATCTCTCTGTGAATCTTGTCTCATCTGAAGTCCCCAAGAGATTTCAGCACTCATCCACCCACTTCTGCATGTCTGCAAAGACCAGATCTTACTCCCCTGTTCTGTTCTGGGCACATGTACAAAGTCCTCAGTAATTTTCTGGAAGACATTTTGTGATGTATGCCATGTATCAACAACATAAAAGCAGTAAAATCCTGTGATTATTCCTGCTGTGAAACACAAAAATCTGAGTTTTTGAAAGCTGGACCAGTTCTTTGATCTAGTTCACAACATCCCAGCAAACAATTGTGCAAACACACCTTAAAGGAGAGAAACACACCTTAAAGGAGAGTGCTGTGAATCTAAACAGTGTTTCAATTAAATATTCAATCTCTTGAAAGCATAGCATACCAAATCCTTCCAAATCCATCCACTCAAATCCTTCTTTGAATCTGATGCCCTTAGATTACTACTACATTTTGAATTAATGTGACATCATTTATAAACTAGCTTTTATCATGAAATGCAGTATTATGGAGAGATGATCACAATAATGAAAATCTAAAAACCAAACAAATCCTCTATCTTTCTCATAGACTGAGTCTATGAAGTCAGGCTTCAGTGTAGTGCATCTCACAGCTGAACTTTTTGTTGTGTTTCTTCGGGGAATCCTTTTAAGAGAGAAGCTTGACAGCATGATCTGATGAGAAATTACGTTTGTTTGTGCTTGTGTTGGGCCACCAATGGAAAAAATAAAAGCTTTTTGTTAGCTCTCTTGAGTCTCTATTAGCTGCAACATACAGAATGCCTCCAGCATCTGAGGTGGCTGTTAAAAAGACAGGTTGTTTTTGTGACAGCCAGCTGTTGTGACAATATTCTGTAAAAGCATTCCTTCTAGCTGGCTAGGGATTTGGTGTGAATGCTTTCTGTTTCATGCACTGTGTCCCACATTTTTATTTGGCACTTACATAAAAAAACCCCAACTAGCGAGTGTTGTGCTTGTCAGGCAAGTTTGGAGACTTCTGGAAGATTACAGCTTCTCTCTTGCTCGTGCTGTAGAAATGTAAGCCAGTCTGCTCACAGAGAGCTGCTGGACCTGAGGGGACAGTTCCCTGTAACCCACCTATTTGATCAAAGGAAAACAGTTGATGTAAATCTTTTTGGATTTCAGTGAACCTTTTGGTACTGTCTTTCATAGTATCCTTCTGGACAAAATGTCCAGCATTCATCAGTTCAACCAGGGAAAATGCCAGATTCTGCACCTCGGATGGAGCAACCCTGGATGTATGGACAGACTGAGGAATGAGAGGCTGGAAAGCAGAGCCATGGAAAGGGACCTGGGGGTCCTGGTCAATGGAAAGTTGAACATGAGTCAGCAGCACCCTGGCGGCATCAGGCACAGCATCACCAGCCGGACAAGGGAAGGGATTATCTCACCCTGCTCTGCATTGAGGCAGTCTCACCTGGAATGCTGGGGGCAGTTTTGGGCACTACAATATAAAAAAGACATTTAACTATTGGAGACTGTCCAAACGAGGGCAATGAAGATGAAGGACCTTGAGAAGAAGCCATATGAGGAGTGGCTGAGGTCACTTGGAGCCTCGAGGAGACTGAGGGGAGCCCTCACTGCAGTTACAACTTCCTCACGAAGAGGAGGGGCAGGCACTGATCTCTGCTCTGTGGTGACCAGTGACAGGACCCAGGGAAGTGGCCTGGAGTTGTGTTGGGGGAGGTTCAGGTTGGATATTAGAAAAAAAATAATTCCCCCAGAGGGTGGTTGTGCACTGGAATAGGCTCCCCAGTGAAGTGGTGACAGCATCAGCCTGACAGAGTTCAAGAAGTGTTTGGACAATGCTCTCAGGCAAATGGTGTGACTCTTGGGAACGGTGCTGTGCAGGGCTGGGAGTTGGGCTTCATGATCTTGGTGGGTCCCTTCCAACTGAGCATATTCTGTGATTGTGTGATAACTTCATTCCTGATGGTAGAATCTGGAACTGTTTCTTGCTCTAGTACGGGGTTGGCCCCTATTGGTCTTTACCAAAATAAGGAATGCCCTGTGCCAATCATACCATGTTACCAAAATCTTGACTAAAAATAACTGAATGTTAACAGGCATTTAATTATTATCTAGTTCAGCTCTTCTCCCAAGCTTAAACATGCAAGCTGACCTATTGTATTTAGAAATCCACTGCCACATCCGTCTCTAACTGGATTAACTATATAGACATTATTATACTGTCATTATAATTCATTTTAGTAACTACAGCTCACTATTTTATTTAGATGGCATTATCTGCACCAGTATTAGTATGTCACAGCTTGCTTTGAGGGAGAGGCAAATCACCAAAGAGGCTGTGTGCAGCTGGCCATGTTGGACTTTGCTCCCACTTCTAATTTTTAAATTCACATGGCTATGACTAGTACTGCTCACAAGATGTGGGCTGGTAACTGATCCAGTTAATTAAAAAAATTCTCTGGCTACTGGCTGGCCTCATTATGAGAATCTCTACAGAAGATATTTAAGTCAGAAGGAAAATTTTGTTTTATCCATATATATGTCAATATATGTATATACAAGAAGTAGAAATGATAATATAAATGATATATTATGATATATTCTTTTTCCCCAAGGTCTGCATTGCATCTGGAAGGCCCTTCCATGCACACTGGCAGCAGCGCTTGCCTGGGTCCCCATGGAGCTGGATACCTCTCCCTGCTGACAGGATCCACCAGGCTCTGCATCCCGGTGAAAAATCCCCAGAAAGACTGTTCAAAGTGGAATTAGCAAAACGAGATGTTCTACTTCAAGCACAAACACGAGAACACGCTCTAAACTCTGCTCCTACATGGCAAGAAAACTGTCCCTCTCTGAACAACTGCCGGAATCTCTTCTTTTTTTTTAACAGAATCACAAAATTGTTAGGTTCAGAAGGGACCTCTGGAGATCATTCACCACCCATGCTAAGACAGAGTTACCTAGGGCAGGTTACATGGGAAAACGTCCAAGGGGGGTTTTCAGTGTCTCCGGGGAGCGAGGCGTCCCTGGGCAGCCTGTCCCCGGGCTCTTGCCGCGCTCTGCGGTAGCAGCGCAGCGCTCTCGCTTCAGCTCCCCGTGCAGCTGGCAGGGACGGGGGCGGGCAGGCTCGCTCAGAGCCCCTGCACTGACAGCCAGCGACTGCAAAGGCAGCAGTGCCAAAGGGCTTTTTGGAGCTGTGCAGCCCCAGGGCCCGTCCTGCTCAATACTCTAAGAAGAGGGAGAATAAGGGAGGTCGGGACAATCAATCTGAAATGGTCCCCGCAAATGAGTTTGGACGAAGAGAGCCGGGAGACGCCAGCAGTGAAAACCCGATACTTCCGTGCTCAGCAGCACAGCCAGTGTCACCCAGCGCTTCAGAAAACGACAAAGGCGGACGCTGAACGCTGTCTCCGTTCAAACGATCCAGTTACTAAGTCAACTGCGATCCTTACGCGCGCCTGGCACCCGGACAGCGCTCCCCAGGCAGTGCGGAAACCGCGCGGGGGGCGGGCGGGCAGCCCCGGCCGGCGGCCCCTTCCACCTCATGCGGATGGGGGCTGCCCGTGGGCTCAGGGACCAGCCCCTGTTTTGCGTGGCGCCCACCCGCCCAGGGTTTCCTTCCTGGCTTCCATCCCGACTTCCTTCTGGCCCCAGCGCACACCGCCAGCCCCACGGCCCGTCCGCCACTGAGCGCGGCGGGGGCACTCCGTGCGCAGGCGCTCCGGGCTGCGCCTGCCCCGTACCGCACACGGCGGCGGGGGGCGGCCGAACCCGCCCCCTGCGCCCGCCGGGCCGCGCTCGCCGCTGTCCCCGCCTGCCTCCGCCTCCAGCTCCGCCCGGGCGCTGGGAGCGGCGGCAACTTCCCCTCAAGTCCGCCCGGCGGCGGGGGGACGATGCGACCCAGCTGAGCGCGGCCCGAGAGGGGCGGGCGCGCCGAGGACGGGCAGCGTCGGCAGCAGCGGCAGCCCCGCCGCCCTAGTCTGAGCCCGGCAGCCGCCCGCCTCACCCCCCTGCCCTCCCCCGGTCGGGGCGGGAGCCGCCGCGGCCGTCCCATGTCCCGCAAGGCCAGCGATAATGTGGAGTACACGCTGCGGAGCCTGAGCAACCTGATGGGCGAGAAGAGGCGGCGGCAGGCGGACGGGTCCGCCGGCTCAGGCGCGGCGGCGGGCGAGCGGAGCCTTATCGCCGCCGAGTCCTGTTCCAGCCTCAACAGCGCGGCGTCGGGCGGAGAGCTGGAGCGGGCGGCGCGGCGTCAGTTCCAGCAGGACGAGACCCCCGGCTTCGTCTACGTGGTGTCCGTCTTCTCCGCCCTGGGGGGCTTCCTCTTCGGCTACGACACCGGCGTGGTGTCGGGGGCGCTGCTCCTCCTCAAGAGGGAGCTCAACCTGGACGCGCTGTGGCAGGAGCTGCTCGTCTCCAGCACGGTGGGCGCCGCCGCCCTGTCCGCCCTGGCCGGCGGCGTCCTGAACGGGCTGTGCGGCCGGCGGCCCTGCATCCTGCTGGCCAGCGGCCTCTTCACGGCGGGGTCCGGCGTGCTGGCCGCCGCCCGCGATAAGGAGACGCTGCTGGCGGGACGCGTGGTGGTGGGGCTGGGCATCGGTGAGTGCCGCACCGCCCCGCCGGGCGCCCTCCCCCGAGGGGACCCGGCTCTTGCCCGGCTGGGGGCAGCGCTCTCCCGGGGCAGGTTTAACCGAGCCGGGAATCTCCCGTCCCTGCACGCCCGCAAACCCCTGGCGGTGAAGCAGAAGGCGAAGTGGCCCCGGAGTGCCCAAGGCTGGGGAGCTGGCGAGGGGAACACTTGGCTGAGCGAGGTCCGGGGTGGGGTCCCATGGCCATCGCAGCGCGGTGTGCAAGGGGACGGTGTGTGTGCTTGCCTTCTTCGGTTTTATTCCAGGTGGTGTAGTCCTGTCCCGTTGCTGGGAGAGTTTTCTGGTTTTTGTACGAGGAGAGTGGTCTCGCATCCTTTCTGCAGTTTCATCTTGAGGGTGGTCTGTCAGTGAACGCCGCAGCTTTGTATTTGAGGGTGTTCTGGGAAGTCAGGGGCGAGGAGATCACGCCTGTCTTTCTGAACTGTAAATACCTCTACTCGCATAGCTTTACTTGAGCACTAATGGAATGCCTCTGGGACAAAATGAGGTAGTAATTTCCCTGATCTGAGTAAGTTAACGCTTGCTTTGGAAGGCTTTGGTTTTCATTAATGACATCCTGAACTTGAATTGCTGTTCTTTATTTGCCTTCCTATATGGGGTGCAAGCAGTGGGTTCCTGTAAAACTTCATAGTTTTTTCAAAGAACTTGCAGTGATGAGGACTGTTTCCTCTGGTCTATGAGACTGATTTCTGTGCCGACTATATCCTAAATATCCCTCAAATTCGGGTTGTTCTTCAGCTTCAGCTGCCATCCTATCTGGCAGTAATTGAATTATACTCATATCTAAGATGGGCTGTATGAGGTTAATCAGAATCCTTGGACTATAGTAGTTATAATCTTGCATCCCTTTCTATCTGAAACCACAAGGACAAATTGAGAACTAAAATTGTTTTCCTCTGTTTAGCAAAGTTATGTTTCTTAGCCACTGAATAATTTTCTGAGTCCTTGGGCTTGTTATAGACACACTTTCTCTGATGCAAATTGTGGCCTTATTAAGGAAGAAAAGTTAGTGAGTCATAATAAGGGCTGTCAGAAATAAAATTGACTCCATCCATGAAAGGGCTCATGCTGGTTTTCCCTTACAGCAGCATCTTTGGGTTGCAGTTTTCCTACCCCAAGTTGGATGGTTCTTTTTTATTTTTTTTAATGCTACCTCTCTGCATGATTTTTGTTTAATCAAGACTACAGAATGTTAATAATATTGATCATGAAGTTCAGGAGGCAAAACTGATTTTGACTATGAGACCGCACAGATAACAGGAATTTTGATGGCAATATGTAGTACATATATTTAGTAGTAGATACTAAAATACCAAATGTGATGTCTTTTTGTGTTTGTAAAGCTTGCCATATTCTTTTACCATAACTGGTTACAATGACAACTTCAGGGGGTGTAGAGAAATGAAATGGATGGATGGTTTGCTTGACTCCTCTGTGTGTGTGTTTTGTAGAGAGATACGTAGGTATGTTGGAATAGTTTTACAGTGGTGAAGATAAATGATATTCAAATTGTTGGAGAGATATGAGACTTGGGACTTAATATAATCAATATATAAACCATAGAAATGAAAACTAGGAGCCCTAGATCTCTTATGTGCCCTGGAGAGTACGATCTTGTTTTGGCCTCTCCACATCAGGGACAGAGGTGGTGGCTCTGCTGGGACTCTGGAGATCTGAAGTAAGAAATGAGAAATGTTCTGAGGATTTTGGAGCACGAAGACACTAATTTATGTTTTAAAAATGTGATGTTTTATATATTTTTTTTTTTAATCACAGACTGCTCTTCTTTATGTGATTTAGCTTAGGGCCAGAAACAAAGCTTTACCTCAGATTGCTGTGACTGAAGCATGGCAAGAGACTCAGGAAATTTCAGAGTCCAATCCTAACACGGTTTGTTTTACAAAAGAAAAACCCATTATGGTTCAAAGCTGTTCTCGTGTAGCAAACTGGAACAGTCTCTACATTAAATCCCCCACCAGAGGGAGCCTGGATAATTTCATGAAGGCATTAGAAACTGGTGGAAGTTTTTTCTTCCCTTTCATCTCTTGGAGATTGATTCAGACTATCATTTTACTGCCCAAAGTGAGCCAGAACTTCCTAGTGTTGGTGTGAGAAGTCTGTTGGTAATGTGACACTTCAGCGATAGTACAAACTGCTAAAATGCGAGGGTGCAGTAGTGTAGTTTTACAAATGCTTTCCTACCTGAAAACCAGTAAAAACTTGTTAACTGTGTATAATTTTATACATTTCTTAGGTTTCTTGCCCGTAGCTCTCTGTAAATTGCCCATCAAGAGATCTACTCCAGATACATGTGGGGTTTTTTGCATTTACTAAGTGAATTACTCTGTTATGACCAGTACTGTGGTGCTGTAAAAGCAGATGCAGTGATGTTCCTTCTGCCCTTGCTGGTGCAGGGTAGATCAGTGTTAGTTTTGTCTGTGTGAGAAAATGGCTATTTTTCTTGCAACTGTGATTTATAAAGGAATACAGTTAAACTTTCAAGGGTGAAAACCAGAGGATATATGCTGAAATGAGGAACATCTCTCATTTGTCTGTCTTGTCCATTTTTTACCATTTTCCTTAGAGCTGTTTGGAAATGGAAAAACTCCCCTTTTTTCTGCAGCCATTACAGAGTGAGATGTTTCTGGAAATAAAGACTTTCTCTCAAGGACAAGCCTAAATCCTCTTTTGTTGTAAATGTTGAATAGGTTTTTATGGTTGAAACAGTTATGTTCCCTTTCTGTGCCTCTTCCCCTCAGAATTAATATGAAATAAAGAGAATGCATAAGAAGGAGAAACATGTTCAGCATGAGCTTAGAATATCCTTACAACTGTTCAGATCTGAATTTCTAGATACATAGTCACTGACAGTTCCAGGCCAAATGGCTTAAGAACAAGGTTATGGCCATTATTTCCTCCCATCTGCCCATTTCCTAGCAGTTCTGGTGTCCTGGACTCTTTAGGAATTTGAGCCAGATGTCAGGAATGCAATATTTGGACAGATATTCATTACAGCAAATGGGGGCAAATCCCAAACATTTAGGAAATTGGATTGCATGTGCTTGGTAACACTCAGTATGAGCTTAGCTAGGTAAAAAAGTCATTGGTACAAAACACATTTGGACCTTTAGCATATTTGATAATGGTGAAGTCTTGTGTTGGCTATGGTAGTTGGTGTGCTTGACAGGAAAGCTGGGTCCTTCACTTGGCTCGTGTTTGGTCTGTCTCAAAGCCTGAGGTCAGGCCAGATCTGAAACACTAAAAGCAAGAACCAGGCATGGCTGGAGATGAGAATTATTTCTACTGAAAACTTGCTGTCTTGAGAAGGAAGGTGAAGAGTGAGAGAAATAATCACTGCGACTAAAGACAGCAGAGACTAGAAAGGATGATAATAATCAGCCATGTTTGCAAAATCGCTTCTTTCTTAGGCTGTAATCAGTCCAATGTCCTGATTTGCCTGAACCCATTGGCCATGGTTTGCCAACAGCTCACTTGTCTACAATGGGAGTAGTTTGTCCTTCTGTCATCTGGGGATGCTGAAGGTTTTTAAGCTTGCAGCTGTTGTAGGTGGGTGTTGTCATGGTGCTTCAGGTAGTGAGCTGCTCAGGTTGATTTTTCAGAACACTTACATACCACCTGTGGAAGGAAAGCAGTTTGAGCAGAGTTCAAGAAGTGACAGCATTAAGCTTGCTCCTCCATAGCTGATCTCTGTCTTGATGTACAATCGTTAGCTGATAATTAGATACTCCTGTCTTGTTTGGCATGCAGAATAAATGATGCTCAATTAATGATCAGCTCTTCAGGGTTTTGTTTTCTTGCTGAATGTGTGACTTAAGCATTACTTAATGTACACATTACCCAAGCCCTCATGAAAGCAGAGTTACTTAGGGTTACAGTATGTGCACGTTACTGAGTCTGCAGTGCAATGGGGACCTGCCTGGTTAGGTGCCTTATCTTCTCCTTGACTCCTGTTTTTCGTACATGAGATATCTTCACAATGTAAACCTACTGCTCAGTGCTTGCTTTGTGCTCAAAATGTCTGTAGTATTTTTTTTTTAAGGCTATATTTGAATCTGACATATGTAGTGCTCCTGGTAGCATCTTTTGACTACATATGTAGGTCATTCTCTGAGCAGAGGAAACAAGATTGTACACAGAATTAGGCAGGAGTGACAAGCTCTGGCATATGGTTGTGGCTCCCCTGGTGGAGCTGGCTTCTGTTGACAGTAAGGTTCAATACCAAATGAAAAAAATAACCAAATTTATCCAAAGGACTTGCATCATGTAGTTCAAACTCTGTGTGATATTGAAGTGGTTAGATAAAGGTCTGCCATATAATCTGGACTACTAGATATGCTGTGGAAATACTAGAAAATAACTGGTATGGCATGTTGCCTGTGAAAGATGAGGATATGTGTGCTGGTTTTTATTACTACTTTTTTTTTTTTTTTTTTTTTTTTTTTTAATATGACTGAGCTTTTTCAGGTATTTTTATCTTGGAAAACCAGATTAATCTTCTCATCCTCCCTTGGCAACCCGATATGGGAAGCTCTGAAGCTTCAGTCTGTTTTTACAACTGAGTGTCCGCCAGCTTTTTTTAAAGGCGTTTACACCTTGGTACATATTGGAGTCACCCTCAACCCCCAAATATGCTGTGCTGCTTCTGACAGATGCTTGTAATTTTCAGTCCAGAGGTTCTTAGGCTATTTTTACCTCTGGAGACAGTGGTTTGTTAGCATGGGCTGGCATTAGGGATGGAGGGGGATGGAGAGACAAATTGCTGGGTTGTTGCAATTGACCCTTGTGCTGTCACTGCCCAGAGATGGTCACCCAAGCTATCAGGATCTAAAGCTACTGGCATTACTGCGTGTGCCCAGGATTGAATCTCTGTATTTTAAGAGCTTAATCTATTCTTGTGCAAAAGCATCTGGAAGGATACATTAGCTTCTGACTGGAGCTGAAATCTTTCAGGGTACTAGGATTAATTTAAGATGAAAAACTGTATCTTTTGAAGTCCTCTAATTTTGTGTGCCTTGGACGGGATACACAGTACTATGCTCAGTTCACTGTCATGTCAACAAGCACTGACTCCCTTATTGTTTTGTCTGATGGTATAATACAAAAATCATCAATTTGCACATGAATGTTGCTACCTTATATTTAGTGACCATTTCAAAATGAAATATTAAGTACACAGAGTTATATCTAAGAGGATTTTGGATTTTTGATTCTTCTGGACACTTTTTAAAGTCATAAGGGAGGTGTTTTTGTCCTTTTTGTTACTGTTTTTATTTAACTTAAGAAAGAAATTAATTCCAATACCTTGACGTTTGTTTTCTGTCTTTAAAACATGGGAATTTTTCTAAAATAATTTTCCCCCTACTTGGTCAAACTTCTATTAAAACATAATCCCTGTCACATTATAAGTATTTTTGTTTATTTTGGAAAAAAGAAAACATCCATTTCATAGTTGACATGAAACTGAAATGATGGTCTTCTTCCTCCTGATAAAAAGGCAACTTGAAGGAAGCTTGCAGTGTTAAGCACAAGAGTTTTCTTACCTTGAAAAATTTATGTGGGCACTGTAGGTGGTCTTATTTTCAAAATGCTTTGTTTGCTACAGGAACAGGAGACCAGTGGCATCCTCTTTCTGTGATGTTAGAGCCAGCAAATCATTCAGCTGGAACTCTTGGGCGAGTGACTTGTTTGACTGAGGTTTGCACCAGTCCCATCAGCAGAGGCATAAGGCAGGATAGGATATCTGAGGACAGCCCAAGCAGCAGATTCAAGGTGCTGGCTGCTGTCTCATGGTGCGCACTGTCAGGACTTGCACTTAACTTTTGTTCTGTGTGTACTAGTCTGTACTTTGCCAGTTGTATCCTGAGAAGCAATGAAAGAACTGAATCACTGAAAGGAGGTGCTGAAAATAAGAGGTCTTTTAAATTATATTTTTCCTTATCTCATTATCAGTAGACTTCAAGATTAATTATAGCAGATGGATGCTCTTAAGTGGGGTTTTATAGAATATATCCTATTTTAAAATACATTAATTTCTTTCAAAAGTAGTATTTTAGGAATCTTGGGGATTATTACATTCAAATATGTCCCACAGAAGTCCTGAAAATTGATGATTTCTACTTAAGGTGGTTGGACTCAAAGTGAGCAGCTGTGGCTGTGCGGCATGGTGGCACCACAGAGGTATAATGGACATATGCTAATGGATGGCTTTGTTGGCAAAATTGCTTTATGGGTCTTCATTTGTGGGCTTTCACATATGACCTGTAAAATCAGTGTTTCTGGTGTGAAGCTTGTGAAGAACCTGGGTCTGCACTGAGCTGCTGGAAGCCTGAAACCAGTGACTGAGGAAAATTAGGAGAGCAGAGTTCCACCTTTGGGCTTTTTTTGCAATGATTATGTTTGTGAACAAGCATCAAGAGAAGCAGTTATTAATTCTGTTGTAGAGATTCTGTGTAATTCTGTTCTAGAGGATTCTGTGTAACATGCCTCTGGTTGAGTCTTGAGCCATCTGATTACTTTAGCATAACTCTCTGTAAGTCTTTTGATGCAACTTGGGTGCAAACTCTTCTAAAATATATTTTGCATATGATAGTTGTAGAAATGAAGGTTTTAAAGCACACATTCCTGTTCTTTCCATTTTGGATCTTCCTCTGATTTGTTGTCAAATTTAGGTTGGTTTCTTAAAGGATTTATTCAAAGCAAATACATATTCTGAAGGGGATTTTTTCATAGGTGGTTTCATATTTTGGCTGTTTGTATATCCAGTCACTGAACTTAGGTTTTGTAGCTCAGACAGGCTGGCCCTCCTTCCTTCACTAGTCCCTTCCAGACAAGCTGCTGGCATGGATGAAATGCCACACTGTGACCCCAGAGGCTGCACCACCACCCATCTAGCTGGCTGTGGATGGGCCACAGAATGCTTTCAGCTATGGGGTTGGTCAGCGTGTTCCCACTTTCCCCTAGGTTTGGTCTCTTATTCAGCTGAACAGTAAGGGTGTCTGCCTCTTCTGCAGTTGGGGACAGACTTCCTTTTGTGTTCCTCCCTTTCAAACTGCAGATTCTTGTTTGAAGTCCCCATGTGTGCCCTAGGGAATCGCACCTGGGTTGACTTTCTTTGGAGTTCTGCCATCATTTCATGTGGCTGTGTGCTAGTGAGCTCAAACACTGAAGCAGTTGTGTAAATGAAAAAAAAAGGAAAAAAAAAAGAAAAAAAGGTGTATGTTTATTGATAAATGCAACTTTTTGCCTTTACCTTGGGCTTGTAGTTTAGTTGTCACTCAGGGGTTCCCCCCCCCCCCCCTTCTAGAGATGTGTTTTTTAGTTGTGTTTATTCAGGAGTTGTCAACCCAGCATCTCTGTCTGAACTTCCACTCTCTCCTTGATTTTTCCGGTGTAATTCAGCAAGGGAGCAGCTTTCCAGAGGAGGTTTGTCCTCTGGCTAATCTGAAAGGCTTCTTGGTTCTCATTACAGCTGATGTTTTCCAGGACCACCTGGCACTGACCATGGGGCTCATCCTTTGTGAGTGTTCTACAGCAACAAGCATATTCTACTCCTGAGTGACAACTTCCAGGGAAAAAAGATTTCCAGGCATTGTGGAGAACCCCAGTAATACCTGATGCTTTTAGCACATGGGCTCTCAGACACTGCACAGCTGAAGAGTCTTCAGGGAGAAGGAAGGATTGATTCCCTTTCTTCTTCCTGAAGGCCTGAGGAAATTGCTTCAGGCTTCAATTCTGGAACTTTCTGGTCTCTTTTCAACACTGTGTATTTGGGAAGGTCTGAGTTCCACAAGTCTCATCTCAAGTGGTAGCTTTGAGGAGCTCTTTAATCTAATGAACAGCCAGCCAAGCACATACAGCTGCATATTCAGTTGTCTCTGAGGCAGGAGTAAAGTGATTGTCAATCTCCACATGATAGACACAAAACCAGGAGATGTCAGAAATGGTGGAAAACCTGCTATGTAAACAAAAATATGTAGCTAAAATTAGAGTCATCTTGACATCACCCATATTTTCAGTCAAGACAAAATTAAATGGTTCTAGAAAGTTTTACCATAAGCAGGAGCCCTATGGCAATGCTTTTCAAGCCTTTTGCCAGAAGTGGGAGTTTCTGCAGGCTAACCTGCAGAAACAAGAATTAACAGCCCATTTGTTTCCCTTTTCATTTGTTTAGGAGCCTCATGTACGTGATTTTCTCCACTGTTGCTTCCCTTGCAAGGGAAGCAAACCCAGTAATTGTGGCTTTAATGTGTCTCTGCATATAATCACTTTGGGAAAAGATTATTTTCCAGCAATTGGAACTATTAGGTATGTGTTGTGTTTAGCCACAGCTCTTCTACTTTGCTGCCTTTCTCTGGAAATACAAGGGAATGCATTGTAAGTTGGAAAGAGCAGAAGAACCTGCCTGGGGTTACACAGGTTGTATTGCCCATGCTGTGGGATGTATGGCCTTGTAAACAGGGAATGTGGTCTGGTGAGTGCTGCTCTGAGAAACATCTACTGAATTGATTGCTGACATATGCCAGTGGAAGAAGCTTTTTAATTTCTGTTTGTTCATAAGAAATTCTCTCCTGTTCCTTCTCCTAAATACATGTTCTGTGCAAGATCCCTACAAAGACTTTCTCCCTTTGACCATTCTCCCTTTCTTATTAACACAGGGTAGTTCTCTAGGTGTTTTCATAGTTTTAGCACTTCTATTCTTGTTTCACTAGATAAGAACTTTGAACTTACGCCTTCTTGAAGGCACCAATAATTTGAGCTTTAAATCCATCTTGAACTGGCCACACTCCTAATAAATGGGTAGATGTCGAAGTTTTGCATTGGGTGGTTTGTTCTTGTCTGACTGTCTTCCTTCAAGTTGAGAGTCATAAAAACAGGAAGGTGACCTTAGTTAAATAACTTCTTGTTGTTAGGACTGGTATGTTGCTGTCAGAGCAGTGCATTGTTCATAAGCCATCAATTGCATTTATTCTAATAGAAAAGTTAAATATTGATAGTGTTTGAAAACTGTAGCAATTGCCTTGATTCATGCCCTTCTCTGAGCTGTCTTCTGCAGTTCATCAGAGCTTGCTTTTGCATCTCTCTCGTTTCCAAGGGCAAGAGATGAATAGATGTAGAAGTACTCCTCCTTTTCCCTAGTGCAGTACCAGAGAAGATCTGCTGTGCCCAGAGGAGTGGGCACAAAGGAGGAACACTGGTGCCATCCTGTTCTCATGCCTTGTGGTGCTGTTTAGCCTCCAAAACAAGACCAGACCAGCCGATAGAAATGAGTAGCTTCTGTTTGCATCCCTCTGTTTTTCTCCCTTAAGTTATCATTGATTCTTGTTCAAAGCCTGTAATGGTACTACAATACTTGGTAGTTACCTGTGATTCTGTGGGGTTTTTGACTAATAATATGAAAATTCTAATAGTATAACCCATTAGATTTTACAGCTCTAGTTTTGGAGGAACTTGCAGTACTTAACCTGGAAAAAATAGAGCTGTTGATTTACTCCATCATTAGCTCACAGAAATGAATAGGCTATCAGGACTCAATAATTTCTTTAAGGAAGAGTTAAATGATCCTGATACTGAGGACAACTAACTTCTGAGCATGTTACAGTTTTTTCTCGTGCTGTTGTAGCATAGGTTTCACATTCCAGCTGTAAAAATTGTCAACATTCCAATTGTAAAAATTATCAGGAGTTATGAAAGGAAAAAAAAAGCTATGTCTTAAAGATGCCTAAAGAAATTCAGAAGCAAAACCTCTTTATTGAAGCTAATAAATATACTTAATAAAGTACTTATGAGATTTTTATAGGAAAAGTGGTAGATAACTAAATAAATTATGATGAAAGTCATGCCAAGAAGGCTGGAGCAACTTCAGCAATCTAGAAAGATAACAGAAGCACAGAGCCTACATGAGGTGTTGGAGATAGGGAATATTTTTACTGCCTGTTTGAACATCTAACTGGAGTGCAGGTGGTAACAGGGAGAGCTGGGAGCCAAAATTCTTGTACAGCTGGTGGAGGATGGTATAGCAGAATCCCAAAGTCAGAGGACTTGAGTCAGAGTTAGTACTCTTTTGGAATCTACTTGTTCAACAGGTGATAGTAGGAAAGAAATGCCTATTCTTATGGAATTTTTTGTATGTTGAAGGTTCAGGTTAGTGTGCTTTATTTGCTGTTCCTACCTGTATGAAGACTTACTCTGCCTGTTATTTTGAACTTACTTTTCTGCTTGTAGCTGCCTACCTAGGAAGTTTTGTTTATGGGGTTAAGGAGATAAAAATCATAGGGACCTGCTACTAAGCACTTGCTCTCTGTTTGGTTAGTTAATTTTTTTAGGATTGTTGGTTGGAGCTCTGATGGAGAGTGTGAAGAGTCTTAACATCTGTGGTAATGGATGAACTAGAGCATGGAGGAAGTAATGGTTAAGTCCAAAGCTGTGTGTACTTTCAGCATGCACTTCAGCAGATGTTTGCATACAAGTGACCTTTTTTGTTTGTTCACAGGTCCTTGATTATTGGACTGTTGAGGTCAGTAGTAGCTATGTCAGCACAGAAATGGGGAATCTGCCTGAGGGGAAAAGGTAAGTCTGGTTTTATTCACTATGGAGTTCAGCTAAGTCTTTTGCCTGGTAGACTCCCTGCTCCTGCATTAATCATAGGTGCTGCTGACCTCACCAGTCCAATTCACATTGGAACAGCTTGGTACAAATGAAATCCAAAGCAACCTGGGCAACTTTAGGATCCTGAAAATAGAGGTGGAAAAGGCTAAATGTTGCACAAAGGCATTCACGATGTTTTAGCCCAAAAATTCAATCACTGTGAGAATATTTTGGGCTAGTACTTGGGTCTGGTTTTGTGCTACATGTTGTTCTTGGGTAGGAGGAGAAAAAGCACAGATCCTTCCTCTTGTAATGATTGACTGGTGTGTTCTTAGAAACAATCATTGGTGCATGTAGCAGAAACGTGGGCACACATTGAGTAGAGCATTAAGCAATAAAATGTTAACTTCCCTTTTAGTGGGTGGGAATGTACTTTACTAAGTTCTTTGACAATTTGAATGAGAATATACTGTTTATCATAAAATCTTATGTTGTGTAGGGCACAATATTTGTTTGCACCTGTGTGGTCTGTGTGATTTCCTCTGTGCATCTTGCCATACTGCATGTTTAGGGCTTCCTGACATCAGTCTGCAGGTTTTCTAGCTGGGGTACACAAAATGTTATTATGTTCAACAGCCTGTATGCTTCTGAAAAAACTGGAGTTTCATGGCATATTTTTTAGGTCATGCTTGGTTGTTTTACCTTCTCTTGTGTCTCTGATGGTGACTTTATAATAAGAATGAGATAGTGTTTGTGTTTTGGCTTTGATTCTGCCTACTCTGTCCCCACCTACTCCTTCCTTTCATTCAAAAGCTGTCTGTTGTATCAGTCTGCAGGCCTCTCCCTGATTAAAAGTTAATTGCTTTGCCTGACACTCATGAACTATCTGGGCTATTAATCATTATCCTCTTAGATGTGGAGTGTTTCCTTGCACCAGAGGAAATAGTACTCCAAGCTTGTTACGCAGGAGTGCAGAGAAAGCTTCTCCTCATAACTCAAGACCAGCAGTCCTGTCTCCTCTGTAATACCAGTTGGATCTTTAGCAAGATCTGAGGCATCTGTTTAGAGCAGGTGTGTTTATTCATAAGCTAATTCTCAGTAATTGGTGAAACTTCTAAGGGACTCTGTGCACATTTTCTGGTGTTCCTTGTCTAGAATTTTAACATGTTTCTGGCTGATTTAATAGAGCCTCTGCTTATGGTTTTATGCTCCCTTGTATCTTTGATCCCTGAGTATGGAATTGTGTGTGTGAGTGTTTCAGATGGGTTGTTGAGGCATCACTCTCTATGGCAATGTGCTGCTTGGATGAGGGCAAGCCTGGGCCGCCTGATAGCCTGCTCTCAAGCTTTGGCATTCATTCTGCTTTTCTTCCTGGAGACTCTTTGTGGAATACACAGAGTGAAACTGTGCTTGCATGTTAAATGGGGACTTCCTGTAAACTACTTTGCTGCAGTCAAACTAGTCAGTTTTTCAGTTTTGCTAGCTGCAATGGTTTCTAACCCCCCTTCTCCAGAGAATTTCATTTGGACTGGGATGTAGGGAAATCAGTCCTTGCACTGGTGCATAGAGGAGGAACTGGAAGGGTGAGTGCTAAAGTAGCACTATTTGAACCTCAGTAATTCATATGCCATATTTGTCTTTCCTGGCCCATGTTGGTGAAAAACAATGTCTGATCCTGGCCTTCTAGACAGCCACATTGGGAATAGGAAGGAATGCAGACATCTGGAGAATTTCACGTGTGTGTATGCACAGAAAGAATTGAGTAATGAAATAAAATTATATTGCTGAATGTCTTGATTAGGAGTTGATTGTATTTTTGTCATGAGAAAAAAGGAGATTGAAGATGGTTATGCAAGAGGATACTGTAAACCAAGTGTACACATTTTCAGAATTAGTGTGTTTGAAACAGATTCCACAGCTATGTTCTGGAGGACAGGAGAAGATGTGAAGAATGGCTTTGGGTTATGGGGCCATTCTTTCTGCTTATTTAAGTTTTTTTTTATCAAATGTGGATATATAGTTCTCATCTTTGTCCTTTCTTTTTTGTTAATTTTTTTAATCAAATAAGGATGTGTTTCTTCATGTAGATAATATGGATTTGTTTGTTTTAACACCTGCACAGGATAACGAGTTTTCGTCTATGCTGTGATAGTGAGCAAGAGGAAGAACTTCAAGAGGCCTGACTTGGCACACTCCCAGCAAAATTGATTTCTTTACCTCATGACCTTGATAAACTACAAATTATTACACTACTTTACAGGAGATACTAATCTGTTCATCAAGTAATTGTAGGTTCATATAAGATCAGGCAAGATAGATATGGATGTCATACTGAGCTACAACTGAAAAGTATAGCTTTAGGCAGATTTTCTAGGGAAGTTTGTTAGACTTTTAAACTGATATTTGAAGATAACACACAGTATTTATTTGTAAGTGCTATTCATCCTCTATGGTATTTTGCTTAGAGTAATGTTCTGTTTCTTGCTTGAAGCAAATGATTCAGCTAGTTGTAGTCAAATATAAGAATGCCTGTGTGCATGCTTCTCAGTCTCACGCAAATATGTTCCCAATGTAGCTGAATCATCCAGAGGCAATGTATGGCTCTTTCTTTGGATTTCTATTTGTCCTGTATTATCAGCACTAAAATACGTGTATCCCTAAAGCAATAATAGGTTGAGAAGTGTTTGCTTTACTCTGTCTCCTTTTCACAGTTGTTCTGAGTGTTCTTTGGTTTGTATTCCTATTTTTCAGCATTATCAGCCACTAAAATACATACATCCCTGAAGCAGTAATATGCCAAGAAGTGTCTGGTCTGCTGCATTTTGCTTTCACCCTTGCTCTGTGTGTTCTGTTCTCTGGAAATCTGTCTTGTTACAGGGCCCTGTAGCCATCGGTTTTCCAAGTCACAGTGGACTTTGCCAGTGCATGTACCAGATGGGGTTGCCTGTTCTACAACCTGAAGCCCATTCTGTTTGCTTGTGTGCTGTGGAAGCAATCATAGCTTTAACACTATTTCAAGAAAGAAATAAAAATATTTCATGCTGATACAAAGGGCTACAGACACAAAGCCTCAAACTCATCTTGCTGTATCATGAGGTTTTTTTGTGTAATGCACAAACCTGAATTACAGTCCTATGTTAAAATAAATATATGCATGTTGTTGTTTTACTTGGTCACTCACTTGAAATACTGCAGTGAGGGTGCTGAGGCATTGGAACAGACTGCCCAGAGAAATTGTGGATCCACCCTGGAAGGGACTTTGAGTAACTTGGTTTAGTGGAAGGTGTCCCTGCCCATCCTGTGGCAGGGCAGTTGGAACTAGATAATCTTTAAAGTCTTCTCTAACTCAAACCATTCTGTGAACCTATGAATAAGAAAATGTCTGTTGTGCTGTTGAAAGACGTGACTTGCACAATGAGTCCCCAAGTGTCTGATGCAATCTTTTGCTGAGTAAATAAAAGATCAATCTGTGATTCTTGCATTTTTCACTTTCTGGCATTTGGATCATCAGGTGACTGTGGTGCCTTATGCCTCCATTTTTCTTTCTGTAAGGTGGAAGTGATGTTTGCATTTTCAAGAGTATTCTTGGACTTATTTAAAAACAAATAGTAATATTTTTTTCTATCAGTCATAACCTGTTCAACACTGCAATTTCTGTTAATGGACATTATAGTGTGATTTTCAATTTCTCAGGTAATTTCCTCATAGTCAGATCTCTTCTCTGTCCCTCCTTGGTGTGTGTTTGCCCTGTAGACAGGCAGTACTGTTGGTGGTACTTCTCAGAGAAGTCCGGTCTCATTACATCTGGACATTCAGTCTTAATGAAGTGCAGATAAATTATTTATAACAAATTAATTAATTTCTATTTGGTGATTTTTAAATTTTATTATTATTGCTTGATTTTGTACTGCATGTTATTCTACTTAACTGGAAATGCAAACTGGCATTCATGGATACATACATACATACAAATTGGCACATACTTGTCATTGGGAAGAAAAAGAAAGGCCACCAAAAATCAGGCCACCTCTAAAAAGCATTCTAAAATGTATCTCAGTGGAGTAATGTAGACTTAACTTCCAGAATGTATTCTGACATGCTGTGTCACTGACTGTGCTTATTCTTCAGTTTCTCCCACCAGCCTATTCTCTGCCTTACGAGCAAATGGCACAAGAGTCATTAAAGGACTGCCACTGAATGCTTTTGGTAAATCACTCCTGAGTTTTCTAATATGGTACATTGAAACACTGCTCAAAGGGTCTGTACGTATTAGCAAATAAAAAGACCTTTAAACTAAGAAAGGACAACAGTGTAAACTCAGAATGAGCAGCTGAACATGAACTTCACAGTATTTGAAAGGTAGATCTGAAGATGATGAGCAGTAGACATTTAAAGTGCTGAAAACACACACTGCATTGGAAGCATAATCCATGAGGAGCTTTTCTAGCTGTTATATTATTGCAGTAGGGTACAAGTATTAGGGAGGAGGATTTTATTATTAAGGAGGTTACCTTTGGTGACAGGAAGAGTAGCATTCTGCTAGAGTAGTGTCTTCTTCCCAACCTCATTGACAAAAGCATGGTATCAACATGTGTGCTTTGCAATGGGCAGTAAAATTTTATGGGAAAAATACTGTGGTTTTATTATTTTCTTACTGTATGGAAGTATAACTAATACTAACTGGGCAGGTAGGAGTGGGTAGTGACTAATTCAGAGATCTAGTCACCTATGAGCTGTTTTGTGCTTCATTATAGGTTCCTAGGGCGTTATTAGAAGCTATCACAACTGGTTCCATTCCCACTCACAGTTACTTTATTAGTGCTCAGTTTAATGATTCTTTCCCAATGAATAATTAATTCTGCTTTCTGATGTTGCTCTCCTGCAGTTTTGTCAGCAGTTCCTACTTTTTGTTTTGGGAAATAAGAAAGAGGAAGTAGGCCAAAAATGTTTTAAAATGTAAATAACATAATTTTTACTTTTGAGTGAAAATTCAATTACATGTAGCTAGGTTTTACCATAATTGATGTTTCAATTAAATCTTGCTTTATGAAAACTTAATTAAAAGATCAGGTTAAATGTGATATAGGGAAAATCAAGATAGTAATTACTTGATAGAGCTTCTTTGGTAAGTCCTGTGAGGATTCACATATCCTTCCCTTCTCTGGTCTAAGACTTTTCAGTTTTCCTCAAGTATGGAAATTTCTTCATAAATTTTTCTCTGTGAAAGTGGAGTAATGCTGTAATCACAGGGCTTGCAAAGTTTATTTTTCAGAGATGTCCTGGATTTAGTTATTTTTCTCAGTGGTAGCTTGTGCACGAATCTCTTTTTACTTAAAGCTTTAACCTTAAATGAGAATGTCTTGTCACTTTGAAGGAGAATGTGGGTTCATTTTTAATGATAAACTTTTCAGTTTTAGGGAGGGAATCCACTTCTAAGTGGGAGCAGGTGTGAAGGAGTTAAAATTTACTACTCTGTAGTAGCTGTGCCTCAAGTACAAAAAAGTTGGGTCACTTAGAGGCTGGCAGACAGCAAACTGAAGCGTGGAGTATTTTATTGCCCAGCTTATCTGACGGCTTACACTGATTTATTGCAACTTGTGTGTGCAAGTCACAGCAAAAGCAGATTTTATCTTAGAGATACTTGCTGTATCAGTGTTAATTGGTATGAGACTGTCAGATATACTTTTTTAAATTGCAACTCTTAATTTTTCTTAAAATTTCTTATTTTACTATTCTCTCACGTATAGAGGCGACACAGCAGAGTGACAGATGGGAGAATCAGTGCATTGCCCTGAGTTGCAGAATGGCACTTCAGATACCCATCTTTATTTCCTCTTAATCTTTACGTTATCTAGAGTTATCAGAGTCTTGTATCACTCAGTGAGATTTACCTAGAACAATGCAGTCTTTGCCTGGCTTTCTCCACAGGCTGACCCTGGAGCTCTGCCTGAATCCTCCCCTGCTATTGTGCCTGGAGAATGAAAACAGGGCAGGAAAGAGCTGCTCTGCAGGGGGACCTCAGGAGCTGTGCTCAGTGCTCTGAGTAAGGACCTAACAAAGTGCAAAGTAAATGTTGGGTAAAGCACTTGTTACCAGAATTACATCTGTTGTTTGAAAATGACTGTCCATCACAGTGCATCTAGAGAACTACAAGTTGTCAAAAATTGGAAGTCATGAGAGCAACATTTTCTAGAAAGTACTTTGGCAGTCCATTTCCCTGACAAAATTTAGCAGTAATTTCTTTGCACCTGCAGCACCCATTGACTCCTGGTTGGCTGAGGCTTCCTCACCTTTGTAGTTGATCTGTTCCTTTTTTCCTTTTAGCACTTGACACTACTGTCTTATTTTCCCCCCCTCATTCTTCACTTGTAGCTTCTTTTTTGTCAGTATAAGCCACTGGTGGATGTAAATACACATCCAAAGTGTTTAAAGTAACCCTTGTACCCCTTGACAGCTTGAATATTACACCATGAGTGCTGCAGTTGTGGTAGAGAGCAGTCATAAGTCATTTCTAGGTGTAAACCTGTGTGACACGAAGAAATTCAGAATTGGCTTATCCCTCTGCTAAGGGCACTCTAATGCGAGATCCTTGTCCTAATAGTTAAAACCTTCTCTGAGACTACCACTTTTCTTGAGAGATCATTACCTGGTGTTCCTCCATAGGATATTCTTCTATTACAGTTGGATTGCACTGGCACTGAGCAGCTGTTATTGAATTGGTAGCAGGGAAGCTCCAGATCCTGAGAAGAAGGACACATGGCAGCTAGATATTTAAGCTGAGCTGCTTCTCTTAAAGCAAAGAAATGGTCAGCCCATGTGCACTGGGAAAGGCCTTACTGTCCCCAGCATGCAAAAGGTGTGTGCTGCAGAGGGTACCTTGAGGAACAAGTACTGTACTGATTTCTACCACTACTGCAAATATTTTGCCATATGGTCAAAAAGATGTTTCATTATCTCTGCATGGATCACTTGTGTTTGTAGACACAAGCTTGGTTGTATACAAATCTGCTAGTGTAGAAAGAAACTGAGGAATTGCTGTGATTCCTGTGTTTTCATTATAACTGTAGTTATACTTACATTACTGTCATAAGTGCTACTTGCATTATAAAGGCATAATTGAAACTTAGTTTTTAAAATCAAGCCTTAGGCTGTAAAAGGCTTACAAGGCTTTTGTTTATTTTTTAGAGTAATAGTTATAAAATCATATAACTGGTACCTGTCTTCCTACCAGTCATGCTGTTTTTTGCACAAGTGGATAAATGTAGCAATTCCTATAAAAATATAATTCTGTGTGTTGATGTTTGCAATGTGTTTACCCAAGCACAAAATTACTGGGAATATACATTAGACAGTGTGTCTGAATGACTTTCCTGAATAGGGAATTCTGTCATTCAATGTTACTTCTTCTCTAAAATGTTAGTTTGTTTCTCTAAAACACTTCAGTTTGCAATGAGATTAGTCTTTCTAATTTTTATTTTCTTTTAATTAATTGCAGGTGGTAGGTAAGAAAATGTGTTCTGCTCATCTTCATCTGAAGCTTCATGTTTGGAGACAGTTGCTAGACTTTTAACCCAGTGAAACCTAAAGCGGTTTACAGAGAAGTTAACCAGTTTCACTGTTTTGAGAGCTGCACTTGTAGAAAAAGGCACTGTTAAAAACAATTTAGGTCTTAGTTGAAGAGTTTAACTATAGCTTTCATATATAACCTGAAGGCATGCTTTTGGCTGAGTTGTAGTTCAGCTTTTAAAGCTTGTTCATGTTTGTATAGATATCATTTCCCTTAAAATTCTTTTAAGTTGGGTAAAGCATCACTGCAGTAGAATTAGGGAAAAATGGTATATAAGCAAAAGTGTAAAGTTAGAAAGGAACATTGATTTTCTGTATAGCTTTCAAACCATTACCCTCGTCCTCTGAAAATAAAATTCCTCTGCACAGAAAGTGTGCTAATCCTTGAAGCATTCAACCATTGTTCTGGGGTTTTAGATGTGAGATTATTTTTTTTCAACCATGTAAAGATTGTGTTTATAATGCTGGCTTTCTGACATATATGAATGGCTATGCATATGAGCCCTGACGAATCTTTCTGGGTCATTATAAAACCATAGTTCCCTGCTGGAAATTGCAGTTTGTTTGGCTAAGTCAGCAGAAAGAGCCAGATTGGCACCCCCAGCCTCTCAGTTAGTGCTTGTGGTGACCTGTGCCTCAGCACAATTCCATTCCAGCCAGATCAAAAGCCTCAAATGGCCAGTGGGGTAGCTGAGATGTGGATACTCATCCAGATCCCCCGTACTGCTGGACAGGGAGTAGCCACTGAGTGGGGAAGCAGCTCCTTATCTGTGGCTGGGGCTGCCTCAGGACCTGACCACCTTCAACTGCCAGTTCTTCCTAGGTGGGAGCAGCACATACAGAGCAGTCTTCTGGTGCTAAAGAATGTCTCAGAAAAGCACTGCTTATCTCAATTAGTATTTATTTAAACTGAAACCACTCTTGAAGCAGATCGAGTAGTGCTTGACTTATGTGTTTATACAAGTTGTTATAAGGAAAACTACTATGTTGTATTCATAATTTTCAAGTGAAAATAAAAAAAAATGCTCTTATTTTCTGAAGGGAGAAGTTTTTGCAATGTGGTAAGAATAAACATGTTGAGTGGTATAAAACATCTAGGCTGTTTTACTCTTTCCAGTGAAAGATATGCATCTTACAATGCAGTTACAGATTTTTGCAAATAGTTCTTGATCAAAATTAATTGAGAAACAGAACAAATTGGAACTTTTTCCTAGCTGCTTTTGGCAGCTTTTACTCACTTCTAGGGTTGATTGTTATTCTATATATCATTATAGTATTGCTATAATGATTCAAAAATGCGTTTCTTCATGAATTCTTGTATCTTTCTGAAATGAGATCTTACAGACATGAGCTCCAGGCACAGATTCCCATTATGGTATTCTCATTGGCATACGCAGGAACTCAGGGAGCTGGACGGGGTCTGGCTGGGAGTTTCACAGCCTGGACTAATAGGAACAGATGCTAGCCATAAAGAGTGACTGAACACAAGTAACTAATTCCAGGTTGCTGGGAAGTGTAAACTGACTTCGGTAGTGCTAGGTGTGGTCATAGGCTTGGACAGTTGCAAGAACTTTGCTTCACTTTTTCTGGATAATTATCTTGATTATTTTGTCTCTGGTTAATTAAATCCCATGCCCTCTTTCTGATTTTGTCACTCAAGATAAATTTCCTCTTAACATTTTTTGAATAATCTCAAAATAATTTTGAATAGAAGAAGTTACTTGTTTAAGAATAGTTTCTTCCCAAAATGAGCTGTTCCACAGATAGTGCTAATGTTGAGTTGCTAATGACTTCCACAGATGAAGTGGTTCTAACAGTTAGAATCATAGAATATCCTCAGTATTTTTTAAATTACTGCCTGTTTGTTACTAAAGATTGCTTCATTCTTTTTGTAACTCCTAAACTGTTTTCTTTTAATAAACTGAGTAAGCTAAGCTTTACTTTAATAAACTTTCACACTATAGCCTGTAGGTGGTTCTTGTCTGTCTTCCCTCAAGTGTCATGGCTCACTTTTTTCCATTTCATAACCCCTAGTTTCCAGATTAAAAATACTCCTTGATTTAAAGAATTTCAGTGTAGGAAAATCGGCTTTTACTGTGATAAATACTCCCTCCTTGGTTATGCCTTGTTGAATATTCATGTCTCTTTACTAGGCTGTTCTTCTGAGTGTCCTAGGATGACTTTATGATACATGTATCCCCAGTTGTCTGTTCTGTTTGTGTTGGATATTGTGTTCTGTACCTTTAAGGCCAGTTCTGGGAGTGAAGGGGGAGAAAAGACAAGCGTGGTGTTTGTTTTGAGAAAACTGCATTCGCTCCTCTGCATTCCGCTTCTGGGCTGTGCTCGTCTTCAGCACAGACAGAGGGACAGAGATCTTTGCTTTTAGTTAGTTTAGCTAGCTGAGGCAGAGAAGTTCCCTAGACTCTTTTATTTCTCTTTTTCTTGGGACTGTTAAAACCTGTCCTGGACTGAAAAACCCAGAGAGACACCGGGATCTCACACCTGTGACCCACCGGGGCCTGGACCCCAGCATTTTCCAGCATTAGCTGAGCTAACCCAGGGCAAGGGCTTTCTCAATTTGCCATCTCACTTCAGAAGGAGAGCTTTTATTGTTTCATATTATTCATTTTTTATGCCAAGTAGTTTCTTGGGGAGTAGTTTCTTGCCGAGTAGTTTTATGGGGAGTCTGGAGTCTTTTCTTGGGGAGTAGTTCCTTGCCGAGGAGTTTCTTAGGGAGTAGTTTCTTACTGCATTGTTTCCTGCCAAGTAGTTTTCTTGGAGAGTACTTTCTTGGAGAGTAGTTTCCTGGCGAGTAGGTTCTTGTGGAGTAGTTTCTTGCCAAGGAGTTTCTTGGCGAGTCTTTTCTTGAGGAGTAGGTTCTTGGGGAGTAATTTCTTGCCGAGTAATTTCCTGATGAATAGTATCGTGGGGAGTTGTATGGTGCCGAGTAGTATTTTGAGGAGTAGTTTCTTGCTGAGTAGTATCTTGGGGAGTAGTTTTTTGCCAAGTAATTTCTTTGGGAGTAGTTTCTTGCCAAGTAGTTTCTTGGAGAGTTGTTCCCTGGGGAGTAGGTTCTTGGGGAGTTGTATCTTGCAGAGTAGTTTCTTGCCAAGTAACTTCATGGGGAGTAGTTTCCTGCCGAGTAGTTTCTTGGGGAGTCTTTTCTTGAGGAGTAGTTTCTTGGGGAGTAGGTTCTTGGGGAGTAATTTCTTGTTGAGTAGTTTCCTGGTGAGTAGTATCTTGGGGAGTTGTATCTTGCCGCGTAGTATTTTGGGGAGTAGTTTCTTGCCGAGTAGTTTCTTGGGGAGTACTTTCTTGCCAAGCAATTTCTGGGGGAGTAGTTTCTTGCCGAGTAGTATCCTGGTGAGTAGTATCTTGCGGAGTTGTATCTTGCCGAGTAGTATCTCGGGGAGTTGTATTTTGTTGAGTAGTTTCTTGAGGAGGATTTTCTTGCTGAGTAGTTTCTTGGGGAGGCTTTTCTTGGGGAGTAATTTCTTGGGGAGTAGTTTCTTGCCGAGTAATTTCTTGCCATATTGTTTCTTGCCAAGTAGTTTCCTGGGGAGTAGTTTCTTGAGGGGTAATTTCTTGCCCAAAATGCTTGTGGGCGTTTTGTTTGTTAAATAAATAGTTTTTAAGTTTCTTGCCGAGTAGTTTCTTGCCAAGTAGTTTCTTGCCCAAAATGCTTGTGGGCATTTTGTTTTTTAAAAAATAGTTTTTTCTCCCACACTAGCGTGGGGAGGGGCTGTTTGGGTTTGCTTACCAGAGGGACCCTTCTTGGATGTTTTCTCCCAAATTTGCCCTAAACCAGGACACTGAGATACTGTACTGGAGATGCCAGAGAAAGTCCTTAACACTTTAATTATGGAGGAATTGTATTCTGTTGTTGGCATGTTGATTTTGCTATGAGCTGGATTTACTTCTGTATCTTTTGAATAAGGGAGAGCTTGAAATTTGAAATTACTCTGGTGGAAGTTTAATGCTCTCTTCTTGGGGCATTGCATTTACTATACTACAGTTGTGGTTGTTTCTACTGGATGCAATTTGAGGTTTTCTTAGGTGAAGAAGGATTTTGTGGTTTTGATCTGTGCTGATAACACACAACAGTGAAAAGCCTTCTTGTGGTCACCAGAAAGAATTATTTATCCAGGCTCATTAAGATATGATTGTTCTATAAATCTGAGACAATATCAACTTGTGAGCTGCTTCGTTTGCATTTCTTCAGATTGCTCTGGTCCTTGACTCCTTCACAGTTGGATGCCACATAGGGTTTTCGTTGTAATTACAATGTTGGTCAGATGGGTTTGGGTTAGGGACATAAAGGTCTGGAATTACTTAGTCTATTAGATGTTCAACATTACGGTTTAGTTATGATGAGCCAGCTCTCTACAATTAGGTAAATTAGTGTTAAAAAACCAGACTTAAATGCTGATGTTGGACCCCCATTTGAGAAGAGATGCACCTAAGTCTGTCCATCACTGTGATCTATATTCTCATGTGGGTTTAGTGCTGCTGGTTTGTCCCACAATGCACAAATGCCCTTGTGCATTTCTGTAGCCAAGCACAGTTGTGCCACAGCTAAGAAATTGACTTCTACTGATCTGACATAGAGGAGATACTAAAAGGGAAGTATGCTGCCAATCATCCTTGAAATAACTTTTAGTAACCAGCTATAAACTGCTGATAATGCCTTTACTAGATATGTGCAATGGGTGGGAAGCTTAGATATTAGAGGGGACTTGAACTTTCACTTGATATTCACACTCAAATGCAAGCTGTGCAATGAATATTTTAGCTTTATCTGCTAGGGAAATGGTTAGTGTACTAGAACAGCATTCAAATGCACTGCTTTCTCAAGTATTTCCTATTAGCATGTTTAATAAGGCACTCTGTTATCCCCTTAGGTTGACTGTCATTACTGAAAGCTGAAGTGTTAACTGTAACAGCTCAAAAGGACTCTATGAGACTATAAAAAGGCTTAATTTCTGATTAGGTTGAGCAATATAATTGTAATATGTTGTGGAGCTCTCTGTAGAATAGGAGGTGGCTGATTGTTGACAGCTCCTGTATGTGTGTTTGTGAAAGCTAATGGTCTTTAAAAATAAGTATTCTTTGCAGTTAAAATGTATCATTTTTGTTAGTGATTGATTTCTTCACAAACTATTTAAATCGATTCTTCTTTGATTGTAAAGATTACACAGTTATTGTAGAACTTTTCAGTTCTTTCAGGAGGTTAAGCAGCATGTTGCCCCTGTCCTCCTGAGTTTTGCTAGGCAGATGTGAGCAGTGTTCTAAAATTATCAGCTGGCAAGAAAGCTGGTTTTGTCAGAATAAAGCAAAAACTTTAAAGTATAATTTTGTGGGAACACAACTGAAAGAAAATACTTGATGAAAGTCTCTTTGTTCATATAATGTGACATACTTCTGGGGTCAATCATATTTCCAAGCCACTAAATTTAGATTTCATGTCCAGTATCCAAGACGTAGGAAGGTTACCAGATTTCCTTCAAAGTTGCTATGAGAAAACATTAGCTCAGCTGTAGGTTGGCAAGTTTCTCCTTGTGACCTTAGGAATTTGCTGTTTATTTATACGCCCCTCACACCCCCGCAGAAAGCTCACCTTGACTTTGTATTCAAATTTTCTTGTAGCATAGCAACCTCTGCTAATATTTAATTCCTGATTCACTTTGCCATAAACTTGCTTCTTGCCTCCATATTTCCTCTGTCTGTAGAATCACTTGCTGTTTGGAGTCCTTACCATTAACACAAACCATTACAAGATGCTTCCTAATTAAGTGAATTTTAAAGTTGGTAGCATTAAAATTTAATATTTTAATGAAAATTTGCTCTTGCTAGATATGTGAAATATTTTACCTTGATTAAGTACCTCAGTGCAGCTTTATATGTTAGTGAAGGATGTTCTGAAAGGAAACTCTTTAGTTTCTGCCTGTCTATTTGGAGCTCCTAACAACACAATTTTTTGTAACTATCTATATATATATATTTTGTTTTTAGTGGAGATTAATTGCTGAGTTGCTGTACTCTGAAATACGATCAGAGATTTCTTTGTGCTTTTTTATGATTATTTTGCATTTTAATTTTAGTTTCCACGTGAACAGTCTGGAGTCCCATGGTGGTTCAGATTACTCCATTGTCATAACTAATCCTGCCTGGGTGCTGGTACAGTCTTCTGATATCACTGGGAATTGTTTAAAGGACATAAGTGGACAACTCCCTTAAGAGGCAGGTGGATATCCTTCTAGCTGGTTGTATTCCTGGTTTGCTTTGTTTTCATGCAAAGGGTCAGCATAAACTGGACAGGAGGGACAGAACCATGGTACAGACATCAGTTCCTGGATGTGCCTCTTTAGCTTCTAGTTAACCATCAGTCCTCTTTATTACTAAGCATGAAAGATTAATCGAGTTGCAGTAACAACGAAAGTTTGTCAGGAACCCTTCCCTGTGTTTTTGCTGCTTCTGACACTGGTTATTGGCTGATGCCAGTGAAAGGACTGACACATTGCTTCTACCTTAGAGCTCTTTTATTGTGCTAGGAGTAAAAGTGCATCTCATGTAATATCCTGTCTCCAGCTTTTGTTGTTCATCTGTTGTTTTTATGATGCACCTTCCCTCCTATTGGCGGGAGACAGGAGCTGTGGTGAAAGTCCTGATCTGGACAGGGTACATTTATTTCTTGCAAAAAGAAGTCTTTAAAATGATTCCATCCCCTTAGCATTAATGTTCAAATGCATTTTATGAACAATAACCCGGATTCCATTTTTAAGCCTTGTCTTTTCTACTGTAATCTCATTTCTTAAAGTATACTTATAATTCTAATTATCATAGGAGCTCTCCTTGACCCTTTTATTTCTATTGTCAGTAGGTTTGTTGACTTAATTTCTGAACTGTTTAATAAATTCTTAATGATGCTTACATGTTCATACTGGAAATACCTTTCTGGATGATGAAGTGATTCTAAGATGTCTTTTCACATCTCTGGTCTATTGATTGTCTTAAAATTGAGCTGTGTACAGACTTGTCTCTGCTTTCTCCTGGTAAGTCTGCAGATTATAATAGGAGCCTAGTAATTAGTCTCCTAAGTGATTTTAGGAGTGAAAAAGCATTTAATATGATGATTTCAGCCCATTGTGTCATCTGATGCTTCCCATATAATAATGAGATGCATTTTCTGGTCTAAATTTAAGGAACCTTCTGTTATGTTTTTTCCAACCTTTATCCTTTAATGAGGACAGAAAATTCATGCCTTGGTTACTCAAGTGGATAAAGACTGGACTTCCCTGCTCTCTTTTCTCATATTTTGTAGCTGTGGTACACAATGTAGAGCTTCAGCCTTCTCTGACAGATTTCCAGTTAATTGTTTTCATTTTCTTTTTCTCATGTCTTGTCACTTACCAGCTCTATTAGTTAGGTAGTAATATACTTGCCTGCAGCAAGAATCTTTTATTTGGTGTGAGCGGTTTAACAGTGAGAGCATATTAGAAAATGTCATCCAAGTGTAAATGAAAGCATCTTGTATGAAGGATTAAGGAAAGATTCCATTGCAGCTGTATTTGTTTTGCTAGGAAAGCTGTTCTTTGTTTTCAAATTTCTTTAATATCTGGCTATTAAAATAATTACATTAAAATATTGGTTATGTATTTTAGAGATTTTTATACTTGACTAATACTTAATGCCTTGCTTCTGACTATGCCTTTTCAGGAGAGCTTATTCTCCTCTGTTCTAGTGTGTCTTATATGGAAATCAGAGGAGGTAAGACTGGAGAACATCAATGCATTCTAAGGCAACTAAAAGCAAATGAGTAATGTAAATAACACCTGAGAATCTAAAATGTTATTTCTTTAAAGTCATATGATTTTTTTCTCTTACTTTGATCAGTTTCAGAATACCCATTTTTTCACTCCTGGTGTTTTTTTCCAAGAAGAACTTTGCTTTTGTGTATGAATGCTTGCTGCATGACAGTCAGATAAACTGGGAAGGCTTTCCTAATTGCCTCCTCCTGTTCCCCAAAACCTCCTGCTGCACTCTTTCTGGCTCAGAGTAGCAAAGCATATGTTTTGATATTGAAATGATAATTGAAAATACGTAACAATTGTGTCTTCTGAATTGAGATTTTTGCTTGAATGTTTTGAAACCTGTAGGTTTTGGGACATACAGTAGAGGAAGTAAGGTCTGAATAGAAATCCAGAAAGGCTGTTTCAGACAGCAACATTGTGAACACATTTCTCAGGGCAAGAAAGCTGGCATGGAAGTTGTAGAATTACAGAGTCATTTTGTTTGGAGATCCACGTGTTGAGATGGTCTAGGCCTAACTGAGCATTGTTCTGGGCAGCCTGTGCCAGCTGCCCCTGCTTGAACAGTGGTTAGACTAGATGATCTTCAAATGTTTCTGGCAATCTAAGCAATTCTGTGTGATTTTGAACTGATACTCTAAATCCTTAGGTTTCCCTGAGAAATCTTGTGCTATTTATTGCAGGTTTGATAATAAATAATTTCAGCTATTGTATTAATGCCAGCTGAATAGCTGGTGTCACTGGCTAGCTTGTGACAGGATTGTTTGGGTGTGCAAACTTCCTTTTCTCTGTTTATTCCTGTAGTCATCAAATTGTGAGAAGAATGCACAGAAACAATCCGTTGTTATGACACCTCTTGTTTAAGACTTTCTATGAACACGTTAACTTTCATACCACCCCTGTGTTATGCAACAGGTTTTAGTTTCACCTGTAAGAGGCCAATGTCGTAGCTGCAGCTGTGCCTCAGGGCTGATGGTGTGCTCCAAACATCAGTGAGAGCTTCTGGTCTGGACAATGGTGTGGTTCTGCTTTTTGGATGCCTGAGAAACATTTTTGGCTGGCATGCTTTGAACAAGATTCCTCTGCAGGTCCTGTGTAGAATCAGTCTTCATTAAGAATTGAAAGGGGGTAAAAGGTGGCTTTTTTACAAAGCTTGTGTTGGTTTTGGTTGTGCACGTCTTTCTAACTGCATTCTTGTAAAAACCACAGATTTGCCATCTTTACTTCTCAAATTAGCTTCACTACGTAATTATGTAGGTCAAAGCTACATCTTAACATACAGTCCCAAGGAGCCTATGGGCAGATGGCCACAGCACAGTGGGGGAACAGGCATGGGCATTAGAGGTGACGTGCCCAAGGCAGAGGTGTGGCTGGGGGAGCAGGAAGGCCCAGCCTCATCAGGCCAGGGCTGTAGGGACCTGCCCCTCTGCTCCAGTGGCAGCTGCTGTCTCATATGGGTCCTTGGTGGCTTTTGTTTGCAGCAAGTGGACACACTCCTTTGCTTTCCCAAAAAGGATTTTTCTGTTATATGTGTGCGGTCTCCATCATTTTAATCGTCATTATTTCAAATACTCACATGAAATATGGGAGAGAAATGGTGGGCTGGGTTTGAAAATTCATTTCTCTGTCAAATACACAAAGGACTATTTGAATGCTTCTTTCCATGGTGCATTCTGGTTGGCTTTAAAATTGGTTGAATAAATTTTTAATGCTCTTTTTTTTCCCCTGACATTTTTATTTGGGTTTTTTATTCTGTGCCAGTTGCTCAGTCGATAAGAGAGGGAGGCATTGGCATGTCCTGGGAGGCTCTGCCGGGAACTGGGTTATCATGCTGAGAGGCTGCTGTGAGTGTTTACCTATCACAACAAAGCATCTTCTCGGGCCATTTTATTATTAAGCAATCTGTATTCCTCACTCGAGCTTTTGGAGGCTCCCAGCAGTCCTGTCAGGCTAACCTTGTTGCTAAAGATGATTTTGTGCTCTTAGTTTGGTGAGTCAGCCAGGCAGTGGGACACGAGCTGAAGCTGCCATCCCGTGATGAAACCCTTCTATTGTGACACAAGCCAGGAACCTTATCTGTGCTTCAGAAGCTTGTGCATGCTTTTAGGTGCCCCCATTTCTTGCTGGGGCTGTGGTACTGGCCTGTGCTGGTGTGAGGCTGTCTGTGTGGAGCTGGTGGAGCTGCCCCAGGCTGCAAGATGTGTTGTGTCTGGTGGTGCTTGGCTGTGCTCACTGTGCTCAAGTTGTATCTTAACTGACTTCAGTCAAAATATGTTTTGGGGGGGGCTGCTGCGAATGTACTTCCAGTTTTAACTGCAGAAGAAATAACTGTTTCTTGTCAGTTTTGGTTCTTGTCAGGAAATAGGGATTTGGAATTAGGGTTCTTGTCAGGAAATAGGGATTTGTCAGGAAATAGGGATTTGGACCACCAAAACGTGTGCTACACCAAGGTGTGCTCTTCATACACTGTTGAACTCTGTTTTTACAGTTTTTGTGTGTCCCTTGTGGACATTTATGTCTTTTGCATAGATGACTTGTCACATAGTTAGTAGGAAATACTACCAGTGTTATGACAGAATAAAAAGCAGCTGTGGTTTAGCATTAGTCCTTGCTTCCTTATGGTGATAGGGTTTTTTGCATTGAATCATAGAATGGCTTGGATTGGAAGGAACCTTAAAGATCATCTAGTTCCAGTCCCCCTGCATGGGCAGGTAGGCCACTCTCTAGATCACATTGCTCAGGGCCCAGCCAAACTGTACTTGAAATAACACATGGAATATTTTTAAACCAAGTCAAGAAACATTTTGTTCTATAACAGTAATGAAATTACACAATAATAATGATGATAATAATAATGATAATAATGCTTGGCTTTGTTTTTGGCTGTGGAAACCATGCTTAAGTTCTTTTTAAACAGAATTTTGTGAATAATTGATGTCTTCAGTTAGTCACTTTGTCTTATGTGTGCTTATTTGGATCACAGCATCTCTTTCTTTCAAAACTATAGTTTTATATATCCTTTTATTTAGTTTCAGTGTACATGCAATGTGCATTGAAGAAAGTTATTCTTTGTATCATTACATCGAACCTTGAAATTCCAATACAGCTGCTAGCAACCATTTACTTTGGGTATGCTTCTAGAATTTGTTAGTTGCATTTTCATTGTTTTCATCCTTTGAAAGTGAGAAAGTGAGAAATCAAATTTGTCCAGCTTATTCCATTTAAGTGTGTGCAGATTTTGCTGTGAATAGTTAATTTTGTAATCATGAAGTTCTAAGTTTAAATCCAATATATAGCCTATACTGGCTGCTGTGAAGAATAGTAACTCTACCACAGCTGAAACCAGCACATTCTCCACCCCTGATTGCATCTAGATGCAGTGCATTCTTATTACCCATGAACCCCCTTCCCATTCTTTGATACAATATACAGATATCATACCCACAGTCTATGGACCACCCCTGTGTAATGTCTGTAAAGTGTCCATAAATGTTCACTGAGTTCCTGCAGTCCATGACTTTCAGCTCCATCTGTTAGGGTGGGCACTCAGGGCAGGAGAGGTGGTGTTTTCTGTGGAGTTACTGGGCACCAAGGCCAGCTCAGTTTGGGTCACTGCTTGTCATGCCCAGCCTTGGTCAGCAACTCAGCCCTGTATAGCTGCTCGTTCACTCCCTGCTGGTAGGGTGAGGGAGAGAACTGGAAGGGTAAAAGTGAGAAAACTCGTGGGTTGGAATAAAGACCAAAGTTTAGTAGGTGTAGCAAAAGCCACATGCACGAGCAAAGCAAAACAAGGAATTCATTCACCACTTCCCAAGGGCAAGCAGCTGTTGAGCCATTTGCAGGAGAGTAGGGCTTCATCATGTGTTACAGCTGTTGGGGAAGACAGACTCCACAACTCTGAATGTCTCCCCTTTCCTCCTTTTCCCCTAACTCTGTATGTTGAGCACAATGCCATGTAGTCTGGAGTATACCTTGGATCAGTTGGGGTCAACTGTTGTGGCTGTGTCCCCTCACAGTGTACCCCCAGCATCGCGGGTGGGGTGGGGTGAGAGACAGAACAGGCCTGGACTCTGTGTAAGGAATGAAGAAAACATCCCTGAATAGTTAACACTGTTTCCAGTACAAATATCAAACATAGCCCTATACTAGCTACTATGAAGAAAATTAACTCTGTCTCAGCCAAACCCAAAATAGTATTTTATGATGAAAAAGTGATGTAGTATCTCTTTGGGTTTTATACCTGTAACTGAATTTATTCTTGTAGGTGTAGCGTCTATGACTGTGCCAGTGTACATCGCAGAGGTGGCCCCACCGCACTTGCGAGGCAGATTAGTCACCATCAACACTCTCTTCATCACTGGAGGGCAGTTCTTCGCAAGCGTCGTCGATGGAATCTTCAGCTACCTCGCCAAGGATGGATGGAGGTTTGTGAGCTTTCCTTGCTTAGAGCAAGCTGCTGTAGTCCTGATTTGGTTGCCAGTTGTTACAATTCTTGTTGGTAAAACGGAGTTTACATAGAAAGTGGTAAGACTGTGTACTAAAAATGGAACTTCAATAAATAAATCTTGCCAAAACAGATCCATACTGCTTTCGCTTAAGCTTAATTTTCACAGTGTGCAAAGGTTTTTTGACTTTACTAAACTTTAAAGTGGGAGAGTAATAAATATGCATCACAAGTGTGAATGATTGTCATGATGTTTATGAAGGTAGCTTGCCTTTTGCGTTTAGAATAATTACATGCTGATTTTTCAAAAGGCAAATTTCCAGTAAGTAATATGCTGTATGTGCATATCTGAGCAGTGGTAATCTATCAGAATTGAAGGATATTATAGCCTAAATTTATAGTTGAAAGCTTATGTTATAAAAGAATAAAAATCGATTTTCTGGGCAGCACAAACCCAGTTCTCTCAGGCTCTTCTGTGTCACATGCTCCAGTTGTGCCACCCATCTTAGTGATACATTGTTATTCCTGGTTTGCAGGTTTCTCCTATATTTGTAGTCTTGCTCTTCCAAGTGCAGCATGGTGTGTTGAATAGTGAAGAGCAATTTTTTTTCTGCAGCCTGCTGGCATGTGCTGGGAGACTTTTGCAGTAATGCTGTTTTGTGTATGTGCCAAGTACTGCTCTGCTGGATTGAGTGAAGTCAAACTTTCTGTGAAATAACAGGCTACCACCTCACTGATGAGGTGTCCAAGTATTTCAGCTGCAATGCTGGAGCTTTTAATTGAGGTTGGTGTACTGTCCTCAGTTTATTGCAACCTAAGGCTGAGCAGGGAAGAGTACTAGATGGTCTGTCACCTAAAGGAGTGGCCAGCAAACATGTGGAGAGAAATCACAAATGTTTACTCCTGAGTCATTACATATAAAAAGGAACATTACAGCAATTATTTTATCTCTTACTGACTGAGTGGCTAGGCACTGGACTGCTGCAACAAACAATAAGGAACTTTAATTTTTCTTGGCTCTGCTGTTCTTGGAAATGCTGGATATTAAATTAAAATAAACCAAAGAAAACAAATATTTAACGTGACCCTTATGTCAGGTTAGCTTTATAAACCCTGCTAACGCCATCTTAATAGTATTGCAGCAGTATGTCAGAGAAGGAGAAATGTTACAGCAGACTTATTAAATTTCATGCTGGATTTTTTCAGGTCTGCTAGACATCTGGCTTCAAACGCAAAGTCTTGTAATCTGTATAGGAAAGAAATATATTAGATTTCTGAAAGCTGGCTCACTGCATGAAATGTCTAAAATTGCCTGCTTCTACTCTAAATTGATTATATCAAAATGGCTTGCTCTGAAAATGACACCAACTCTAGAACTTGCAATGGAAGTTCTCTCTCAACTAAACATTTTCTTTCTGGCCTGCTTCTTTTACTCAACTTTTACCAGAATTTTGCAGATTGGAAACTAACTTTAGTGAGGAAGCACTGTCTGTACATTTCTTTCTTGTCTTGCCTGTGATAAACAATCCAATGGAGTCCAACTGGTATGAATCAAGCTTTCAGGAGCCTTGATTGATTCTGCCTCCTAAGATGATTGCAGGCACCCAGCTGCTTAGTTCTGGAGGCTCTGCTGCATTTAAGTGACTGAAGGGCTTTGGAGGAGCAGAAATTTAAGTAATAGGAGTCTGAAGGACTAAATCTGCATACTTAGATGGATTAAAACATACTTTTGCATGCACTTTGACAGCATACAGCAGTTGTTTTTAATATCTGTGAGTTTTCTTTACTCTTCATTTGAAATAGAAAAGGCTTTCTAAATATCACTCCAATGAAGGTATCGAATCTACAGTTTGGTGAGGCTTCAAAGGTCTATGTATTTTGTATACAGCTACCAAAATGTTTGTGGAGAAGGAAAAGCATAGGAATAAATGAGGCCATTAATGAATGAGAGCATTAGTGAATGAGGAATGAGAACATTAGTAGATTAGTGACACTGTTAGATACATTGACTGAAGACTACTCAGCTAATAAGCCTTCCACAGACTTTGTGGTTTGAATTTATTTTCTTTCTTATGCATTTCTTTTTTAACTAATGGTGAGCTATAGAATTTTTAAAGTGTTACCAAAGAAAATAGAGCTTCTCACTGAGCTCTTTCTAGAGCAAGTTTTGCTTGTATGACCTTTGGAAATTTTGGCTTGTTGTAAGAAGACTAGACAGCTCAGCTGGGCATGGAAAGACTGGTCTGCATTCACATTGTCCTGGGGTGGTCATCCTGTTTGCATTGCCTTTTGGGTATTCTTTTTACTGTTCTCCAGTTTTCTGCCAGTTGTATTGCCCATGTTTTTCTTTGTTAAATCCACAAATGCCTCTAAAAAAGTATTTTTCCATTTTTACTCAAAATGCATTTGGACTTGACAAATACATTTGGTTCATTGCCCTAACATAAGGTTTTCAAGAATAGTTTTTCTCTCCTTCCTACTCAATTAGCAAACTCATGCATGCTTTGTAAAAAGATCCAGGTGAGAGGCTGCAGAATCACCTGTGAAAGCATCCTGGGGTATGGAGAGAGGAGCTAGAGAGAGATTAGCAAATCTCCTTAATCTCCTGACTGGTGTCAAGGTGTGAATTTGTTTATGAGTACAGGCTATTTCAATATTCAGAGGGACTGGTTTCTGGAATTGTTTTAGTGATTATATCCACTGATGTGAAACCCGTGATAACTGCAATAGTGTACAGTTGACACCAGCACTTCTAAAAGTCTTTAATGAAAGTGAAAAGAATCTGGGTGAAGTGTAAATGGGAAAAGGTCTGATTTAAAAAGCAGAACAAAATTATACATTGTTCTTCAATTTCTTTTATTCTTTTTATTGTTTTATTGAAGAAATATAAAAAGATAAGATGAAGATTCGTGGTGTGCTTGTCTTTCACAGCCTTTTTCCCCACTTTGGATGGAGCAAATAAGCCTGCCTGGGTGTTGTCACAGGTGTCAGTGTTGATCCTTGGGAGCATAACTGTGCTTTTACCAGTGGTAATTCTCTGTTGAGAAGAGAACTAGCCTTAATGCTGTAAATAGTAACCCTTGGGCATCTAAAATAAAGTTTTGATTTAAAACATAACAGTGCATCACACTGAAGATTTAAAAGCAGGCTCTCTGAAGGATCTGGTGTTAATTACTGTGTTGGTGAAATGAACTTCTTTCAGTGTTTCTCCTTATAGTCAGAAAATTTCAAAATTAAAACTGGCAAATGTGTTTGTGTGTATGTATTACTGACAAAATTACGCATTTTTCTTTGGCTGTTTTTGTTCATTTGGTTTGGATTTTGTTTGTTTTTGTTTTGTTTGTTTTTAATATGTTAGTGAAACAATTAGCAGGATTTCAATCTCATTTTTGTTACCAGCAGTACCTGGTTTTCTCCATTTGCTTTCTCTTTCTGTTGATTATTGTCACTGATATTCCAAACTAGTGGAATATTTCAGGTTTTTTATTTAGTCTAACTTAGTGTCCTCAGGACCAGTGGCAGTAGAGTCAGTGGTGGCAGAATAGTCAACATGTCACTGAGATTTCCTGGAAATGAAGGAAAGGGTGATGTTTTCTAAAATACCTGCAGATTATGAGTCTTGCCCCCTTAACTTCCAGTGAGAAAGAATATGAGGAGTGGGAAATTTCATCTGCAAATAGAGTTCAAGCAGCTGTAAGTGAATCTTTTCATGGTGTGTTTTTGTAGGCAAATAGTAGGTATTTATCTATTTTCTTACTTGTTTCCAGGTACATGCTGGGCCTGTCAGCTGTACCAGCAGTTATACAGTTTCTTGGATTCCTGTTTCTTCCTGAAAGTCCCCGCTGGCTCATCCAGAAAGGCCAGACTCAGAGAGCACGGAGAATTCTCTCTCAAATGCGTGGCAACCAGGCAATTGATGAGGAGTACGACAGTATCAAAAACAACATTGAAGAGGAGGAAAAAGAAGTTGGAGCAGGTATGCTGAGTACTTGTTGGCCACTCTGTTTATCAAAAGGAGATAAAAATCAGAAGAAACGTTGAAGTTGTAGCTTGTGGGAACTTGATGCTTTGCTTTACCTTGTCTGTTTCGCTCTTTGAAGTGTTTAATATACTGGTAGTTTCAAAAATGAAGATATTTCTACAATCCTGCACTTTGAAATTAAGTTCTGATTTCTTAAGTGAGGGAAGAGTAAAGCTGTATAGGATTCTAAGGTTATACACCTACGCTTACACAAGAATTGATTTCAGAAAATTGATCAATTTAAGAATGCACATCTCCTAGAGTTGAAATAAGTAAAGTTTGGTTTCTTTCATCAGTGGAAAAGGCCAAACAGACACAAGAGAGATCAGAAGGCATTGTACATGCTTCAGTTATCCAGAGGCCCCTTCCCAGCAAACTGCATTCTTGACAAGAAGCCTTTGGAAAGATGTAGAAAACGAGGCCTGTAATACAGAGATTCTTTTTCTGTAAAAGCAACTTCTGAGAGTCCTTTTGATCTGTCCTCAAGAGGATAAGGCATCTGAATAAAATCCTTTTTTCACTCTTTTGAATCTTTATGCCATATTTGCTCAAAACTTTGTGTTCATGTGTGTACTTATAAAACAAGATTACCATTTGATTGACTTTCTGTACTCCGCATATTTTTTCTTTGCTTTCTGCTGGAAGTGTTGACCTGAGAATGTCAAGTAAGGTTCTAAAGTAAGAGTTGTCCTTGATAGGAAAATACTGTAACTTCTCAGAGCTGGTGGAAAGAAAAATGGATGTTTACATCTGTGTAAGTTGAGATTCAGCATATGATAATATCTATTCTCACTGCCTTATTGATTTTGATCTTGAACCTTAAAATAAATAATTATGTGTCTGGAAAAAGTTATTTGACATATAGTTGAAGGATTTTCAAAATATTCATCACTAGTGTGAAGCAGGGCTTGTTTTTTTCCCCTCACATTATGTTTTTGAAGCTTTGGATACCATTTTTTTCCAGTTCTTTGGGGTTGGGAAATGAAGTTCATTAAAGCTAATTTGTTAAAAAGATCAAGTGGGTATTCATAGAACAGCTTGGGCTTAAGAGTCCTGTGCTTAGGGTCTTCATTCTAATTAGGGATTGGGCTATTCACTTCTGTGGAAAACCACTTAATGTCTAGTACTAAAGTGTAACACTTTGTAGAAATGAAAGCAACAGGCTTTTGGTCTACTCAGTCCCTTGTTTTCCATCACTGGGCTATAGGGTATGACCTTGCTTGTCTCTCTTAAATCTTTTGTCATGATGCTTTTTGACAATTGTGAATTAAATGTGGTGTTGTTGGTGCAGTAGGACTGACTCCCTTGGTAAATCAGTCCTTTATATATTTGTAACTTGGACTGGGACACTAATTGTGTTGGCAATCCATGAGATTGTTGTCAGGGATATGCAGGTCTCTTTCCCCCACACACTTCCCCGAAAACTTAATGTGTTCCTCGAGTTTAGTTAAATCAATCACATTCCTAGAAGAAAGCTTGCTTACAGACAATCAGTATTTTGCTCTCAGGTAATCTACAGCTTCCAAGGGCATTATAAAAATGAGGGTAGTTACAAGTATATGCTTTCCCATTTGTTATAAATGCTTAGCAGACAGGCATTGGACAGCTGTGGTCATTTTTGATTTTGATTATAATTATAGTTCATCTCGTTTAACTTAAGATCTTTGTTATAAAGAGGTACATTGTATGTCAGCATTATGACATACGTTGCTTTTGTACCTTTCTGTCACTTACAGGTGGTATTTACAGGTGGTGTTAAATTGTAATTGCTTTCATTTCTTGAGGAGTTGTCTGGATCCCCGATATTGATTTTGCTTGTGTAGTGCAAAAGCAATTTTCTGTTTTCAGTGGTTTCATTGGCAGGTTTTCAGGTATAGACAATTAAACATATGCATCTGCAAAGATTTTCATTTTATTTTGCTATGGGTATATTAGTTGTGGGGGGTGTTTTTTGTTTGGGGTTTTTTAATCGATATTAATGTAAAATTTTTTAAATTAATTTCTCCTATTTGTGGCAGACAGTGTTTTAAAATGCTAGTTAATAGCAATGACAGATGACTGTCATTCCTATCAGACCAGACAGATGACTGTCATTCCTATCAGACCAGTTTCAGAAAAAACTTTAATAAACCTGAACTGACAGTGTATGTACATGCCATTCAAGGAAAGATGACTTTGCATATTGAAAATCATCTGGCTTACTTTTAGGTAAAAGTGCCTTTTCCGTTCCTGTCTTTCTTAACAAAGGACAGATGTTCTTTTTCACTGACTGATACACAAGCATCTTTGCCAGTTCCTTAGAGCACCACTTTCTAAGTGAAACTAAGGCTGTGTTTGACTCCATCTCTGTAAGGGAGTAACACATGTAGCCATAACACATTCTCCAGTCCCACACTAAACAACTATAATGCCTTTTGTAACTTTTTAATCAACTGTTCTCATCATGGAGGAGTGAATCATAGGGAAATTTCATTTGTATTGTTTAAGCTACTTTAAAGTTTGGTTTAAATGTCATAAAACTAGAGAATTTAATTGCATTTTTCACATGGTCATCAAGCAGCTTCTGTCTTCAAAATGACAAAAATGCCTTCAGCAGCAAACTTCTGCTTCAGAAGTCTTCTATACATTTATGGGATACCTGTTCAGTGAATGAGTCACATTTCTGTATCCTTTCCAATACATTCAATCAAATCAGTGCTGCTGATACTGCTAAGCAGCTTATATTTTAGCATTTCGAGATTGGCATCAGGAAAATAATGTATCTTTTTGACAAATACTTTCCTCATGACTGGTTATGCAAATGACATTTTTTTCTGGCAGTCATGGATACTGCTTTTGTGTGTTGTTATGTACTTGCAGTGTGACTTCTGGTGCTGTAACCTTGCATTTTGAGAAGTGGAGAGGAGGGCATTGCATTCTGCAGTAATATTGCAAGACAAGTCAAATCTTGGTCATCATCTAATCATCATCTGTTAACATCAGCTCTCAGATACTGACATAGGCTGTTGATAGGAAAATTGGAATGAGGAAAATTTTAGAAAAAAGTGTGTTCCCCAAGAGTTGAGCAAAGAGTCGTTTATAGGTGCAGTGTGGCCTCCCCCCTCAAATATGCTGTGGATCTCACAGATTCCCCAATGCTTGGCTTAGGTTCTGAAGCCTCATGGAGAGAAAAGGGAGAGGATGATCAGAAGGGGTTTGCAGTTGAGAGAAAGATCAAAGACATTGCTGGGAGAGTGTTCTGGCACAACTCTTCCTAGCAACACAAGTCTGACTCAAACTGCTCCTGAATTGTAGATTTTAGTATTGTTAAGGCAGAGATTCTGTAGTGCACCTTAGTTAAAAATAGGCAGTCACATCATAGCAATGCAGGTAAACACTGGGGCTTAATTGCAGAATCAAAGAATCATGGAATGTTTAGGGCTGGAAAGGACCTTAAAGATCATCTAATTCTAATCCCCCTGTGAGGGCAGGAAACCTGCTACTTGGAGCCTCATCCAGCCTGGTCTTGAACACCTTCAGGGCTGGGAAATCCAAAACCTCTCTGGGCAGCCTGATCCAGTGCCTGAACACCCCCACAGGAAAGATTTTCCTCTTAATATCTAATCTAAATGTACACTCCTTCATCTTAAGGCCATTCTCCCCATCCTGTCCCTACATGCCCTTTTTAAAAGTCCCTCTCCAGCCCTCTTGTTAGCACCCCCTACGTACTGGAAGGCTGCTCTAAGAGCTCTCCAGACCCTTCTCTTCTCAGGCTGTACAGCCCCAGTTCTCTCAGTCTGTGTTTGTAGGAGAGGTGAACCAGCTGTGTGGTAAACTTATTCTGTGGATTCTTTCCAGATCCACATCTGTCTTGTGCTAGAAGCCCCAGGGCTGGCTGCAGTATTTCCAGGTGGGGTCTCATGAGGGCAGAGTACAGGGGAAGAATCACCTCCCTTGACCTGCTGGTCACATCTCTTTGATGCAGCCCAAGCTGTGGTTGGCTTTCTGGGCTGCTGGCACACACTGTTGGTTCATGTCCAGCTTTTTGTCCACCAACACCCTCAAGTCCTTCTCCCCAGGGCTTCTTTCACCACCCTGTCCTTGTGCTTGAGATTGCAGTGACCCTGCTGCAGCACCTTGCACTTGGCCTTGTTGAACTTCATGAGGTTCTCACACACCCGCATGTCAAGCCTGTCGGGATCCCTCTGGATGATATCCCCTTCCTCCAGCGTGCCAACTGCACCACACAGCTTGGTATTGTTGGCAAACTTGCTGAGGGTTTACTTGATCCCACTGTCCATGTCACTGTCAAAGCTGCCACCACACTGACCCCTGAGGATTGTCACTCATCACTTCTCTCCACTTGGACATTGAGCTATTGACCACAAGTCTTTGAGTGTGACCATCCAGCCAATTTTTTATCCACTGCATGGTCCATCCATCAAATCCAAGTCTCTCCAGGTTTAGATAAGGGTATTGTGCAGGACAACGTCAAAAGCTTTACACAAGTCTGGGTGGATGATATTTGTTGCCCTTCCCATGTCCATCACTCCTGGAACCCCATCGTAGAAGGCCATCAGGTTTCTCAGGCTGTGGGTATAGATGAAGTAGTTTGTGCTCCTAAGCAAATTGAAGTGTGGGATTTTTAATGTTAGTTCTAGAGCAAGCACTTGGGAGTGTACTTTATATGGTGGTTTGTGCATAAAAATAAAGCTGTCTAGCAGACCTTTTGTAAAAGTTTTACTGGCTGCCAGTATAGTAGTCACTTCTGACTGGAAAGAAATTATTATAGCATCCAGTTGAGACGTTTAAATAGATTGTTCATTTAAATAGATTGGCCATATGCTGGACAGTACTACAGAGTTCAATGCAAATTGGAGAAAAGTATCAGTTTGTACTGTCTTTCTGGGTGAAAAGCATCTGCAAACTGCATGGCTTTTCCTCACACCCCTGCATGTAGCTGTAATCAGCTGTAATGTGCCAGGATGCATGGATGGTATTTCACACAAAATCAGAAGTGATGTGTTTGGTACTAACTTAGCATCTTGATAAAATGATGTCATTTGCATTAAGACTAGACATTTATTTTTGTGTAGACGAAGGATGTGTAACTGTGAATTGTAATTAGGAGAGCAGTGTAATCTCTCCCAGCCTTATTTATCCTAGATTTCTCTAACCTGTGAGTTAGGGTTGAGATTCCTGACCTTATCTGCTCTGCATGTGGACCTTTGCCTTTTGTTATCTGTTGTTATCCATGTACACGTGTCAGCTTCTGATCATGAAGATGTCTTCTTTGCACATGCTATGCTTACTGATTTTACCATGTAAAACTACTGAGGCTCAGCAGTGTATGGAACAATGCTGCTTCTGTGAAATTCAGTGAGACATTTATAAAATTGATCATTACATTGTAATATTGTTAACCTTCCATTCTGTGTCTGTACCAGAATGTTATGTAATGGGCACTGCTTCTAGATTAGACATTTTCCTGTGTTTTCATTATTTTAATGCACTTTTGTAATAGCCAAGCTTTTTTTTGTGACACCAAGAAAGATGCCACTCTTTCAGTCTTGTAGTCTTGACTCAACTTTTTTTGCTGTATTTTCTATTTCAGCAGTGAGTCAGTCTCCTTTTTAACATTTTGTATTTCCCTGTTGGAGATAAATGTGTTATGACAGAAAGGTAAAACCACCTCATTGCTTTTAGGTTTCAGCTTGTAATTTTATCCATTTAACTGAGAGTTAGAATATGACATTATGAGGCAGGAGATCTGGACCCTCAGTCTTTCCTGGTTCCAGTATTTCTATTTCTTGCACCTTTTCTTCTTAAGTAATATTTTAACTTGTTAGTATTCCTGGTTGTGGCTTTGGCTAGAACCATTTGATATGCATCTTTCTAGGGAGATACTTAGAAGCTTGCTGTGTTTTCATTCTTATTCATAATTCTCCTCTTGCTTCTGGGAGTCCTTTTTATCCCAAAGCCATTGCCCGACATGCTTGATGTTCAAAAAGAGATAGTCATGCTTATTATTATTGGACATCAGCTGGAATCTTATTTAATGAAATGTGGTAATACTGTGATGCTCTGGTAGGACTGTGCAGATCTCTGAATAATTCCACTTCCAGGCACTAAAACCTTTATTTGAAGCTAATTCTTCTTTTACGATAATCAGTGGCTTTTGTTACCTGTAACCATGAAATTAGATGGAAGACTTTGGGGCAAGAGGAAACAAAGGATTTGGGTTAAGGATTTGTTGAAGTCCCCACATGCAATATGGATGGTAGTCATGTCAGCCTGAAATTCTTGCTTCTGGCAAACCAAATGCCAGGGTCAGTTCCAAGTGGGTTTTGCCTTTAGGTTTTGTGGGACACTTGGCTGATACAAGAGATACCTGAATGGATTGTCTTGGTTTCATTCTTGTACTTTAGCAATTTTATAAATAGAAGTATTGCTTTTTTCCCCTTAAGAACCAAAATTCTTTCTGTATATGTCTCCATTGGAATTCATTTGGAATTGAACCCATAAAAAAAAGCACTCCTGGATAATTAAAATTCATACAATGCAGGCAAATAGAACATGTAGACATTTGATCTTGAGAAAGTATACAAACTGTATTTAGTGTACAATCAAATAACAAGAAAAAAACCTTCTACACAGCTTGGCAAGGAATATTGTAAGCATGAATTACTGTATGAAACAATTAATAGAGAGAGATAAGATTTTTCTTATCCCTTTCATCCTTAAAGTCTTTTAAACAGCGAAGTTACTCTTGCAAATATGAATTTGAGACACATAATTTATAAAAAACATAGGGTTTTTTGCCTTGTACAAAAATGTGACTGCTATATTTTAAAAATAATAGGTTGTTTCTGGTATCTTTGAGCTCTGATTATACTTGAAGAATCCTGCTGTTAGAGTGTTTGCCTGGCAGGGTGTTTCAAGTTAGCCTTGCTTCAGTGGCTTATAACCAAAACTAATCCCTTAATCTTTCACCTCAGTTTTCGATGTACTGGCATAAAGTGAGCATTTATCTGGAAATGGTGGTTAATGGCCAGTCTGAAAATCACAGATCAGTTGTGTGTTTTGGAACAAGCTCTGCTTTACCTGATTTCCAGGGAGATTTCATGTATGGTAGTCCTAAAGGGCAGGAATATTAAAACTTTCTGAAATTTCCTCTAGGTATAGGGAAGCACTGAAAAGCAGTGAAATGCTTTCAGATTTAGTTTTGTTTCTTTGACCCACTTTAGATCCACTATAAAATTTCTGGAAGTACACTTAGCTTTTTATTGACAGTGTTAATAAGCATTTTATTAGGTCACAACTTCTGAAGCCTGCAGAAAATTCAAGGTACAAGTCTGGAAAATAAAATTAAAAATACTTCATCTCTTACCGGTTCAGCAATAGATTTGAGCAGAATGAATTTGCTTTAAGCCAAATGAAGTTATTCACAGATTGAACCTGAATTTGCTGATATTTGTATTGTTCAGAACTGCTGCTCTTCTAAGCTTGATTGTGGGACTGGATGTCTGGAAACAGTATTGGAATGCGTCACTGAACGTTCTGAACACTGAACATGGGAGCAGATTCCCATGCTTTGTTTAGGAACAGGTATCTGTTCTGTGAAAAAATAGGTTTCAGAGTGAAAAAATGTTGGAAGAATAAGACTACTAATTAACATCCTTTTATCAGAGAAGGTGGTTCTTCTAAATCAAAAACTGTCTAAAGAAGAGGCTGTGAATAAGGATAGTGTGTTTCAGTCAAGTCCAAGGGAATAGGAATTTGTAACTTGTGCTACAAAAACAAACAAATCCCTATGCTTCCTGCCCCTTTGACAATTTAAAATGGAATAGTTTATTTTTCTTTCCTAATACAAGCAGCCAAATTTAGAAATTTTTGGCTGGTGCTCAAGTGTTATAATTATCTCTGTTTCATGTTTATTTTCTGCTACAGCTAGCTACAGAAATTCAAATTTATAGAAAAATATCTATTTCTTTTAATATAAAACTTACTTGTTTTTGGACTTAAACAAGTTTTTCCAACTGACTTGACCTAGATCAATTGCTAGAAGCTAATGGCTTCTGGCCCAAATTTCCATGTCTTCTCAGAGCTCAGTTCAGTGCTAGGAAGTGGTAAACTAGACACATTTCTTGGATTTTCTAGAAGTAGTGCTTAGTTGTATAACTTGGCCTGTTATCAAAAGCCTTCTATATAATAGCATAAACTTTAAACAACATTTGTTACATGTACAGTAGTGCCTTCTCAGTCAGGGAAAACCCCCCAAAATAGTATGGTGTTTGATGAGATTTTGGGAAAGCTGGACAAAATATTTCTGCAAAATTGAACTTGGGCTTGGGGGCAGTATTCTTGGTCAACAAAAAGAAAAGTGGATGTGTATAACATGAGTAATAGTAAAAGAAACAGAAAAAAATTAAAAAGAGTCTGCCAATGTGCTGGAGGGCAGCAGTGTGGTAGCTTGGTTGTGTTAGAAATGGGAAACAATGGTTTTGAATTCCCTGCGTACTCTTGGAGAGGTGGACATACACTGCCTTCACAGCACATTTATGTTTTGGACTTGTTTTTTTTCTGACATAGTTACGCTAATGTATTTGTTTCTCATCTGAAGTTGTGTATCTGCTTTTTCTATTTATGTATATCTTCCTTAAGGAGTAATAAAATTACGGTGCCTCTAGAGCTTCTAATGGTATTCAAGAGCTCAGTTAATTAGAAAGGGTGGGGGGGGAAGACCTGATTCTTCATAATTTTTCTGCTGAATCCAGCATCTGCACTAAATACACAATTCTAACTCAAAAGCTCCTGCTTGGGCCTCCTGTTTACATGCAACAGGGATTCAGACAAAATGTACAGTGTTGTGTGAAAATGTTAGTGGGTATGGGAGGAAATTTTTTTATAGACTGCTGAGGAATATTTTTAACACTTTGCTAAGCTTAGTACTACGGTTCTTTGAGCTAGCTCTTCGAGCAGGTTCTGTGGCAAAAAATGGAGATAATCTTGCTGCCTCTTTGCTCTCAGACTTTGTGAAGAAACTCTAAAATAGATTTAAAGATTTTAATAACAATATTTATATGTAAATGCTGCAGACAGGTAGCTGGGCAGTCTTTATCTATTGGTCCCACTTTAGCCTTTTCAGTGTAATCATTAAAATTTAGAAAATGTATTTTTTTAAATAACGTTGTTTTGCAGTATTGTATGACTCTTCCTCTGCAGCCTTTTATGTGACAGGCTTTGCACAAGGGCAGGGCTTGGTCCACCTAACAGATGTTCATGATTCTGCAACAGCAGTAGTTCTTTGATACAGTAGTCAGGTGAACTCAGTGTTTATACAGACTGATTAAATTGAAGTATTTTGTTAATAGGAAGAAACCATTAGAGAAGAAAAACGGTAATAAACAGTGTTTGCACTTACTTCTTTTACATAAGGCCAAGTTCTGTTCCTCCAATATAATAAAGCTTTGTTCTTTCTGGAGACCTTCACCAAGGTATTGTCTGCCTGATTTTTTTCCATCCTCATCTTTTCTTTTTTCTTTTTTCTTTTAAAATAACAGCATTGTTTGTTTGTTTGTTATTTGTTATTCTCTCCTGCTTTCCAGAGACTTTGTTCTTCTAGTGAACCTGAAGAGTTTGGTTCAAAATAAGCAGCTGTCCTTGCATACTGCTTGATAATTAATCTAAAGTATTCATGCACTTGTGAGAAACAAGACTCACTCTTTTAAAACTTTAAAAGTTCAATAAGGGATAAAAAGGGACTTTTACAGTGCTCTGTGCATAGTCGTAGCTAGATACAACCCAGTTTACTATAACAACTCTTCTTATGTGTCTTTTCATTGCATTGATCAAATGCATATTCATGAAGATTATATGTATGCAAACATTCCCTAGAGTTCTTTTACGTGTTCCAGGAATTCTTTAACTTGGTTCTACCCCTGACGTGTCATGCAATAGTGTACATTTGATTTTTGGGAGTTGTGTATGCCATTTCCTCACAGTGACAAACGGGGAGTTATTGATGGTCGAAGGCTCAGTGGCAGGAGTCCTCTTCACATCCTTTCTTTTGATGTTAGCTGTGTGGTTCCTTCAATGTTACCTAAGCATACAGATAATTTTAGCTATTTCCACAAACCTATCTGAGTTTCTCTCACTATTGTCAGTTAGTTACAAAAATAAAAGCAGAAGTTAACATTACAATGCACAACACATAGTCTATTTTAGTACTCTGCAAAAGCCTAAACTATGTTTATCACACTAATATATATATATATATAAGCTACACATGGCCAGAGCATTGACCACAAGGGCTGACAAATTATACTACATCAAAAACAGTTAGAAGTGATTACAAACTGCACTACATCAAAATCGTTGTGATTAATAATAATTTGCAAAAGCTAATACAAAATAGTGAAAGCCAACAACTACATAGTTATTTATAACACTGAACATTTTGGTAAATCTTGTCAACCAATGTGACATCTACCATAATTGGCATGCTGCCATATATGGATTGTGTTTTGTTTGACTGAAGACAGATTTGAGGAAAAAAAAAAGCTTTAATGTTTGTTGCTGTGTATGTTGCTTCTGGGATTTCCAAACTACCTCTGCTCCTTTACACAAATATTTTTGAGCTTTCCCTATGTTAAGAAAGCAAGTTGTTGGGATTCTTCCATTGGGAAGAAAAATGAGAAATTGTATGGTGCTTCTATGTTGGCTGTTTGACTAGAAAATGTATTTAGGCCTAATGCTTTCATCTAGGGGATAAGAAACAGATTGTTTCTTTACATTAATTCTGTTTGACTGTAGTTTTTACAAATAGTGAACCAGTTCAGAATTGTGTTTTATTCGTAGTTTTTTGGACAAGAAAAAGTTAGAATTCTGTTTTCCTTTTTGGTTGTGTGTTGTTTGTTTGGGTTTTTTTTAGTGGTATCCCCTAAGCCATTGTGATGCTCAGCAACTGTAGTATGCTAACCTTGCTATTGAGCCAAATTTCTAGGAAAGAGCTTTCACCTTGTGTTATTTCACTCCAGAACAGGAAGGGTGAGCACAACCTCTTCCTTTTATCATCTGACTGAACGTGTCTGGGGGCTTACTCTTTTTGGGGGGTGTTTCTATAAGTGAAGTATTTTCTAGGAATTTTTTACCCTATTTCTATTCTAAAATGCTACAAGTCTCCTGGAAAATGTCCATTTAGATTTGAGAGGGTTTATATGGTTGAAGCATGTGTGTATGCATAAGATAACTAATGCTGATGAATACTTTGCAATGAATAATTTTTCTAATTAATTTAGACTTTTTTCTTGCCATTTTTTCTATGGATTCCTTGGAAATCGTGGCTTTCACAAATATTTAACAGTATTTCAATCACGTTCTAGAAATACCTGCATAAACAAAGTTCTGATTAGCTCAGTTAACAATTGAGAAGACAATTACAGAAAATTTTAAAAAAAATTGGTATGACTGGTCCCTCTCCACCCCTGTTTTCAGGCTTTCCTTTTCCTGAAAAAAAACAAACCAACTTCTCCGGAACAAAAAATCCCACCCCCACCATCAACAATTCCTTCACCAAAAACCACCAGTCATTTTTTAGCACTTTTTTTCCCCCCTCAGGAAACCACTATTCTGTTAAATGTCTTTTTCCTATGAGGAGAGGATCACTCCACTGTTCCTGTAGTGGTCAGTTTGTGTATGTTTTTTTTTTTCCTTTGAATAGTTAGAATAGTCAGAGGTAAATATTGCATTTAGGGATAATGGTGGTTTTGAACATTCTCGTTGTTGAGTATTGCTGTTTAAGAAGAAATAATGTTTTCCAAGCCAGTGTAATTTAATATCTATGGATATTCAAATATTTACCAAAATTCATATGGAGAATGTTGTTCTCTACTCAAAGTAAGTTCTCCTGAAGTGCAGCTGTAGTGATTTATGAATGAAAGGGATTTTTCCCTCCAATATTGTGAGTTATATTTAGAATTGTTCTGTAACATAATGTTGGGGGAACTTGAAAATTGTTTTCCTTTTCCCAGCCACAGCTGGGAATTCAATAAGTATTCAATTCCTCCCTTAGAGAGTGGACTTCAGGCCAAAGTTTAGCATTGGTAAACCTTACATGTTATTTCCCCTTACTTTTGTTGCAAGGAGTTTGTAGAATTGCTAAGCATTGCTGAGAGCTCAAGTTGCTGTGTTGCATGTAACTTAACATAAGTTTAACTATGTTCACTTGAACATGCTGCAGGTTCACCCTGCCTTTCCTGGTGAAATGACTCATTTTCCCATTTCCAGTTTTATTGTAGTGGGTTACAAAAGAAGCATCTTTGCTGTAACACACATTAGCCTTGTTCTGGGGCTGGTGGGAACCCAGTGCTGGTTGTGGGGTGTCTGTGTGCCCAAACTTGTGTGAGCTGGGGGCTGTGAGGACTTCAGGAACTTCTTTGCCTTGTAGAACAGCACTTCAGAAATTACAGAAATAGTTTAGATCTTTCTTTTGGTACTAAAATTGCATGAATATATTTGGGTTTTTATTAGCACTGAATGTCTTTCATTTTTTGGTGTGCATTCTCCTTGGTGTCAGCGGCTTTAAAGAGAACAAAAATACCATTTTCTTCTATGTGTTTTGACCTGTTTCCCATCTCTTATTGAGCACAGAAAGGTTTTATTACAATTATTTAATAAGATGGTGCATGATTGCTCTGAACATTACATTGCTATTGAAGTAAAAGCAAAAGTATACTTGAAATTGGATTGATTTAAGAACATAAATAATTTTAAAGTAATTCTGTCCTTTTGAGTTTATATAGAGTAGATTGAAGTAATTAATTTTAATATAAATCTTCTATAACTATCTTATCTAACACAAATCACATGTGATTTTTCATAGTAGCTGAGGTGGATGTAGCTTATGTTAAAAGTATGCAAGTTTGGATGTGTAAATGAATAAATTACATCTTCTGTGGTGTATGATATAGACAGTAGATGATTGAGCCAGAAGACTTCCTTTTTAGCTAAAGCAAATATACGTTTCTATGGCAATAAAAGCAAATTTAAAATGTAGGTGGTTCTCACTGTTGCTGGTCTAAAATAAAGGTGGCAGTTGCAGAATAGTACATTTCATAGCCAAAAAATCCAAGATTTTTATTAAATGAAAAGTACATCTATATTGCCCCATACTTAGTTTTTAAAATTTTTGAATTGTAAGCTCTTTCTGATACATATATTTTTCCCTCCTTTTATTTTTCCTTTTTCCCATAGTGCATAGCAAATATATATATAAAATCTGCATATATGCAAATCTTCTACCAAGTAGATTTTATTAAATAGTTTTAAATGGTGATACTTATTATCTTTGCATCTTTCATAATTTGTCGAGACTTGAAGATTTTAATGCTTGTGAAGTGATGATTATTTTTAGTAGTACTCAAGAGACAAGGGGCATGAGAGTCTTTTATCAGAAGATAAATTAAAGCAGTATTTACCAAAGAACACGAGATTGGTGGGGTGGGTAAGGGATAGCAGGTTGCAAATAAATAGGATATAACATAATGAGAAGTGTTTATCCTACTCTAATTAGAGTTCAGGAAAACAATGGAGACACCATTTCATTCTAGATTAGATTGTTCAGAGCTTCACATCCATTGAAGCAGATTATTAGAACAATCTCTTATAGAAAACCCAAATACCACCTGTTTATGAGTGAGTCGCCTCAAATTAATCATCCTGCCCTATCTGTCATGCATATATCATTCAAGCTGTTTGCTTTTTGAGTGCTCCAAATCTTCCCCAAATCCATAGGCTAGACTACAGAAGACTCAAGATTTAGTATCTGTGGAATTTTGTCTTTTTAGGAAGGGAGTATGGGCAGCCTAATTAGTATATTAAAGATTATATTTTGCAGACAAAATTTCTCCTTATTAAAGCATAGTGTGCATACATGAAAAAACAAGTGGTATCTTTTTGGTCAGTCATACATTTTGATTTTCTGTGCCATATCCTGACAGAACTTCACAGGAACTCAAATTCATTTAGCAGGATGGGAACATGTGGTACTAGTCCAAGGCTGAAACTGGATCTTTCAGTTGATATAATGTCAGATTTCATGTCTTCTTTTGCAACAACAGTCAAGATTTTCTGAAAGTTATAGCCTGAGAATATTTTGTGTGAAAATACCAACCTAAATTTGCAGAGATCATGGTATTTCCTATGAGGTGCACACTGATTTCCCTCATCACAGTGGGTGTTTATGTGACTGTCCTTGATAATTCAAATAATTGGTGCTAACTACTCAAATACAATAGATGAAATATCTTGAAAAGACATAGGGTTTGTGCAACCTGATTGCTGCCTGCAGTACTGGGATGATGGATTTGTGCTTCAGTTTCTATCCAGCATGAACAATCAAGACCTAAGGAAAGGGCTTTGGATATCTGAGCTGCTGGGAGCCAAAGAAGCTGTTGCTGTTGAATGCTTTATCATGGAAAAACAGATGGTTTTATGTTATATAAATCTGTGAATAAAGGCACCAAATTATGGTTGATGAATGATTTTGTAAGCCTAGAAATAATGTATGTATTCCAAGGCTGCATCATGATAATATGTTGACATGCAGTATTAGATGTAAATCCTGGAGATAAACAGAAAGACACATTTTTAAATACAGCTTCATTTATTCTATATTTGAATGCAACTGTAGTGCAACCCAGCAGCATTACAGAGGAGATAGAATTTATTCTTTTGTTATTTAGTTATTTCAAGGCAAATTGTCTGTATTTTACAAATTTGAGATGTTATCATGTAGTTTAGTGTTCTGTTCTGATCAGGAAACATTCCCTACTGTCTGCAGCCAGGTCTGTTGTGCTGTGAGAGCCTGGCTCAAAACACAAAATATCATCTGCTCTGTATCTCTGTCTTTGACAACTCCTCCCAAATGTGGCTGATGGAGGCCAAGATATTCTCTGTTAAGGTGCAGGCAGATCCATTAAAAACATGAATTCTGAAAAGCCTTCATGGGTCTTTCATGGATGTAGATGCATTTTATTAAAATGCAATTTATAATGGATATGTTAAGAGATGTGGCATCACAAAAATATTTTAGAATAAGGTCTTCTAATATGCTTTGATTTTAAATTTTTTTTTTCTTATCAGCTGAAACTGGTTTTCAAACTCATCTGAGAGGATTTTTTTAAATGTAGATTTAATAATCTTGCACTCTTCTGCCCTGATGATAAACTTACGTTCTTTTCTTCCCTAACTTCAGTACAGAAAAATTAACCTGCAAAATCTATATATACCTTTTCCCTACATGTATTTTGGAACCTAATGAATCTGAAGAGAAGTGTTCCAATTTTAGCTCAGCAATTTCAAAGCAAATTTCTTTTATCATGACTTGGATAATTTCTTTTCCTCCTCTGGTTCTTCCTAAATGCTTATATTTTGTAATAATAATATTGAGATATTAGTGTTATATTAGATAAAATTTGTGAGTTCTAATTGTAAGACATAACAGTAGATAACTAATCATCAATTTTGTGTAAATCCTGTATGATATCAAATTAAAAAGTGTAATATTTTGTTGCCATGGTGATAAGCACAGTAGTTCTTTTCAAGTTTGGGGCTTTTTTTGTGCAGTTTTATTTTGTAGCAGCTTATAATAGTTGAAGTAGCTGCAAAGGGAAAAGTGTTATCTGCAACTTGAGTTCCATTGAGAATATAAGCCTTGAATGACATATAAGCTCCTTTTATAATAGAAGGTGCCTTTAGGACATGAATTGTACTAATGCATTGTAGCTAAACTTTACCTCTAGAATAAACTTCAATTTGACATTTAAATTCATTCAGGAAGGTTTTAAATGTATTTTTTCAATTGGGAGAAAAAAATTGCTAGTGGCTTACTTAAAAGATTTAATTACATAAAGTACAGACTTTTGTTTTTCTTTAGGGAGTGTCTGTGCGGGTTTTTTTCAGCGATTCATTTTTCTGTGTAGTGAGAGGAGAGACTATTTGGTGTAGCCTGTAAGGTCTCTGTATATTTTCCTATGTTATATTTCTTAGTAACAAGGTGTAAGAACATCTATTACTGCACCACCACTGTGATAATACATCAGCAAAGTTTTTGTGTTTGGTAAAGTAGCCTGTAATTGTGAGCTACTGGTGAGCCTTAAAAAAAGATGATTTTGCCCTTTCTTCTCTTCTTAAAAAAGCATTTCTTGTTGAACTCTAAAAATTGCACTGTGGTGGTGAACAGTTGGGAAGCACAGCATGGAACCAAACTTAGTATCTCAAGCAAACCACTTTCTCCTATTTTCTTCCATTTGGAGTGTTTTGGACAGGGGGTGTATAAGATGGGCTGGAAATAAAGGCTTCAGTTCCTCTTAGAACTCTTCCCCTGGGTACTGGAAAGCTTATAGGTAATGATTCTTACTCAGCTTCATTCATGAGAGATCAAGATCAACTCGCTGTTTTACAGGATAAATAATTGAGGCAGTGTGATTTAATTTCTGGTAGAATTGAGAATAGACTCAAGGTATCAAGTCCTCTGACTTCAGCACATTTCTGAGACACAATATAGTTCCATACTGCAGGTGTCACCTATGGAATGTGCCTACACCATTTGCTATTACTGTTACATGGCATCTTCTAGTGCCAATAAATGTGCTGCAAGAGGACTGTTCTTGTCTCATTTACTACAGATGATGAAGGGACTCAAGTGACTGCAGGCAGAAAGTTGCACATTTGAGTTTTTTTAATTAACAAAATGCATGTGTTGGTAGCATCAAAAGAGCATTCAGCAGTAATGTTAGAAGGACATGCAGAAGTGTTCACATTTTAATGGAAATGCAAGCATTAAATTGTCTGTAATTCTGCTTGTGTTTGCTTCTGTAGTCCCATTAGCTGTGTCTTAATTCAGCAGGAGTCAACAGCAAATGTCTAGGAAAGAGTAGAACTTGACCATATATGGTATTTTACCTAAGTAAATATCACAGATCTCTCTATCTCTCTCTCTATCTCTCTCTCTCTATCTCTCTATCTCTCTATCTCTCTCTCTATCTATCTATCTGTCTCCTAGTTTCTGGTGATTTTGGGTTTATTATCCATGAAACTCTGGTCACATGTAAACTTTTAGTACATTATGTGTATTTAAATGCTAGCCATAGATTAACTCCAGTATGGAACACAAGTGTTTAATTCTATAACTTTTTTTTTTTTTTTTTTAATCTGAGTTTCTTTCATTTTTCAGGTGTTCTTATGCATATAGTCTGATTGTTTTTTTTAGGGTAATAACTAAGTTTTCCAAAAGTTTACAGCAACTAATTTGGGTTTTTTGAACAGATTTTTTTGTAGGATTTGTCTCCTGTTAACAAAGTTCTTCAGTTTATTTCAGAAACAGTATTTGTTCTTTTGCAATATGATTAGGAAATGTCTCTATATAAAAATTACACATCTCTTGATTTCTGAATGACTGTATTTTCAAAATTCTCTATGCAGTGAAGTTCTACTAATCCCAGTTTACAGTGAATGAACAGGCAAGGGCCTGGCACCAAAGGAAGTTTCTAAGGGTTGCCTGAAGCTTGTGATGGGATTCCCACAAATACCCTTGGCAACACTAGACCATCCTCAAATTTTGAAGCTGAAGTTCATGAGCAAGCTGTGTGCACTTGGAGAGGAGGGCAGTGGGTGTGCGCCAGCCGTGGGTGGAAGCTCTTCAGAAGCTCCAAGCGTGAATGTTGACAAAGCTGGCTTCGTACTGACACTTCTGTCAAATGTACCCAAGTGGGTGCTGCTAAACTAAGCTGTGTTCAGGCTATTATTCCATGTTTCTTGAATAGAGTTCCACTTCATTCAGGGTGACATTCCCTTGTACATCCTTGTTTGGAGGCTAGTTTGGGTAATCTCTGTGCAGGTGAAACTACAACAAATTGTCTCCATGTTGTGGTCAGATCCTCGATGCTGTGGGGGGGATTTCTCCATGGTCTGTAGGTCTCACACAAGTCTGAAACAACCAGATGGTGTGGGACAGAGACTGTCTCAGACATCTGCCTCAGCTGCCTTTACTGTGCATTTGAAACTGGTGCTTTGATGTGTATTCTTTCACAAGCTTAGGGTGCTGTAATGCTGTTCCCAAGTGCTTTAGAAACCCAGCACTGTCAGTGGAGTCTGTTCCTGTGCTCTCTGTGTGTCAGCTGAGCTGCCATGCAAAGACACAGTAACACTCTGTCAGTCTCTTTAAAAATTAACACTAAACAACATAAAGAAAAAGACATAAGGAGCAATTGCCAGAAATTGCATTAAATAGCTAACTAGGTCAATGCATCCCCAAAGACAGATGCAGAAAGTCACTTGCATTACATTTTGACTGGTTCCGAGGTAAAACATAATTTGTATAAAAAGCTTTCTAGTCAGAAATAGGAGTCACAAATTAATCCCTGATGTGTGTTGGAAGTACAGACCTCCTGAATGATGCGTTCTAGGGAATACTCATTGCCCTGTCACTTTTAGTTGGTTCATATTTTCCTCATTTCTTTAACCTGTTTTTATTACTTCTTGAGATTTACCATTGGCTTTTGATTTCTTTAATTCTTGTGATACTTTGTCGGGATAGGTATTGCTTACTTCTTCTGCTGCTTCAGTAACAATGACTAATGAATTGGTATGTGCAAGGCATGATTAGGAAAAATTGAACTGAGACTTGCTACTCACAGCTGTAGGTTTGCAAGTTTGGCTGTACCTTAGGGAAATCAGAACTCCAAGTCTCGCCTACGCTTACTTTTGGTCTGTATCTGTCACGTCAGCCTACCTTAAATGAATTTTCTTTTCTTTTGTAGCTTGTTTACTAGAGATGTCAAATCCAGAAGGGTACGGACTCTTGTGCATTAGTCATTGAGAACAGTGACCTAAACTTTGCCCTCGTGTTAGCAGGAGCTAGTGATCACCTCTGTGTTTGGGCTGGTTGTTTGATGCTTTCTGTGATAGCATTGTGCCATCAGATAACGTTTTTGAAGAAATAATTTCCATTTAGTGGAGTGCACCATTTGTGCATGAGTGATGTGGTGGAGCATCTCAACAATATCCTACCCGAATTAATGTACTCCCCAAAGGATCAGTCTGGGCACTTTCACATGCTATGACAGTGTTGCCATAATGGAAGAAAAGACTTGGGCTTGTAGATGCCACAATTTTGAAGCTGTTTCCCCAATAACTCTGAGAGTCTCAGTAATCACTAAGTATGAACAACCAGACTCTGAAAAACAGTAGGGAGAAGGGAAGTGCTTTCTCACATGTTAAAAGTGTAGTTTTAATGACACTGTTCTTCTTTTCCCCTCACAAGGTTAAGTTATTCAATGAATCTTTGTGTTCAAACCTTTTTTGGGCTATCCATGTCCAGAAAGATCTACTTCTGGGCCAAGCAAGACCATCAGATGCTCTTCTTTGGTATATCTAGGAGGGATGGCTGAAATGTACATGAAATATGTATGTATATTTGTATACATTTACAGATAAAAATTACCTTTCTTCAATTCTTAAAATTTAAGATGTGCACAGAAAACAAGGAAAATGCTTTTAAGATCCAGTATATGGATTTTTATATTCTTTTATATATAAAAAATATGAAGTGCACTTCAAGAAGTAACTGAATTGTGTAGTTTATTCTGAAAAGTCTTGCATTCATTCAGTTTACTTTTTTCTTTGATGCCAAACTACTGGTATCACAGTGATGCTCTTCGAGAAAGCAAGAGCAAGCAAAAAAAAAGGTTAAACTCCTTTATTTGTGCTCCTTTTATAAACTGAAAAGTTACTATCATGATGTAATTTGGTTTTCAGCTCTTCAGTATCTGTGTCTCTGAGGCTTGCCTTCCAGCATATACCAAATGTGAACAGTCAAAATTCACTGTTTCAGTGACAGATTAATGTGTTTATTACCTTCTTAAATATTTCTTTCCATCCTTGTAAAATAAGGGAAGATGTTGGAGATACAGATGTCAGATCTGCATCACAGTGCTTGAGACTGGAATAACTTATTTTGTTTTTAGTGTAAAGACTTTTCTTGTTTAAAGTTGTACAGTGCATTTGTAGAAAATTTGTAATCTATACACTCTTTGCAGTTGGTCCTGTGTATTTTTGTGTAACAGGGAGTTAGTGTCATTGATGAACTTTGAGATTATAAAGCAAATAACTGGACTTTTGGAGGAGTTTAGTATAAGTAGAGTGTAGTGTTAGGAAGGGTGTTAAGAGACCTGGTTTACATGTTGAAATTGGGTAACAAATGCTGAGTGAGGACTGTTCCACAGCAGTATGTGCTAGGAGAGCTTCCTTGGCTGAAGAGTCAGGATGGTTCAGTGTCACCTTGTACAAATGCAAGGGCACACTGCCAGTCTGAAATGGTTACTCAAGTGTTGATGTCTCTTTTCTAGACACAACCATATGTTTTTGCTATTGTTATGTCATATTGGCTGCTTTTGAGAGCTTCTCTCTTCCTGAGGCCTGGGAAGAAGCGTGTCACGTAGGTGACATTTGTGATGATTGTCTTTGTCCACTGAGAACAGAAAAGCTTCCCATTTTAAATCAATGTCATTGCAATACCATCTATCAGACATGAATGCTGAAGTGAAATATTGCTCTTTCAATCACAGAATCGAGTTGCTGTCCCTCACTGAGGAAGGTCACATGTTAAATTTAAATTCTTTTTAGAACTGTAGCACAGGGGGATGACATTACTTCAATTTCTTCCAGCTGTGCTCACAGGTTAGTTTACAGAGTGAAGAATCAGTATAAAAAAATACTCAGGCTCTCTTCTTACAATAAATAGCATCATGTATCACATCTTTGGAGGCTTGCACTTCATCCATAAAATACTGTGCTGTATGTTGTGGATACTGGTGGAAGATTTGAGCACATGTGAGCGAGGCGTGTAGCAGAGGATTGTTGGGTGGTTTTGAGGTAAACACTTGGCTTGGCAGTGGCACAGGATGGCACTGTCACTGCAGGCCATCTGTAGAAAGCACGGAGGAAAGAGCAGTTGCTTGACTCAGCTGCAAAACTTCCAGGTGCCAGAGCCAGATCTACCCTTCTGTGTCCTTTTCCAGTAAGGGCAACATGTGTTGATATCCTTTGTTGGTATGTTTGTGGGATTATGAATCGTTCCTCTCCCACAAGCTGCTGCCTCCCCAGATCCTTTTGTAGGGAATCTGGTTTTTTTGAAGAGGATTTGTTGTTTTTATGAATTTGGGGTGTTTTTTGTTGATAGAAGTGTTGCTGGATCCCACATCTTTCAAATGCCTGTTGTGGGTGGTGACTTACAGCCTAGCCTCAGTACTTTTCATGGGAAACTTGTGTGCTTTGTTTTAATCATAAGTGATATTGGACCACTTCCATTTTCACATGTTATTTTACACATGTAGAATGTAGTGTGTTGTGTTTCTGCAAAATGCTCCACTCAGTCACACTGAATGGGTTTCACTGTCACCTGCATCATCTTGTCTGCCAGCTGCTGCCCCAATACACAGAGTGACCCAAGCTGCTGCTGGACACTGCCACATCTGGTCTAGAAGTGAAAGAGCCAGCATGTCATCTTCAAAGGTCTGCCATGCACCTGGAAGCAGCAGCTGCTGTAAATGCCTGATATACTTTGAGTCAGTGTGGGAGAATCAGATGGTTTTTTGTGGCACAAATAAACACTTTCTTGTAAGCCATCTTGTGTGACAGCAGCAAATATTTTTCTTCAAAACTATAGCTTGAAAGCACAGGTTCCTGCTTTGTTTTGTCCCAATTCAGTGCTGGTTCTTGCTCAGCTTCTTTAGAAGTTTTGTGGGATTTTCTTAACACTGCAAAGGATGGTTTGCAATATGGAAAAACTTACAAGTGTCATCTTCAGTCAGTTGTTGTTAATTGAAGTCATCTATATCTAAAGCAAATAGAGAGTCCCCTTTCCTGTGGTGTTTCTAAGCACTGACTGGTGAGGCAAGCATGAGACACACAGGAACTGAGGCCTCATGAGCTGCTGTGAAATGGTCTGCAGGGTGCAGCTGGGAAGGGGGAGCTGAGCTGGAATGAAGCTGGGATGCTGCAGGGGACATCGAGGGTGGGATGCCTACCTTGAGACTTTCATTTAAATAGTCAGAAGGTGTATGCAGGTCTGACAGAAGAAAATCTGGTGGTGTCACTGAGAAGGAGAAAGTAGAGTAATTTGTATTTGATGTGAAGGCTTGTATCTGAAACTATTACATTTAAAATGTACTAAAATAGTGGTCTTTGCTGGAGCTGGGACTATCAAGACACATTGCAGTAACATTGATGTGCTAATCTCTTCAGTGTTCACATTGCTGTTGGCTTTGTAACAATAATGTGTACCTAAATGTTTTTTCTGTTGGAAAACTTTCTGTTGGAAACTATTTTTTCTTTCAGTTGAAAGCATACTTTTGGTTTCCAAAAGCTTTTAGTAGCAACATGGCAAACACTTCCTTAAACTGATTTTAAAAAGTAAAAGCCAATTTATTCAATCTCTTCTGGGGAACCTATACTAAAATTATATTTTTTTCCCTAGTTGGATGTTGGTTGTCTCTGAAAATCAAGGATGAAAGAAGATGGCATAGAACATAAACAGCTCTCAGAACTTGCCTTTATTTTTCTGCTGTTGTTCCCCCAACCCCCATATTTTCTATCACTATTTACTAGACTTGTTTAAAAATATGTACAGCTCTGATAAGGAGAATAGAACCTTACAATTGTTTTGCAAAAAAAAAAAAAATTGTTCTGCATAAAAAAGTATTCTTCTGTTTCTTGTCGAAAGCTATCAGCAGTAATGATGAAGGACATGATGTGGCTTTCAGGTTTCACCCTGAACATGCAAAACTAGTAATGAGGAGGAAGCTTAAAAAAGACAGGAAAAAACCCCCATAACTCAGACCTTCAGGGAGCTGCTGTGCAATTGAATACATCATGCTAATGTTACAAAATATTGAATTAATTTTGTCCTATATTTCTTCTAAATTAATTTTGATTAAAATGTAATAGTTCATATGAGCAGCCTATAATTGCTTTTTTCCTAGTGTGGTTTGTACAGAATCATTCCAGCTGCTATCATAGAAGATGTATTGACTGCTTCTGCATTAGCATTTTGGCTCTGAGCAGCAGCATAGCTCTGCAGTGAGTCTCTTTGCATCTCCCATTGTCATCCCCACATACTTCTTGATCAGATCAAAAAGTGGTGTCAGTTCCCATGGAGTAACTTCCTCTGGGGATGTTAAACCACAGGTCTGCTCCAGAGATTCATTCAATGTGCTTGGACTCTTTTGGAGATGTGAAGGTTTAAATCAATGATAGAGTCTCAGGGCAGCCTCTAACAGTCCATGCGTGGCAATGTTCTGCTTAGGGGACTGGCCTAAATCTAATTAGACATAAAACCTAAAAATGACATGTCACAGATGTCTCTGGACCTCAGCTTCAAACAACTTTGACCTGGTGATCCCTGCTACTGCCCTGCCTTACTTGCTGAGATGCACACAGTCATACTGCTTCCTAAACTGTGTAATGCCCAGTGGAATTAATTCTCTTTACAAATGAGTGATCTTCTGTGTTAAAATACATTGCGTTGTTTAGTGTACAGGCATGTTGTTACCCGAAAGATAATTGAGTGCAGGGGTTATGTGCATCCTCCTCTTACCCCAGTCCAAATTAGCACTTCTTGAAGGATGGGAGGATTTTGTAGTATTTTCTGTCCTTAAGGGAATTACTTTCCTTTGTGGTGGAATTCATCCCCAAGTTACCATGCAATGGCCAAACTTTTTTTGTAGCTTGCTTGTAGTTTAGTGTGTCAGATGCAGAGATCAAATTGTGTCTTAGTAACTCTGCAAGTTTCACTATATTTGATTTTAAATATCCACCATTCCCTTTAGATAACTGTTAAGATACTTGAACAGTGATTCCTGCATGCATTTGTTGGCTGGATGCGTCTGTGGCAAAACACAGAAATCCATTTATGACTGAAGGCATTTTGCTTTTTCCTTCTTCAATGCATGTCTGCTGGTGTCTTCAACATGGCTGTGTAGGTACAAAGTACATAAAGGTGTATACAAGTGGAGAAAGGAAGTGAATTAGCTTCTCAGATTGGCTGCAGAACCTGCACGGTCAGCACTGGTAATTTCTCTCAGTGACCAAGTGGCAGCTCAGAGAAAGCCAGCAAATACAATGTCAGTGAGTGGAGATGTTTTGAAATCCACCCTAAAACATAGGTGGCCTGAATTCTGCATCTTTTTTCCAGCTTTGCTCTCCCTATGTTTTTGTTTACAAGTTTTTGTTTACAAATTACAAGAATTTTTCCTTTCAGCCCGCTCAAAGGGTTGGTGGCAGCTGACAGAGGGCACAGTTAGGTAATGATGCTTTTGCTAAGAAACATGAAAATATTTTCTGTATCCATAGGAATATGCAGATGCTTCTTATATCTGACACTGAAAATTAATTTTCATTGTTTCCTGACCTAATCCAATGCCAACCAGACTGTTGCAGCTCACTGGTGATATGAAGCAGTCTTGCCTTTACGTTCATCAGTCTCTGCAGCCTGATAAAATCTAAGTGAAGTAATTGCCCCATCCCTTTTTTTAGTTAAACTGGACCTAGGAGTTGATTTTTTTTTTCTGTTTGTTTTAGTGCTTATCCTTCAAATACCTGTTTTTTGTAACAAGTTGTTTTGCCTCTGGAAAGTAGTTAAACATCCTGGAAAAGTAGCTCCTGTGCATTGTAGAGGATATGCATATCTGGGTAAAATTCTGACCCTTCTCTGCGCCACAGGTAATCTTTATGGCTGATCCTGGGTGGGAAATCTACAATTTGCTCTGAAACCAAAAAGGTTATCTGAAATTTCAGCTATGCTAGTGGTATTTTTTCCTTCAAATTTAGAAAAAACCACATCCTTCTTGGGACAGTGAAATGCTCTTTGGTAACCACTAGTTGCTGACCACATACTTTCACTCATGTTGAACAATGTTGTTTGAAGTTTGTCTGCATCATGTTTGACTTCAGGTAGTGTCATTTCTTTTAGATAATGGTTAACTTGGAAAGGGTTTAAGAGCAGCATAACTTCACTGAAATTACAAGGAAATATCTCAGAATTCCTGTTATCTTCTTGAAAAATGGGTTTCAGGTCTCTAAATAATTTAATACAACCTTTCTGATTTTCCTTTCTATCTTCTAGATCTGTGAGGCTGCAGAGAAGCCATGAAAAGGCCTTTGCCCTGCAATGTTAAATATGCACACCTGGCTGTGCATATTTAACTGAGGAAATAGATTATTATCTTACACTCTGCTGGACTTCCAGCAGCTTTTTAAAGAATTGCCTTTTAAAATAATTTAAATGTGTAAGGAAACTGCTAATAAAGATGACATTTATGTAATGCCAGTCTGTCTTCATTATGCTGAAAATGGCAAAAAAGCTTTCCGCTTCATGTAAGACTATTTGCCTTACATGAAGATTGCTTGCAGATTTATTCCATAATATGTGAGAGACCTTGAAGTGTCCATTATGTAATGATCTTTCTCTATTTCTGCCATATTCCTCATTTTGAGATGAGGGTGAGAAAGCAAAGGGGACCAGAACTCCCTCAGTACAGCACTTAGCAATCATAGAATGGAAGGGACCTTTGGAGATGGTCAAGTTCCATAGGCAAGGACACTTTCCACTAGACCAGGTTGTTCAACCCCACATCCAACCTGTCCTTCAACACTTCCAGGGATGGCTTATCCGCAACTTTTCTGGGCAACCTGAGTTCCACTGCCTCACCACCCTAATAGTAAACAATTTGTTTCTTATATCCAATAGAATTTACCCTCTTTTAGTTTAAAACCATTACCTCTTGTCCTTTCACTGCAGACCCTGGTACAGTGTCTCTCCCCATCTCATAAGCCTCTTTTATATATTGAAAAGATGAAAGAAGCTCTCCTTTATTTCTTTGTCATATTTCATACCAGTTATGGAAGTCATCAGTTTAGTATTCTACACTTGCTGTTTTCAATATTGATCTGTCTCTTCTGCAGAGGTTATAAATTCAGGGTAAAAGCTGTTATCAAGTGTGATTGACAGGTTCTTGATTAATGAAGTCTACTACCAAAATTGCAAAACATCAGCTGTTGGCAGTATGGAGGTGACTGAGTTTTACAGGATTTGTATATAAGGATGCTTTTCAGTCGCTGTTGTTTAGGATAACTGTGAAAAGTGCCAAACCTATTAAACCTATTAATTTTTCATTAATACTGTAATAACTGGTACCATCATAGATCTTGGGAATGCTGTACATTTCATGTAAGAATCTTGTGGATGACCTCTGAAAGTGCTTTAATCCAATCCCTAATCAAAACAGAATAAATAAGAGCAGGTTGTGCAGGAATTTTATCAGTGACATTTTTGACCATGACCTGTCTGCATGACTCTGTGTTTTTTTCATTTCCCTGTTACACAATAAACAGATTTCACATCTGGTCCAAATTTTCTGCATCCCAACTTACCTGTTGCATTTTGTCTTACCCTTGCACACCTCTGAGGAACCTGGGTCTGTTTTCTCCTTGCCCCTCTGCTAGGTATCTGTAGACAGCAGAACTCTTTCCCTTTACCTTCTCTTTCAAAGTGGAACAATCTCAACTGATTCAGCATCTGCTTGTATGTCATGTGCTCCAGCCCATCCACATTGCTGGTTCTGCTCCAGGCTCAGGCAGCACTGTGATGTGCTGCTCCTGCTGTGGGGCTTGCAGCTCAGGGTAGGAAGGAAGAAATGTTTCCCTGACCTGCTGACAATGCTCCTGCTCCTCCTTCCAGGATGTGATAGGCCCTCTGTGATGAAAAATGTGGTGTTTTTGAGTTGTAAGGGTTGCCTTAGAGCCCTTGGTGTTTCTGATGGTTAGTACTAAAATGTAATTAATTAGCTAGTACCTCGAGATAAGGTGTGATCTTAGGCTGCAGTTTGGTGGAATATTTAGGTGTGTATCTGTCACTAGGTCTTCAGTGAAACTCAACTTTGTGCTCAAGTTAAAATGCTTTCCTTAAAATAAAAAAGTTGAAGCAGTTTCTTAAGACATACTATTTTCAGCTACATACTGTTTTGCTCTGTTGTCTGTCAGCTGTGTATCCACTGATGGTGCTGTCCTGTTCTTAGAAAGCCAAAGTTAAAGCACCTTAACTTTAACTTACAGTGACTTTTTGATTTTTCTTCTCTCTAGGTTTGGGAATTTAGCTGAGCTATGCTAAAATTATATTGATTTCAAAGCAGGTTTTATAATCTGTTTAAATGTGAATCTCATCACTATTTTAACTTTTTTCCTTTTATTTTTAATGAAGCTCTTATGCTAATACCATTTGATTTTTAAAAAGTGAGAGGAATTATTTAGGCCTCTAGATAAATTGGGTTTTTAAACATTTTTAAGGAGATGGTATGAGACAAATATGCTATTAAAAAGGCAAAAAATAAGAGTGGTCAACTGATTATGTTCATAAATTCCCATGGAGACTTTCACTGACCTCCAGGCTCCTTTTTCAGTTCTATTAAACTTTCCTTTTTCCACGTTCCCTCTTGGGAATGGGTTCCTGTGTTTCATTCTTTTGAAGGGCAAGAAGTAGAAATATGTTCTTACTGTTAAACTACTGGCTTCAGGCAGGAATAAAAATATTTCATTTAGAAACAAGGGATAGAGGGGGCAAAATAATACCACTAAACCAAGATTTCTGGCAGAAACAAATTGCAAAAAATGTAAGGCTTGAAGTGTGTTGTCCAGAAAATAAAATACAATATCTATATAGGTGTTAATACAATAACAGCTGGGAAGATCAGCTTGAGAGTAGACTACTGGCTAGGAGGGAACTCTTGAGTCATCAGCTTTTTTAGTGCTCTTTTAATTGAAAAAGAACAGCAACAGCCATACACATCCCTAAAAAATAGCACTCCTGAAACTGCCCTGACTGCAGTTTTCTGTTAAGTCTCTTTCCTCAACTTAAAATGAAGGAAAAAAAGCCTTCTAATTCCAGATTGCTAAATGCTCTGCCCTTCACTACTTGATGAGAGAGTGGGGTGGGAAGCTCTTCAGGCTGTTACAACACTTGGCTTATTTTGGTTGGTGCCTGCGTAATGTTCCTACATCACCTTATCTTTCCTCCTCTGCTTTTGCAGCTTTAAGTGAGGGTCACGTAACTGTTTCCTATGTAAGGCAGGAGTTCTGGAGCAGCCCTGAAAAGAAATGCTGATTTGCAGGATGCAGGTATGCACAAGTCTGCCTTAGTGTCTGTTGCCTTATTTCTAAGGTACTTTCCACAGCTAGAAAGAAATCACTATGTGATCCTTGCTTTTCTCTGTTCCCAGCCTAGTTTTCTTATCAGTTAAACAGGAAAACCTCCTCCTCACTCATTTCTCCACTCCAGAGGTCTGACAGTATCACAGTGGGGTCCCTTTTCCCCAGTGGAGATTCTTGTTGGTCATTGTGGCCATTTCTCTCAGCTCTCTCTGGCATCATGTAAATGGCCACTCTTTGTTGTCTGTTTTGTTGTGGTTTCTCTAGTTTTAAAGGACTTCATTACAACAGATTCTGTTTTCTGTAGAGAACAAGTCATACAGAGCTAAAATGCAGTCCTTTTTTTGCTTCCCTACTTGCCACTGCTTCTTGTTCTATTCTGAGCTGTTATTAATTGCTGCTGCCTTTGTGCAAGTACTCAGTCATATAGATTTTCCATCACCAAAGCTTTATATCAAAGAATGTGGTATCAAAGAAAAGATTTTTTCCTTTTATAGATAAAAGAAAACGTCTTTATTTTCAGAACTCCCAAAGACCAACTCAACTTGCTGTCAAAAAAAAAAAAATCTATATCAGGGCTTCTTTTCAAAATGTCTGGATTAAAAAGATCATTTGGAGAGAGTATTTATTTGAAATCCAGGTTTCCCGAGCAAACCAAAAAACCCCTTTCAGTTCATCTAGGCACGGAAAACCTCCTTGCACGACATAATTCTATAGAATTTACGTGATTATATCTAATTAGTTTTTATTTGCTTTTTGACCAGGTAGTCTGGTTAGAATAGAATCACAGAATGGTTTGGGTTGGAAGAACTTTAAAGATCATTTACTCCTAACCCCTCTGGTGTTTGCAGGGTATCTTCCCTAAGAGCAGGTTGCTCAAAGCCCCATCCAATGTGGCCTCGCACATTTCCAGGAATGGGGCATCCTCAGCTTCTCTGGGCAACCCCATTCCAGTGTCTCACCACCCTCACAGTAAAATATTTCTTTCTAATATCTCACCTAATCACTCCTCTTCTAGTTTAAAACCATTCCTCTTAGTCTTACCATTATCCGCTCATGCAAAAAATCCCTCTCCCTCTTTTTTATAAGCTTTTAGATACTAAAAGGTTGCAATAACATCTCCCCAGAGCTGTCTCTTCTCTAGGCTGAACAACCCCATCTCTCTTAGCCTCTTTGTAGGAGAGGTGCTCCAGCTCTCTGGTCATCTTTGTGCCCTTCCTCCTCCTGCTCCTTTTGACCTGCTGTGCTTCAATGTTTGCCCTGTGCTGGGACCCCAGAGCTGGACACAGCACTTCAGGTGGGATTTCATGAGGGTAGAGTGGAAGGGCAGCATCCTCTCACTCACCCTGCTGTCCATGCTGCTCTGGATGCAGCCCAGGACACCTTTGGCTTTCTGGGCTGTGTGCACATATTGCCAGGTCATGTCCAGGTTTTCATCCAGGAGAATCCCAAAGTCCTTCTTGGTAGGGCTGATCCCAATGAGTACTTCTTCCAGTCTGTATGCATACCATTGGATGGTTTTGCTGTGGAAAGCTGAAAAATGCTAAGATGCAGCTGTTAGGCAAGCTGATAGTATTTTTTTCTTCTTGGCTAATGGGGATCTGTGCTGTAAAAAAAAAAAAACAAACGAAAAAATCTCAAGCTTTCTCAAAGGGTTATCAAACTATATGAGATAGGAAGTTTCTTCTAGTGTTGGGAATGGTTCTTCCAATGTTACTGGAAACATTGTAAGATAGTGAAACAAGAGCATGGTACCCAAATAAAATTGTTTTGTATCTTCACAGGATAATTAATTCAGTTTTGATCTTAAAGCTAATTCAATTTTCTTTTGATTTGTTAAATTTTACAGAAAGGAAAAACTAATGAAGTTGATACTTACAGGAAATAATAACAGGCAAGGGGAGGAAAAGGGTGCTTGTTTTAGTATATTATTCATACACAGGAAATAAAAACTAGCTGTAAGTGCTTTAGAGTAGGAGTCATAGGTGAAGAAAAATTCTGCAGAAGGGTTCTACAGATGATGCAGAGAAGGCTGGACTGGAAGCTGTCATTTTATAAGGAAGGGAAAACCAGAAATTATTCCCATGTTTGTCCTCTGTTATTGAGATCACCAGCCCAAACTTTCTTTTTTTGGTCCCTGCTGTAGACCAGTTCCTTGAAGATTTATCTGAATGGAAGAGAGGGCATTTGAACAAGAAAGATCCAGAAAACGAATCTGAATCTTTAGCTTAATTCATGCTAAACTGATGAGTGAGTGTGTTGTTGCTTGGCTAAACCTGCCTTTTTGGAAATGCAAAGAGTACAAAATGCTGGCAGGAGCCCCATAAGGTTTTAAGCTGTTGCTACAAGCTGTTACCTAGATTAGCTGGCAGAAGAATGTTTGAACCTGCAAATGACTTTGGCAGGGCCCAGTCTCTAACCATAGATTCCTGACTGTGAAATCTGTCCAGTTACTCTACTAATAATTTGAGGGATGGGGAATCACAAGGTTTCCAGGCACCAGATGTCTGCCTGCCTTTGCTATTAGATTTTTAGGTTGGCTTTATGTCTGTACTACAATTTCTTTTTTCCTGGAAGTGAACACAGTTCATTTTCAGAAGGAGATATTAAGACTTCATTAATACCCTTTTTTCTACTTTTTAGCTTTCATTATATAAGCTCCTTTTAGAACTAGGGTTTTTGTTGTGTTGCCTTTGAAAATCATCTCATCTTTTAGTTGGCTGTGGATCATACCCAAGCTCCTATGATTGCCAATCCATTTTGCTCATATAGATGAAAATCAAAATGCCTTACCAGGTTATTCATAATTTCCAAGCCTAACTTGTGGGTTATGCCTAGTAACAAGGATAACTGCTAAAATACAGGAAGCTGCAATTAAAAGTTTCAGATAACTGGTATAAAATAAAGTGTTTGGAGAGCATCACCCACTTCAGAAGTAACGTTTTGACAAGAACAGCTTCTCCTTCCCTCTTTAGCTCAGTTTAAGTTAATAAGGTTTTTTTTGGATGTGAAGCTAAACTTCCAAATTCTATTTTTGCTTTTTGCTTATAAGGATGAATGTCTATTCTGGTAGACAGTTTAGATTATGCTATGAAATATCTACTTGGATCCCAGCAATCCACTTTGTGTATCACCACTTCAAGTAATGTCACCTTCAGCAGTATCCTTGTTTTTCCATTGCTCATTTTGCATAGAGGAAGCTGCCCTTTACTGTGGCATGTTTTGAACCTTTGTAAATATTATGTGTTAAAGAAGTTTACTTCAGTTAAAGTAATTATCAGAAACAACACAAAAAGTCCAACCAAATCTATTGTCATTAAATTCATCAAGGCATTAGGAGGTCTCATTGTTCTGACTTCATTTTTATTCATAGATTAGAAGAAGGAAAACAAGCATCTTGGTGTTTTCTCAAGTTCAAATGAAGTGATTCTGATGCAGGAATGTGTCTATTTCTTCTAGATGAAAAGAAAACAACAACAAATAAGGTGCAGAAGTATCACTATCAAAAAAATAGACTTTTTGGAGACAAATAGCTATGTTGTCCTTTGTAAAAATAGCCATTTTTTTTTTTTGTGACATATGTTTAAATCATCTGTTTTCCTCTAGTTCTGTGGACAGTTAAGTTGTTCCATTTTTTAAAGGTGTAATGGTTTTATTGTTTAGTGCTATTTTAATGTGTTGTCGTAACTAACAGCATATTGTCCTAGGGTGACTTTATGATGCTTGGATCCCCAGTCATTTGTTCTGTTTGTGCTGTATATTGAGTTCTGTACCTTTAAAATGGTTCTGGGAGCGAAGGGGGAGAAAGAAGCAGCAGCAGTTTGTTTTGAGAAAACTGCCTGACTCCCACACGGCCTGGCTGCGGCGTTCGTCTGAGGCACGGACAGCGGTGGGACAGAAATCTCCTGTGCTTTTAGTTAGTTTTAGCTGGCTGAGGCACAGAAGTTCCCTGGACTGTTTTTTCTTCCTTTTTCTTGGGACTGTTTAAATCTGCTCTGGACTGACAAACCCAGAGGAGCAGCGAGGGCCCGCTGGGCCTGGACCTCCGGAGGGCCTGATAAGAGACTGAGAGAGCCGAGCTGCACCCACAGCAAGGACTTCCTCAATTTGCCATCTCACTCCAGAACTAGAAGTTTTATTGTTTCATGTTATTCATTCTTTGTGCTTGTGGGCACTTTGTTTGTTAAATAAATAGTTTTTTCCACTTTTCTCAGAGGAAGTTCTTACCTGGAGCAGTTTTGGGGGAGTGGCTGTTTGGGTTTGCTTCCCAGAGGGACCCTGTTCAAGGGTTTTCTCCCAGATTTGCCCTAAACCAGGACACATATTTAAGGGTTATCAGAAATTACTGAAGTACTGTTTAAATTTTCAGAAGGCTTATTTTCAGAAGAAAAAGATATTTAATTCTGAAAACTTGTTTTGGTTTTCACTTTTAGTTTAAACCCATTTTCTGTTCTTAAAATCTATATTATGCCTAGAGTATATTTTTAAGACCCCGGTAACATTTGAACTCAACAATACAGATGCAAGGATTGCTGATAAAAATGTGCCAATACAGTATAGCTAGTTTCAGAGCTAGATAGTTCTAATAAAAAGTTTCACACTCATTTGCTGTTTTAAAACCAGTTACCTCACAGTCAAAGTCGTTTGGGCTTTTTAGTTGAGTTTATAAAGCTCCTTTAATACAGAGATTAGCAGTTCCTTTCTTTCTTTCGTTCCATTTATTGGTTTGTAAACCTGAAGGCTGTGAATTTTATGAAAGAAAATCCTTTAATTTTGTGTATGCCTATTGATATGTGGTGGTTGCCATGGTACATATTTGGAGTGAAACTTTTTAAACACTGACTTGAGTGTGATAATTTTTAGCATCATTTTTCTGATACAATTAATCAGAGGTCTGAAAAATTCCAAGTACTTACAGAATTTAGCTTGACTGGATGTTCCAAAGGTCTAAAGTGTAAAGTTCTGACTTAAAGGTCTAAACTTCACTGCCTTAACATTTCTGCAGGGCTGCACTTGAGATGCACAAACTGATTTGTGTGATGGAGCTCTGTTGAGAGTTCACTACTCCCTCTGAGTTGCAAACCATTGTCTGAGACAAGCTGCTCTAATTTCTCACTATTCATTTTAGTGCCTTCTTCCCAATTGTTTTTTACAATGCTGTATTGTGAATAAAGTTTTATAAACTTCTATCAAATAGCTGAGTGGTTCAGTAGTTATTAAAAACCTTGCATCAGTTCCTTAGGACATTTCTGCCTCCTTTCCTAACAGTCCCTGCTCTAGAGTTCCAGTTTATTCAATGAGCAGGTTCACTGATGGTGGACTTGAAGATGTAGGTTGTCCAAAATGTCCCTTGAAAATAAAGATAGATTTTGAACTCAGTTAAGGACCTTATACAAAGTTTATGAAGAATGAACGGTCTCTCATAGGTATTCATCAGCCTGGATTTACAACAGATGCTGCAGAATCAGTTGCCAGATAAGATTTTTAAGTCCAAAGACTCCAGGCTCAGGTGTGGCGCAGGGTATGGGACCCTTAGGGCTGTTATTTGTGACTTAAACTTTTTGGGTACATGTATCAGTAAATCTTTTTTATTTGTGAAATTAGAGTTCTGGCAGCAGCAAGTGCTGGCTTTGTTGCTTTTCCTCTGAGGAAACGCTGCTTTGGGTATGGAACCCTTGTCAGCCCAGTGATGTCATGTGTCTTTCCTGAGAATATCATACGAGATCTGTGGATTAACTATGTCTGTCCCTTGATTTCACTTGGAGACTTTTTGAGGTAATGATATGGCTAAATGGCAGGACATGTGTACTGTCCAAATGTTGGTGTTACTTGGAAACCAGCTAGAACATTTGTCAGGCTGTATTCTGCTATTAAAGAAGCAAAGTTAAATGATGATGCAATTGAGATATGAATTAGTAATACCATAATTTTAAATGGGAATAAGTTTTTCTTAGGCAGTCTGATTATGTTTCAATGAAGAAAATGTTATCTAAACCCTCTTCTTGAGTCCCAACTCTTGAAACTCTTCATAGCTTGCCAGCTTTCTGAAGCTGAAATTCTGCATGTAAATTGTTCTTCACTAATGGACTTGTATAGGGTTTTTTACTGAATCAATACTTCTAATATTTTCTGTATGTTAGGAAATACTGAAAACATAAAAGCGTTGATCCTCCTCACATCTCTTTTTGATATTTCTTTGATGGCAAGTATTTTGACTTATTCATATTATGATTAGATGTTCTGAGTTAATATACTAGATGTGATAAGATGTATAAACCAGAAACTTTCACCGGACTGTACTAGTGAAAAAGGACTAAAAGCACTACTCTGGTCAGAGAGAAGTTCAAGTAAATACTGTAGTTAGGGATTTTAAGTTTTTGCCTATTATACTTTAGCTTTCTGTATTATTATTATTTTTTAAATAGGATACTTTTAAAGTCTTAGAGCTTTCTGTTAGCCAGAAATTTTTGTGTTTTTTTTTCTTCATTGGGAGAATCTTAAATTCAGCCTCATGCCATTGCTGTCAAAGGTATAAAATAAATGTAATTAATTTCTGCTCCCTCTGCTGGCCTTCGAGCTATGCAGAATAGATCTATCCAGTACCTTCAAAGTACCCACACCTGCAACTGCTTTGTGGAAATTGGGTCTTTTGGGGACTAAGAAGAATACTTTATCTCCAATATTCAGACCTGAGCAGTGAGTAATGGCATTTCTGAAGTAACCTCTCAACAACAATGGAAGCTTTTAGAAAGGAAACAACAGTGATATTTTGTGGTAACTTTTGGGTACATTCAGTTGCAGATGATGTGTAATCTCTTAGTGTGATATAAGGAGAGGTGTACATTTCACACCAGTAGCAGACATTGTACAAAAATGGTTTCATTTTTTTGCTTGGGCTTCCTGATAATCCTCTTTTCTGTACTAGTACAGTGCAGAAAAGCAGAACTGAAATGACCAAATAGTTCAAAAATAATTGAAATAATACAAGTTTGCTTTACACTAAGGTGCAAAGTCAGCTATGCCTGGCAACATTGTGTTGATAGCAATGACTTAAGAACTATTATGTATTCGTTTGTTGTTGTCTTGTTTTTTTTTTTTAAGCTGGACCTGTGATCTGCAGAATGCTAACATACCCTCCAACTCGAAGAGCCTTAATTGTGGGTTGTGGTCTGCAGATGTTTCAACAACTGTCAGGGATTAACACCGTCATGTATGTATTTCCCAATTGCTTCTTTTTATAAAGTATTAGAAAAAAATCAATTAGACCATTAGCAGTTCTAGATGGTCTTCTGGACAAAGTCTGAAAGGTGAGAAGTTGAATGTGAGAGCTGGAATGCTGGTTTGAAATCCAGATGTTGACATATTTGGCATCACAGTAAATTGGTGCTAGAGAATGTTGGTGTAGGGATAAACATTTTCATAGACATGAGAATACAAACTGCATTCTGGGAGATGCATTATTGTGTTAGGGTTTCTGGTCAAGGCTATGTATGTCTGGACAAGAAAGCACATTTATGGTTTGAATTTGTATGCTAATGGATCACAATAAGATGAAGATTAGATATGACTGTGAAGTGCTAAAGGATGCTGAGGGAAGAAACATTTCTTACTTTTGCATGGTTTTGTTATGTGTATGAAGATTCAGTAAATGTGGAAGTGAAGGATGATGATGTATTGGGTTTTCTGACAAGCTGTCGGCTCATAACAGGAATAGTTCTTGACAAATGTGCATTGTGCAAGACCTTATTTAAGATGAAATTATTGTTGGGCTGCCCTACAGGACTAATCATAATGAATATGGTTGACATGTTGTTTTAAGAGCAAGTATAAAATATGTTGCCATAACATTTTACTGAGAAAACTATGCCTAAGGGAGCATGCATCTTAGGAAATTGTTAAAAGGAACAGCTAAAAGGATAAGGCTTTTAGTGGTATCAAGAGCTACCATATTAAATGTTAGAGTAAACACTGCCATCTGTCATACTGGAAGAAAAAATGCCCCAGACTCAGTATTATTAAACTGCAAAGGAGGGAAATCTGTAACAGGTAAAGAAAGACTTCATAAAGTAGGAATTGTAAGCCAATGTGGGAAACACTTGGACTCAAAACCAGTAACTTATGTGTGACAGCCAGAAGACAGGCACAGAAAGAACTTTGATAAATTTTTCAAACACGTCAGAAACAAGAAACCTAACAGTCTCCAGGCCCAGTAAAGATCAAGACATTGGGAGTACACTAGCAGAAGATAAGTGTTTAGCACCAAATCTCACAAAGACATTTTTTGCATTTGTGTTAATTACAGAGGGTATAGAGAAGCTTTTTGCACTAGAGCCTACTTAAGATGTCTCAGGTGGTCTGCTTGACACTCAAGTATTAGGGCAAAACTTCTAGAGCAAGCTGATTAAAAAATAACAAATTAATCAGGGTACACTCAACAGGTCTGGAGTAATTTGCATCCATAATCACTGAATTTAGAAATGTAGCATAATTTGCATGAAGCTACAGCCCAGAAAGTTTTATTTCTGTCTTTATAAAAAATAATTAAAACTTCATGGAATCAAATATGTGTTTATAAATATGAAAAATGAACATGTACATGTACAATATAAAACAACAAAGAAGAGCCAACATGATTGTAGTAGACAGATTATAGCTTACTTGGATGTGAGTCTATGGTTGTGTTAGAATTGTAAATCCCACATGAATTAACCATCCTAAACAACCATCACAGCTGCAGACAAAGTTTCTTGGAGAAATCATATAGTTACAAAAGTAAGTGAGAAGTTCTGTCAGGTAAATAACTATTTAAAATAGGGAAAAAAAGGGTGAGAATAGAAGATCAGTTATCACAAACCAAGAATAGACTCCTACGATGATCTATATGAAGATCTTTGCTGCTTTAATAAGTCTGTGAAAGGGGCTAAACAACAAAATAACAGCTTGTATTCATACAACGTTCACAATATAAGGTCCCCCCCAAATCTGCGAACATAAACAGTTGAGGGAGGATAATGCAAGATAACAGATTAGTGGAATGGCAAGTGCATTAACTATTCAGTGTTATTCAATAAAGCCTGCAGGAGGGAGCTGGGTAACTAACATGCATGGAAGTCTAAATTATTACTACTCAAAAAAGAGAGCTTGCAATTGCATTATCGTTCTATACAAACATCATGATGACATCCATGGCCAGTCTGGAACAGTACAAACAGTTGCAGATGTCCTTTCTTTTAATAAGAGCAAACCAGGTTATGTGTGGGGAAAGAGATACCTGTGTTTGAACAGATACCTGTGTCAGAACTCTGCAGCTTGGAAAAAAATGAGGTCAGAAGAAATACAAGAGGTACATAAAGCTACTAATGTTATGGAGAGGATGGGGAGAGCATGGTTATTCATCATTTCTTGTTTTTGATGACTCCTAGCTCTTACCCAGCAGTAGGTTTAAAATAAGCATTTTTTCATGCAACACATAATTACATATTGGAACTCATTGCCACAGGATGTTACAGATGCCAAATGTAGAAATACATTTAGAAGTTAATTAGGGAAACTTACATAATAAACATTATTAAAATGTTATGAAATGTGGTGTGCATGCAATCTCTGGCCAAGGACAGTCATTCTCACAGTTTGGTTCTCACTACTTTGGGATGCCTTATTAAATTGACAGTTCAGAAGGCTTATGACACTGGTAGGTTGACTTTGTTTATTTTAAACTTACTATGTTTTAAAATCTCAAACTCCTTTCTATGTAGGAGGTTTTACAAATAGTTTGGAATTGACCTAATTTGCTTGTGAATGTGTAGGAGGACAGAATTACAACTATAAAATGTGGTTGAATCTTAGCTTTAAAATAATAAAATGCCTATAATAAACACATGAAGGCACTGTTGTTAAAGGACTGGATTGTCAACCATTTGCAATATCCAGTCTCTTTTAATATTCCAGTATAATTAAAGTTTTAGTTATCAGGTATGCAAGACAAGCATTCTCCTGTGAAAGGACATTTTTCAAATACGAGTAAGCAGCTTGTCTGTTGATGGTTTGGTTACATAGAAATTGGTGATTGCCTTTTAATGCTGTTATTAGATGGTACCTTAAGGAACTGTCAGATTGTATTAACCCTCTAAGCACCAGTTTTCTCTTCGTAATGTTTATTTGTGTCATTCTGGGATTGCTGTTCTCTTGCAGCATGAAAGCAGGCATTGGTTGTGGTTGGAGGGTCTAGTATTGTGTGGACTTTCCTTCAGTGGTTTCTCAAAAACAGACATGTAAAGTATTTTGACAGTGGATGTTCACTGTACCTTTGTTGCTACTGTAAATCCTTGTTTATTGGCCCTTTTTAGGCCATAGAAGAAGAGGCTGATGACCCCAACTTGCAGTTGCCTGGCTTTCCTCTGGTTGCCCTCTGACCAGTTAACTTAACATGGCAGTATCCATGACAGGCTCTGACTTGTTCTAATCTTCTGCCTTGAGATTTTCTGCTCTTTCTGCTATAAAACAATTTGTTTAATCTTGTATTTTATTGTAAGAAAAGTGAGGCCATCAGAGTGAATTTGTGTGTTTCTGAAAAGCTCATTTAACCCCCCCTAATCAAATTACATAGGGACAGGAAAATATAAAAAAAAATAACACAATTGTAGAATGATTTAATACTTCCCCAGTTTGTATATGCTTTACTGAGTAACTCATCAATTTTAGAAAAGAAAAACTTGAATCAAAAATTATTGGTGTTACAGGAATTTTGCAGGGGTCTAAAAATAGTCACTGAATGTACCCAGTAGAAGAAGAGAAGCTAAAAAGCAAAAATTACCTACAAGAAACACATAGAGATAACAATAAAAATCTAGAGCTTCTATGCTTAATAATTCAGTAATCTGGTATAAATTTTCTGGTTAAAAAATGGATATCAGTAGTGAAGCCAGTGAGGGCAATGAAGTCTGTGTGTAGTTGGAGTTCTCTTTAGGGTTCAGAGAGGAAAACCAGAAGAAATGCTGTAAGAATTGTTGAAGGCTGTGCTCAGCCCTTTTCATTGTGCAATAAAGTGATCTGTTTTTTGCACAGAAACAGTTTCATATCATATTTGAATCACATTTGTTATACACATGTATGGGTATAACATCCAGCCGTGAGGAACCAGAAACTCATCACGAACAGGATGTTACTGAATTGGTGAGAACAGTATGTGGAGCAACCTCTGCATTGAAGAGGTGGATCTAAAAGAGAAGCAAAATGTAAAAATAGGCTAAGGAGATTGTGACTTCACAGGAACAAACTCTAGCATGATAAATTTAGTCAGCAAAAGAATAAAGCTCAGTGACCTATTGCTTTGATTCCATTTTTTCGCCCTAAGAACAAGGGTATCACTCCTGTCTGATAGAGTGCCTGACGCAGAACAAATGTTTCCTTTGTGTCATGGCTTTTTCCAGCTTAACTGACCCATTAAAGTCATACAATTTTAGACAAACATCTCTCACACTGGTGTGAGCAGGTCTGAAATGGTTTAACTTCTCAGTTTCTTATCATTCTAGTGTTTTCTCATCTTGAAAACAGAAGTTCATTGTTTCAAACTTGGAGCCCAAATCTGGTTGGCAGGAGACTGAGGAAGGCCTTGTGAAAGAAGTTACATTCCAGGGGAGTAGTTACTACAAATTAGCTTTTTAGTAGTAATATATCCCAGAATTTGATTAAATCAGTGATGTTAAGATGTTTTCAAGCCCAAAGTTGCCCATAGTTAAAACTTGGGGGAAGAGGACCATTTGAAATTAAATTTTCCTATCAGTTTCTTATTAAAAAAAAAAAGTAAAAAAAAAGGAAGAAGTTGCATTTTGGGGGGATGGGAGGAAGAAGGGACTTGGGGCTCGAACTGGATTCGAACTGTCACGTTGTGTAGTAGAAACTATCAATGCATGTTTTATCTCTATGCTCATGTTCCTGCAGAACCAGGACTTCTGAAAACATTTCTGGTATGTTTACTGCAGCCTCGTGGCAGTAAAAAAAACATCCAAACCGTGGGGAAGAAAGGTTTTGGAAAAAATCCCAAGTTTTCTTGAATACTAGGCAGTAATTTAGCCATAATTGGAGGGAGTTCAGTATTGTCTTGTCAGAATTGCTTGCAGGTGGTATGACCTGCGCTGGAGATTCTGCTGCTCTTTGAGAGGTTTGTTGTCTGTTCCCAAAGACTGCCTGTTCTCTCAAGACTATAAATCTGAGATAAGATTGAAGAGACAGCTGTATCATCTTGATTATTCTTCCTCTCACAATACTTTAAGTGGACTTGATGAAAGGCAGACAAAATACTTTGTTCTGCAGTTGAAACACCAAGTTTGATGTGGTGCTAGTTTTGTAATTTGCCATTATCTCTTCACATTGTGTTAGAAAAGCTTTCTGCAACAGGAAAGTGGTATAATGTGTCAACAGGGAGAGCATATGGCCTTCAGCATTTTTGCTAAGCTATTTGCAAGTATATATGATCTGTTATTCCTATTTAATAAAATGTTTTGGTTTTTTTTCTGAGATATTTTTGTATCTCCTAAAAGTTAAGTGAATTCACATATAAAATGCATTGGTCTTGGGATTTGGTCCTCAGATGGTTTTGAGTTCTAACAGTGTTGCTTTTTTAATTTATGCAAGCAAACAAAAGAACCAGCAAAAAGGACGATAAAATGAAGCATCTTTTTTCAGCTGGAAAGAAATGGGTAGGGGAGTAAAATACTATATAGAGATAAAAGCTCAGAATAATGAGAGAGGAAAAAGAAGCTGGATAAAAGAAGACAAATACAAAAGAGGACAAGAAGAAGTTATGTAACAAGTGTAAATTTAGGTTTTGAAGAGAAGAATATTAGAACAATTAATATGAAAAGTGAAAAAATATTGTACTGAATAGGAATGAGAGAATGAAAGAAAATAGGAGTGGGACTGGGAAAGAAGTCAGGATACTTCTGGAGTTTAATAGAGACCAGAGAGGATTCAATGGAAAGCACATTTCCTGGCGGGGTTAATCACCATGTCTGTTGTGCAGCAGTTTCAGAGCTGAAACCTGCGAGCACCTTGCTGTAGCCTCAGAACCAACTTGGTACTTCTGTTTGGTGTGAGTGTGCAGCTGAATTCCCAGAGGGGTGGTGAAAGTCAAGACTCAGAAACTTGTCTTTAAATTCCAGGTTTTTAACTTCTTTGAAATGAAATAATGAATAGGGAACATTGGACAATATCTGACATATCTGACTGCTGATAAACTTTTCATTTTTTTAAGATCATTGAATAAATACCTTTTTTGGTGAATTACTGCACAAGTAGTAGCAACCTCCTCCACTCTTTCAGCATCAGCAGGCATATAGAGATTTATAATTAATGGCTGAATGTATTTACAGTTTATGACAGATTCATAATGAATAAGCTGGTCATTGAAATGAGGTTTTCCTAGAGCATTGGTTGTTGTTTTGAATATTGGAAAATAGTTGCTGGGATCTGTAAACAGAAGTTCTACTGGCAAAAATAATGGTGATTCACATTTTTCTTGTGATTTATATTCAAGTATTGACTTTTAATGTTGTATAGCTTTCCATTGTGTTCTCTGGCTATGCATTTTTAAACAAAATCCAGCAAATAGCATACTGTATTAAAAAAAACAAAACAACAACAACAAAAAAACAACCCAACAAACAAAACAAAACCCCAAGCTGGCACAATGGTAAATGTCATCCAAGTTGCACAGCAGTTACTGAAGGAGAGTACCTTTTATTGTACTCTTGACTGAATTTCAAATTGGGCACAGTAACTCCCAAGCAGACTGCCATGTGGCATTTATTTTTGGATGGCAAATAACTTGTCACCTCAGTTTTTCTTGAGTACTCTCAGACCCGACTGGGCTTTAAGTCTGGCTAAAGGAGGGACTATTGCATTAATGTTCTTTCCAGATACAAGTTGTAGTATTGTCAGGATAATTGAGAAGATTTGGTAATTGACAAGTCTAATTTTCTCTGATAACTCCATGACATTAGGGCTGCTGCCTGGTTAGGTTTTCATCCTTCAGTATTTTGTTGCAGGTAAACTGTCCAGTTTATATCTTTCTTTTAAATTTTGCATTTTCCTCTTAGGCTTTAGGCTTGTTTAATAAAACAAAAATAAACTCTATGTTGCACATCCACTTGCTTTTCAGATAATAATCCATTAGAGATTTTTTTTAGGTTTTCATAAATTCTTCCAATAACATTTTTTTGAGAAGTGACCCTTCATTTTACCATTTTAGCCTTCCTTCATATTGCAAGATGTTTTAGATAGCACTGTGTGCAAACTCATAATGTAAAATACTTCAGAGGCATATAGATACTTTTTATATAGACTGCAGATATTTTTGGAAGAACAACGAAACAGAAGTCTAGTCTAGTCAAACACTCTAGGTGAGGTGAGTCTCCCATTACACCAGTTGTCTCTGTTGTATGTGCTATACAGAAATAATGTGATTAACTTAACTTATAACAGCTCTTGAGAGGAACAAATTGTAGTTAATAAGCAAAATAATTTCATATTGCACACTGTGAAACATTCTAAATGAGAGTTTATGGAAACTGCATTTATCAGTTTTATAGTACTTGGAAAGGAAAATGAAACTCTGACTCAGGCTTTTTGAAAGCTATGCATGTTCAGCAACCACTTTTCTGTAGGCAGTATTTGTTTCTTTTAAAGTAAAGAGTGCATTGAAAATAAAATATATTTAAAAAACCCAACTTGAGACATCTGATGGTCACCAAGTTGTGCATATTGGACACAAGTTTATTGTGTACAAACAGACTATAGAGTATTTTTTCCAAGCCCTGTAACATATGTGATGATGATGATGATTATCATTATTATTACCTTTTAATTATTTTTCCCCCAGTAAAATGGTAGATCTGAACTGACAATTAGTTTGTGAAAATCTGCCCATTAAGTTTGAAAAATTATCACACAACCTATAGAGAGAAGCAGCAACTTTGGAGCTGTGGCCAAGGGCAAAGCCAGATTTGGAGGTGAAAGTGTCTTAAGTACAGAGCCTTAGGCTGGGCAGACGCAGTTCTTGTCAGCAGTTGAAATGCTGTGTAGGTAACAAGAACTGTGAAATTCACTTTCATCACATACTCTCAGCAAGAACCCTGGGCAGTATTTACAGCAGCTGTGGCTTGGCAGAGCCAATCCTTTCCATTCCCTCTTGGTCTGCCTTCAGCTCCCTGTCAGTGCAGGCCAGAGAGGAGCCCAAACACAGTTTCTCTGCACCTTGCTCTGATGTTCTTCCTTCTTCTCAGTCATTAGGAAATGCTGATGTGGGAAGGGAATACCACCTAGTAAGGGGAGTGTACCTTAGTAAGTCTGCTAGGAAGTGGCCAAAAGATAAATCTGTTGATGACAGGATGCCAGTAGCTTTGTCCGTTAGTTAAAACCAAACAAGCCAACACAGGATAGCTGGTTAAGGAACACTGCAGCAGGCCTGAGAAAAAAGCAATAGCTCTTTGTTCCACAGGCAGGATGCAGTGCAGGCAGTAGTGACTAGGTGTCCAGAGTCACGGAGAGGGATGGCAAGAGAAAACAGCTGGGTCATACTGCTGGGCATCCGATATGGCTCTACACCTGTGCAAGGATTAGGAGCAGTAGTTAGGCCTTAGCCTTCATCTTGGTTTTGTACTTAGCAGCAAACTGCAAGACTGAGTGACCTAGATGGATGTAGGCCCCAGAAAGCAGTTCAGTAAATTTGAACATTTTTTAAGGCAGTTATATTGCTAAAGTTTATGTATCATTTACTGTGTTTTAAAGTTAACTCCCATGTTTTAGAATTTTTTGTTTAAAAATTGGGGTTTTTTTAAATATTCTTGTGTGTGCTTATTGGGTGGCTTGCAAAACCCTGAAAAGCTTAGGGGTTTAATGACTTAGCTCCAAAGGCTGTACTTTTTCAGTTGAAATAATTGTGAGAGGGTAGTTAGGATACAAGTAAGAAACTGTATCTGTATTAAAAACAAGTCACCTGTGTGTCAGTGTTGCTAGCAATAAAACCACACCACGCCAAATTTCCACTAAAAATAAAAAATTAAACCAAAGCTGTTTACTCCTGTTGTGCTGCCCTGGTAGTTTAAAAGTTAATTTATCTGGGTCAGTTTAAAAATATAGATTTATAATTTGCCATAAAACAAAGAAGTAAAAACTTAAAATTTGGGTTATTTGGCCAATGCCATATATCAATCTTCAAGATTACCTCTCAGGCTGAAGCTTCTGACTCCTAATGCCATTTCTCTGTGCATTTTGTGTTCTTATTCCTTTTGAAATAGAAAAGGAAAACCACAGCTTTATGCCACTTAAAAGAAAAAAAGAAAGATGCAAAACAAAGCAGTTAATCACGATGGAGTAGTTAACTAGATTAAAGCTATAAAATAAACTTCCTGTTTAAGCTGCTTGCCATGTTGATCAAACTAACGAGAGTTTTTGGAAGATGGTTTTTACAGGTACATCCTCCTTCTAACTGTTGGAGATCAAAGGATAGGTAATCCAGACATAAAAGTTTGAAGGCTTGAGTATTGGAAGATGAAGGAAGTATTTCAAGATGCTATATAATGGGACTAATGGGATGAAATAAAGTAAAATCTAGAATGATTATTGGAACATAGTTCAGTGCTTAGTAGTACTATATTGAGTGTCTCGAGGAAAGTAGGAAACAATCATAGTTTCTAATTTCTTAAACTGTTACGATAGAGAAAGTATTAGAAATAACATACTTGGGGGCTTTGGTGTTGAGCTTAGACATACAGTAGCAGATTAATGTAAGTTTATAATAAAGGCTAATTTTCTTTAAATTAAACTTTTATATCCCACATCTTCGGATAATTCTCTTAATCTATCCATTTATTGTTTAAAAAGTAGAAAACTAAACACAGCCCCCACCTCAAACCTAGGCAAACTTAAAAAATCCTAGACTGCCAAAAACATTAAATGACATTGTGATCCATTTATTTGCATTATAATTTTCATCAGATTAAAAAATAAACAATGAAAAGCCTTCTGAAATTACACAGGAGGCAGGTTCAGGGTGCTGATGTGAGGTATTGTAAGGGGCTCTCAACTATAGGCTCTCATTCTGTTTTGAAGCACTGGATATTTTTTCATTTCATAAATCTTGTAAGTATTAGTATTTTTCCTTATTTGTCTGGTGCTAAACATCTGCTTATTTGTGGGAGTTTTGTGTTGTTTGGTTTTTTCCCCCCAGATCTGGACCTTTAAATCAATGAGTTGAAGAATGACCACGTGAAATACTTTTCTTATTTACTGTCTTTTTTGAGTTCCATCCTGGGTTACTGGTTAGAAGAATATGTACTAAAGAATGGAATAGCATGAATAAAAGTAAACCTCATGGTGTGACAGCTGCAAATGATTTGCCACAGTCTGGATCCATCTACTGATGGTTTGGTTAATTATTTTTAAAATGTTGCAGGTATATTAAAAAGGATCTGAGTACTAACTGACACTTCAATTCAAACAAACAAACAAACAAACAAACAAAAAAACAAAAAACAAACAAACAAACAAAAAACAAAAAACAAACTTCAACAAAACTTTCAGTTAAATGGTATTTTTCAGTCTAATGCTTTCACAGAAGTAAATTCCTTGTAAATTTTGTGTTGACTGTTACTAATACAAAGGCTTGTAATATCTTCATTTGGAAATCAATGTTTATTTCTATAACATGTTCAAAAAACATATATTCAAAGAACTGTATAGGAGTTAACATACCAAATTACTTTAAAAGAAATCCTGCTATCTTCTCATTTGGCACGTGTTTTATTTTTAATGTAGCCTGATCAGCAGGGCCTATGTGCACAAGTGCACAATTTTACCCCCAGTTTTTCATAAATGAAGCCTTCTGTGGAAAACCAGTCAGAAGGTTGGACATTTGTATTAAAACATTGAAAATCAACTCACAGTCCTGCTGATTGTACTCTTTGTTCTGTTTTATCTTATCTTGCTGTGGTTTTCTTAATGGTAAGTGATAATATCTGTTCCTGTAATTCTTCAGGCTGTGAAAGCATATTTAAAGGACGACTGTCACTTTGGAGGTAACTTAAAAACAAAGTATTTATTTAAAGAATAAATACATTTGAACCTGTATTTTCTAACATTTCTTTTGATGCTATTGAAGGATTTGTGTATTTAATAGAAAATTTTCCACATTTTTCTTCTTTTGATTTCTACTCTCCCTTTTGACTGTAGTGAAGTCATAACACTGTTTGATCTCTATCTGCTGCCTTAGTAATAAATTTCGTGGCACCAATCCAGTGTTAATTTCACTGCAGGGCCATGCAGGAGAAATTGTGTGAAGATGTCTTTGCCTTACATGTAGTACATACACAATATAGCTGTTAAGTCAGATAAATGTCTCTCATTCAGTTTGTTAATATGTAAAGCCAAGTAATGAAATGAAGTCAGAGCAGTGATGCTGTTTTTAAATCATTCATGAATGATTTCTGGAGGAAGTTCCCTAAATAGCACTACTGCTTTGTTTGTTTTAATGTATTATTTGCCTAAACAGCTCCTGGAGCACAATTTGGTCTCAACAGTTGAACAGTTTGGTCTCTTCTGTTAAACATTTCTAATCATCTTGTAAAAATTCCTTTTTAATATAACTGTTAATGTTTAACATGCATCATTCAGTTGAACTGTACATTTTTGTTATCTCTAGCATTTATTTTGAGATCTATCAGGAAATCAGATACCAGTCAATGACTTTTTTTTTTTTTCTATGAGGCACAATAGAATAGTAGGGGGAGGGGGGGTTGGTTTGTGTTGTAGGGTTGCTCCCTTGGCAAAACCTAGAGGGCACATATTATTCAGATATTGGGCTGTGTTCGTAGCAATAAGGAAGTGTCTTCTTCTTAAGGGAAAGTAAGGAAATATAGAAATTGAAACAATTCAGAGCTCGCAATGTAATCAGTCTTGAAAAGACACAAAATTAAAGTGTAAAAGGCCACCTGGTTATCTGCTGCCTGATACAGCAACATGAGCAACCTCAGTGAAATATATTACTGATGCCATTCAAACAGAAAGTAAGAGATATGATGCCCTTTAGATCTGTTTATTCACCTTTACTTTAAGGGCACAGGAACTGGTTCTGTAAATTGGATTCTTCGGAGTCTGTCAATAAGAGTTAAGCTGCCACAGGCTGGTCAATATGCCTTGTGCCACAGATTGGAGAGACACACACAAAAAAAAGGTTGAAAGGTTATGTGCATTGCAAAGATTTGCTATAAATGAAAATAGTCCAGAAATGAACTGTAAATAAAATGGTGGCATCTAAGAGCTGATCCAGACCTTGTTATTGAGAGCAGTCTGCAAACCAGAGATGGCTGTGGTGAAAATGGGCCATGCAGAAGGTGTGATATGGAGCAGACACCAATTCGAAAGAAAATAAGAAATCACTGATGAGACTCTTAATTCCTCAGTGTGGTGAGAAAGAATAATGTCTGTAAGGACAGTGGGGAGGAGAGTCCAGGGAGGGAGGGGGATATCAGCAGGGGGGAACTAAACAGTACTTGGTTCTCATCTTTTGGAGGGGCTGGTTCTTTCCTGGAGAGTTCCCAGAAATCAGGTTGTGTTAGAGCTGAGGGGTGCAAGTTGAGTCTAAGCCTCTGCAGGCAAGAGGGGTCTCACCTCTGACTGCTTAAAATGTTTGGGGACTTTTTCTCCAGAGTTCTAACAAGTCTGTGGGAGAATGATTCAGAGAATGATTTTGAAACATTTTCATGATGGAATAAAATCTTTTTGTGATATTTTATTACTTTTTAATAGTCGCTTGTATACTGCACTTGCCCAAAGCATGTTTTACAGACATCTTGAAAATGGAAAAAGAATGTGAGACCAGATTATTATCAGCAAAATATGTTTCACAGGGGAAAATTGGAACAGGGATATACTAGACTGCTGATTAAAACTTAGGCTTGCTGAAGGCTCCTTTCTCATATAAACTTGAATCTTTTAGTCAGTTATGAATGGAAGAGACTTTTTTTTTTTTTAGAAGAAGAAGCAGGGAGAGCCCTATTATAAGCCAGGGGAGGAAACAAAAGCACAACAAAAACAAGCAGTTAAGATAATTTGGGCTTTCTTCCTCTACTCTCTCTTCTTACGTCCTTGGTTATATAATTTCTATTGTATGTTTATAGACTGGGGAAGGAGAAGAGAAAATGAGCAGTTAAACTTTAATGTTTTCAACTTCAGGTCTTTAAATAATGGATTTAAATGAAAGTACTGAAACTGGTTCTTGAAAACAAGAGTTGACAAAAAGCTAAAGCCTTCTGTTACTAAAGGAATACTTATTGCCCCTGCATGTTGGTGAGAGAGGGAAGCAGGTGAAAAAAAGTACTGAAGGGCTGAAAAAGTACTGAAGGACTTGTTGGTGCTGTAAGGAGCATGTTGACGTGTGAGGAATCAGGTTAGATTTCATTAAACTTGGACCAATTCGGCTATTTTTAAACAAAGTTTTGAATGTTTCCTTTTAAAACCTCCTCTGTCCTACATTTGAGCCCTTGATGAAATGTTAGAACAGAAACTGTGTAACCACAATTTAATAAAGATGACACATGAATTTGGTACAGATGAGATACAAACTGAAAGAAATTCTAGCTCTGCATTGAGCCAGCAACTCTATCCCATTTGCACAGGAGTGAGGGAAGAAAGGGAACCTTACCAGAATGAGCAGTGTAAATTATGCTTGTTAGTGATGGCACATTCCAGGAATTTTAGATTTTTCAACCATCTTAATATTTGAGAACCAAGTTTAAATTTTGTTTCAGATTGCGACACATGCCAGTAATGTCACTAATTTACAGTAGAAATTAAAGACAGGATACAGCTCATGTTTTTTTCTGATTTGTGTAGGAATGCAGAATGACTTATTAGTGAAATGGAACAGCTCTCAAGGGAAAAATGTACTCATTCCAAGTAATCTTTCTTTCTTTTCTATTTCATATAATAGTAGAGAAATTATTTGTGTTAACACATTTATAGTTTGAATATTATCAAATATATTACAGTAGTCCTCTCTATCTTGTATGCTTTCTTAGGGTTTTGAGTAAGTAAAATTAGTGAGCCTTAGCTTATTGTATTTTTCAGGGCATAGTCCTATTTTAAATGCTTTTATCTTACTGCAGACCCTAGTTTTTTATGATTCTTGTCACATTGTGGTAAACTAATTCAAGCAGTGCCATAATTCTGAACAGAGGCAGGATCGGGATGTATCATAGTTAAACAAAACCACAAATAAACAAACCATGTATATATATGGATATCACAATTGGCTGCACTGAGACCTGGAACACGGGCTCTGCAAGATACTTGTCAAATCTCCACAGGTATTTGTATCTCACTATTTATAGATTTATCCTATTTGTTAACTTAAAACAGCTAGAAAATAATTTAAACACATGTCCATATTATCAAATTCCTTCTCCCCTGCAAACTCTGGTCTGGTCACCTCCTGTTTAAGCATCTCTGAAGAGGATTCTGCTGCCCTACCATGTCTTCAGTTATGCTTGACCAGCTCCAGTGACTTTTCCTTGCATTGATGTAAGAGATTCCACCATCTCTGCAAACTCTTCAGTGCAGAAAGGTATATTAACCAGGCAATAAATATGGGTTAGCAGTTTGAGATTGTGGACTTCTGTCCAGTTTTGGAAATCTTAATTCCCTTAATAGTGTAATATGCTACTGCAGACAACTGGTGTTGGAGGAAGACTAGGCAATGCTAGGGAAGGAAATTAAAAAAAGGAAGTACAGAAGGAAGAGGAAAACCACATCAGCTGGGATAGACAGTGCTTTGAAATGTAAAGCCACTGTTGGAAAAAGAAATTAATTCCAGGGTTAGAAGCTTGGCTCAATTGCCCATCCTCTCAGCAGACTCTAAGAGGCCTGTCTAGGTTTTTGCCTTTTGAAAACTGAACAAGTAGCTCTTGGTCATCTATGACAACACTTGAGCCCTCATTTCTGCTATGTCTTGTCAGGATATGCTGAAGCAAATGGTTGTGTAAAGAAAAAAAAGATATTGTGTAACTTTTTTTTTTTTTTTGCAGGTTGCTTTAAAAGCTGTGCTTGTTCTACTTTCTGTTAAAAAAGAATATTTTTTTGCTTTTTTCTGAGGGAATTTTATTCCTGAAACTTAGTCAGCCAAGGGACAAATGAAACCAGTTGATTCCTGCAAAAAATGTTATCTTGTCTCCAGTCCTTCTTACAATGACCTTAAAACTCTGCACGATATGCTTGCAAGAAACTTTAAGCACATTTTCTAATTCAGACTTGCAATTGAATGCCCTTAAGTGACACATTTTAGCTTCCTGTAGTGTGCATAATAGAATAGTATTCACACAGAGATATGATTTCATACTTTTGAGTTTTTCTAACTCAGACAAGGGACTCATCTGGACTATTACCTTGGAAAAATAAATTGTAATTCAGCTGCTGTACAGCTCTTGATGTCCCTGAGTCTCTTCGTGTTCCGAGTAGTATGTGTGGGGTCATGCAGAGTGTCTGGAGCTGTGTGACTGTCATTGGCCCTGGGCAGCTCCATGCTCTTTCATCTTCTCTTCCAGTATCAAAGCTGATCTTTTCAGTAAATCAGCTTTGGGGTTTTGCTAACAACATAATCTTAAAGTGATTCCATGCTTGCTGCACTGTAAACCAGCATGTACAGGAGCATTGAAGTAAATTTGCCATATACCTTCTAAAATTTTTATTTTTGTAGGTGTGTCTTGGGTTTTGTGCATTGGCTTATTGCTTCTTTTTCTCTCTAAATAAAGTTATGAAAATCTTACAAGCAACCAGTGTTTATGATACCTCTCTAAACTAGATGTTCTCTGTAGAGGACCCATTTGGGGATTTATTCTGGTTTCATAAAAGACATTTTCCTTTCCTAACAGCAAAATCCTCTGTCTGGAACAAATTAACTGCCATTCAAGGACTAATCTCTTCCTCCATGGCAGAAATTTCATCCTCTGTGGCACTGCTCTTCAGAATGACTGCTGCAGTCACTGTCACAGATACTCCCCAGAGGTTTCAGACCAGAATCACATCTGCTGCTTTGAGTCACAACTTCATCCTATCTAGTGGGGCTTCAGTGTTCATTAGACTAATTAATGATTAAGCACAGCAATATGACATGGCTTGGTTCTTTTGTCATGTCTGTCAGCTTTCTCAAAAATTCAGAGTATCAGCTATTTTCTGAATGTTTGGCTTTGTGCAAGATTTTAAATAAGCAGCTTTCTCATGTTGGCACTTAAGTCAGAAAAAGTGCACTGCTGTCTGGTATAATCTTCCTTGAGCTGCACAGAGGTATCTAAACCCAGAAAAATCTGTATTTGTAGGAGGAAATAGACAGGCAGAAACCTCTGTAAGGGAGATCTTTACCTATGTGAAATTATAGGTATTATGAAGAGAGAGGAGCAAAAGTGGGAGAATGGGAGCAAAAAGTAATGCTAAAATTTAGTTACTTTCCTCATTAAAGCAGAACAACACATAGCACTTAATCTGCTGCTGCATTGTGGCCCTGTGGTTTTCCCTCAGAACAGATTACCCACCTCTGCTTAGGTACCTATACTGTTTTTCTAGGTTTTTAAGAAAAGGTGCTTTGTAATTCTTTTCAGGATAAAAATACCTAATTATATTGTGTGCATAAGTAATTATTGTTTATATGTGTTATTAATCTAATAACTGATAACTGTTGTGGATGAGGGGATTCAACATACCCTCAGTAAATTCAGACAGCATCAGGTTGGTTGGGGATGTCTGCTGGAGAGTAGGAAGGCTCTGAAGAGGCTCAGGCTGGACATCATGAGGGTTATACACTTAGAAACCACTGTATATCTGAGTCAAATGGAACCCATTGATGTAGTATGGCAGTGTCTGCATTGAAGAAATCAGGGTGATCACAGTGATGACTGGTATCAAGGGCATAGATTTGCTAGCTTTTGGAGAAGACTGAACCATGTGTGACCCTGTGGTGAGATGGCATTGAACAAATTATCTATCTATCTATCTATCTATCTATCTATCTATCTATCTATCTATCTTTCTGTCTATCTGGTTTTGATCCTGCAGTTTTCTTAACCCATGTTTTCTGTCCATCATGCTTGAAGTCTGACTTGGCTGGGAGAGCATGACCATTGCTTCAGGAGATGCCACCTTAATTGTGAGATTAAGAGTTCCCCAGCAGTGTTAAGAAAGGTTTCTTCTGCTGTCTAATCCTCTGGCAAGATACTAGCCACCAAAGGGCAATGTGTCAAATAATAATAGCCATAAAGGCTACTTGCCCAACAAAGTCAGCTAATTTTTTTGTGAATTATGCAGTTAGTCATTTAATGTTCTTGTGATACAGCTATTGAGGAAGATTTCTTCCATGATGGATCTGCAGTGTCTGTGAAGAACAATGAAGAGAGGCTACAAGGCACAGTTATTTGCTTTGTGCATACTATTACTTGATGCATTTTAAATGCGAAATTTTTGTATTTTGCTATTCACATAGATAGCCTGGCAGATAAGTATTATTTAAGGGGTTTTTTTCAATGTATTTTTCATATATGTTGTCTCTGGTTTTTTTCCATGCCTCCCGATGTGAGAGCATATCTAGCAAAAGTTAACATTCTGTCAGTATTCCTTCTTCAGAAACTACCTTTGTATCATACACTTTTGCCTCTTCTCAAAACCATGTAAGTTCTGTTTTTCTCTAGTCTCCTGTTATGTGGCATTCTTTATGCCTATAATAAATGCTGACAACTCCCAGCTCAACAGTTATTTCCATCAAATGCAGACTGTTACGTCACTCAGATTTCTGAGTGCCAGTCTGAGATAAGGACCTGAATGAAAAGGCAGCTGGCATAAGGTTTGTGTCTGAAGAAAATGTTGCTGTGTCTGCTAAGGCAGCAGCAGCATCTAAAGCAAGAGCAGCCTTAACCTTGAAGGGGTGCTCAAATCTCCAGCACTCAAGGACAAAGCACATGTCCTTTTGGCTTCTCTCTATTCCTAATAAAAATTGTTGTGAGAAGGTGAGAGATGGTGCTTGCTGCTTTCCAACATGAAGATGCCATGATGATCCAAGCTTTCAGCACCCTGAAGTAGTCTGCTCCACTGTATTTTGATTAAGATCAATATGTTGAGTTTGGGTTTATTCAACATGCAGGTTTCTGCCAGCCAGAGATGTCCCTGTGGACAGCACAGCTTACTGTAGCCAGTGGGCTAGGTGTAAAGAGCTTAACAGCTTTAGGGGTTTTTGTACTTTGCTTGGTCTCTGTAAAGGACAGAGCTGACAGGTAGATATACTGTGCAGTTGTATAATTGACCACTCAGGGAAACTGATGTTTCCTTTCTCTGTGGTAGCAATCTTCCCAATACCAATTGGTATTTCCCCAATCCAGACCTCTCACCTGTGTTATCTATTGTAAGCTCTCAACCTTTAATTTCCTTTTTCCTTGCAATGCAGGTTTTCTTCTTGAACGTGGTTCTTAAAAAAAAGACACCCTTCTCAAAGCAAAATCTTTGTGAGCAGTAGAGTTTCATGGTGTCAGTGAGCTGACATGGTCTCAAGTCAGGGATTAGTGGTGCTTCCTCATTATCTCATCTCTCCCCATCTGTCAGCATCCATTTGTGTTTTTTGCCTTGTGTTTATATTGCAAGCTTTTTGGGAGAGGTGATTTAATTGTTCTGTTTCTGAACAGCACTTAGCACACTGAGTCCTTCCCTGTGCCGGAGACAGATATTTCAGTAATGCAGTCAACCTTTAGGAATGAGTCTATGTGATGTTTTGCTTCCAACACTGTAATTTTGCAGACAGTTCTCTTTTAATTAATTGTTTTTATCCCAGTCTAGAATATAATGATATGATTTCTCCCCTCCTCTTTCCCTGTGATGCCCACCAATGAAAAACTTGCTCTGTCCTTATCCAGGCTGTCCTTCCAGAAGGAAGGTCGTAGTCTTGTGCTGCCAAATGTCACAGACAGCAGCTTCTACACTGGCCATAAGAGTCTCCTTTCTCTAACAAAGGTAATCTTCCCATTTAGAGGAGAAAAAAGACACCCCACATAGATAATCCTTTGTATTTATTGCAATGAGAGAAAGGAGCTTTGCTAATGATATATGACAGCATTTTTAATAAATGAGGCTGAGATTTTAAATTCTTTGAGAGAAATGACTAGATGTCACCCTTTTATTGCCAGTGCGAGTGCAAGTCTGTCATTTGCAATGTCAGTGTTGGTGTTTGAGGGTACAATACTTATTAGAACTTTACTTTCTAACTCCAAAATATTTGTATTTTATATTGCAGCATGCTATATTTTACAGTGAAATATTTATCTTCTGCAAAGAGTGCCAGGCTCTCCCCTGGTCAGGAGCCATGGGCCTGCTGAAGCCCCAGTGGTTACGGAGTTTGGCATGCTCTAGAGAGGTGTGGAGAATCCAAGGCTGAGGCTTGAGGTCAGGCTGAGAGGAAAAGGTAAAAACATAAGGAAAAGAATGCACATTAGTATGTGTGTTTTAGAACTGAAAAGTAAAATAGCAACTTAGCTTTAAGAGATTGCTTTTGCAGAAATTTTGTTTCAAGAACTGTGTTAACTTATCAGCACATTAAATATGGAAAGAAAATATATTGTTGCAGGTATGTGATGTTACTAGAAACAAGTTAGGAGGAACAGGGAATCTGCATGTGTGAAGAGTCTTGCTACTGCATATGCACATACTGTTCTCTTGACAAGCATCCCCAAACAAGCTTTGATTTGAGAAAGTCAGTGTTTCCCTCTTGACACAGCTTACTTGAGTTGATTCTGGGTGTTGCTCTTGATGCAGTAATTAGATCCTGGGAAGGAACTGAGCCCAAATAAAAAGCCTAGAAGAATGAAGACAAAGGCAGCAGTCAGGAGGGAAAGCCAGACAGAAACACAAGCAAGAAGTTGGATGAATAGTGGGGTTTTAGAGTGCTGGTGTGTGTTAACTCCTCTTATCTTGGCCTAGGAAATATTTAATAAATAAAATTGTATTTTGATAAATATTTCTTTGTATCAGAATAGCTAGTAATACACCATTGAAATTTTGTGGGATTATTTTGTATCCTGCATTTTTAAACTCTGGCTTTTTTCTTGTGAGCCAGTCACTGTTTGGCTGACCTTCTGTGTGACTAATCCAATACTATCCATCTGATGGTACATTTTAAAATCTTGTGAAGCCTTCCAAATCACAAAAGGTGGGTTATGGCAAAACAACAGCATTCAGATTTAATGGCTGGGAATGCAGAGATAACAAAGAGACCCAGATTTCCTATGTGCAGAGGTGCTTTACTCTGAGTGGGAATGAGCAGAACAAAGGCAGTGTCATCCTACTAGTCATTCACAGTCACCTGCTGACAAATGTAGCTCTGCCTGACCATAAAAAAAAGATAAAGGAAAAAGAACAGATGAGAAGCTAAATAACTAGGTCCTAGTCCATAAAATAGGTCTGTTAGTTCTTAAATAAATAAAGTAATAAATATATGCTTATATATATATGTATAAAATAAATAGCTTCATAAGTGTTTTGCTCCAGACATTTTAGGCCATATCTGAGGAAGTTAATAGGATCAGAAAAAATAGTGCAAAGTGTGGAAATATTCTCCCAGCATTTAGGTGAATTAGGTGAAATTAGTCAGGACTTTTCCCTCAAAAAAGGGAAGAGCCTGTTCATGGACAGCTTTGCTTGAGGAGATTTTTTTACTCTTCCCTTGCCTCATAAGTCAAGAGTGTCTGCTCAGTGAACTGCTGCTGCTTCATATTTTTGTAGATCTCAATCTTCCATTTGCCTTTTGGTTCTCCTCTTGTAAATGAAATCTTGCACAGGACTGCTAATTGTAATTTCCTCAGGCAAGAGGATCTTGTGCCACTGAAACTCATAGAAATTTCATTTATGTGATAGGTTTTTTTCTCTTGGCTTTACTGTTCCTGCTCTTCTGGGATTAATTTATCTTGGCCACTTTGAGAAGAAAATGAGTTTTATTCCAGTGTTATTTCTGGAGTCCTCCTTAGGAGACCAACAAAGCCAGTGCAGTGAGAATACACAGTCACAGTGCTCAACTGCCTGCTGCAGAGTACTTTGTGAAACAGTATATCATCTGTCTTGCATGGCATGGTGGCAGTTGTCTTGTCACTGAGCTGTCAGGTCAAGATGCTGTTTTTAGCTAAGGGTTGCTTTTCTAAAGGACCTCTGGGAGGAATTGACTGAAAGCTGATGCCGTTTGCCCTGTAATTGCTACTTCATTAAAATATTTCAGTTACAATTCTTGTATGCCCCTAATTTCTCTAGATACCTGACATGGAAATTCTGAACTTTACGGTAAATTTTTGTTCAGTGTGACATTTTAGAGCAAAATCCCAGTTGTGGAATTTGAGTTAAAGCTGTCAAGAAGATTGGCTTTCTCTAGAGACCTTAACCAACACATCTATATTCTCACTTGAGTTTCTATACAGTTCTATATTTTTATCTCAATACAAGTTTCATTCTGATTTCCAAGCAACCTCTCTAATCAGAACTGAAAGGCATTTACCAGATAAGCATTTCAGTAGAACCTACTGGATGAACTGTGACTATAAACTGAAGGGAGTTAACAAACATTGCAGTCTACAGGCACTGAACATATCATCATAGAAAGAATCAAAGTCCAGAAGGAAAAATCAAAGTTATTCTATGCATTTTTGGTAATATATTTTTTGCTGAGTTTTTCTTTAGATTATACTCAAAAACAGGTACAGTAATTACTCTTTTGAATGCACTAGGGCTGAATTACCTTTGCCTCAGGCAACATTATGCTGTTTGCTACTTACTACATTATTGACATAAACCCCATAAGATTATTCTAAACAAACTTTGCATGGGTTGCCATTTGTTCTTACCTGCTGAGAGTGGTTGAGTGTTGAAAAACGTGTATAAGAACAATTACTGTGTAAAACACAATTCAGTTCACAGATAAGGTAGTGGCACAGTCAGTGTGGTGATAGGAATTTTTCCCTCTTTTCTGATTCCATGAATTCGAATATTTGATTTCTCTGGCTTTCTGTATACATTACGTTGTATTTTATATACTTGCTAGTGTTAAAGAAAAAAAAAAATACAATAACTAGCATGTTAGAGAAGTCTTGAAAGTGTACTTTTTTTCCCTTCCCCAATCCAGGAATAGCTGAATCATAGGAAGTTTCAGAAAGGGAGACCATTATATCCATTGACAGCAATCATTACTATTGACATATGAATACAGGAAAACATAAAGCTGTTTCATTAAATGAACAATTTTGTGGTAGCTGTCCTCAAGGCTAATAAAATGTATTCGTGTAATTATTGCATTTTAAAGGCTTATTTAAGAAGCAGGATAGTGCTGCACTAAGTGATGTAGAACTTGTAGAGCAGAACAGCTCTTGGTTCAAGAGATTACAGTTAGAAATTATTGAATACAGGAGTGCAAGCAAAAAGAGAAATATTAATTAAAGTGTGAAGAATAATTAGATAAAGTAAAATGGGATAAATAGGATAGAGTGCATTGATTTTATAAAGCAAAATCAAGCTGTAGAACAACTAGATATTTATTCTTTGAACAAATAACTGGTTTTGATAGAACAAGAAAATGTTGAAAATCTCTTTTATCTGGAAAGTTTTGATTTTTTAGTTCAGCTTTAGTTCAAGGATAGGTGGCATTGCTCAACAACTATAAGATGAGTAAAGGTATAAGCAAAAATGTTGTTACAGAAGGTTGTGAGAAAAAGCTACTGGAAGGACTAATTAACCTTATTCCTTTCACTGTGATCCTTTTCATACTCTCACCAAGTTTGATACTATCAGAAATCAGATCTTTCATGTTTTAAAATGATGTTAGAGCTCAAAGAGCAGATTTTCCTATGTAATATGCAGCAGACTACCTGCATATTTTTATTTTCAGCACTGTTAAATCTTGGTTTTGTTGTAAATGTATATATTGAATATATACACTGATATATTGAAGTAGTATTAACATGGGTAATCCCAGGGCCTTCTCATTATACTAAGATGTGTGTAATAAATCTTTATTTCAGTAGCATATTGTGCTTAACTCCCAATGAGGCCCTTTGTTCTGTACCTGACTGAGAATTGTAGCACCCTGGGTGTTACTGTTTGGTGCATTAAATTGATTTCCAGTAAGGAAATATATACATGGATGGGTATAAAACAGATTGTGTAGTGTGGTTATGATTAGATTAATTTTTCACTATGTTGTAGCATTGATACACAACTAAAGAAATGTAATTATTCTTCCTTATTTTTTGTCTCTGTTGCTTTAATTAAGAAAGAATACCTTCATTTTTCTTCACTTTGCTCTTATGATTAGTGTTTGCCAAGTGAAGGGCTTAGTGCTGATGCTATTACTGCTGCCCTTTTGAAGCATTTTTCAAGTAGTTGTCACTTGGGCATATAAATGCTGAAGTTGTGTTGAGAATTGTTGCATGTTATGTTCAAACATGCAACAGCACTTTCAACAAACTTGGCATCACTTTCTTATCAGTCTGAAAGGTAGCAAGAGACAATTTTAGCTTCTTAACATTTTAAAAGAAAGATCTGGATTTCATTTTCATTGCCATGAAGAATAACCTGACTCTTCATCTCCCCCTTTTGGACGTTTTTCCCTGTCCAAGGTATTTCAGAACTGTAACACAGACCTCCACAGTGTGCTTGGGGTGAGCATAAGGAGAACCGATCAACACCTACTTTGTCTCTCTTTTTTTTTTTCTGGCTTTTTTCAAGTATTATCCACATATGAATCTTCTCATGAGAAGTGGGGAAAGATATTTAAAACTTTGCAGAGAAGAAACAAATATGAAGAAATTAAATTACGTCTCCAAGGTCACAAATTCATAGAACTGAGATTAATATTTAGATTTTTGATTTTGGCCTTGAGCTCCCATGATGAATTCTGAAGGACAGAGAACATAAATTTAATGTAGTCAAGCTGTCCTTGCACATAGATTAATGGGTCTGAATTGGATAAGCTGCCAGGGATTTAAAACTTGACAGCTTTAATTAGTTGCAACAAAAAATGATAAACATGAAAGCAATCTTTACCTGGGGGTAATAAAGCAAGGCTGTGGATGTGGAAAGTATTTGCTCAAAGCAGTTAAACACAAAGACTATTCTGTATTCATCCTTTATTAGGTGTTTCCAAGTAACAGTGATTTATTTTAGAGAGAAGGTAAAACACATTTTCAAAAGGGACTCTTAAAAATATCTAGCATAGAATCTTTTCAGATTTGTTTTATTGATTTTGCATTGAAATTGTCATTCAACTTCATTTAAATTTTGTTTTATATGTATTTTCTAGCAGCTTCACTGAATTTTAAATGCAAATTTGAATTTGTAAATACTATACATAAGAGTTAGCAGTAACTGTTGGCAGCAAGTTCTCTCCTATGTGGTTAAGTCATATAACTTTTAAAGAATACTCTAAGATGGTCTGTATAAATTTAGAATGGAATTCCCCTGCTGAATAGAAGTATGCAGAGTGTAATACACTCCAGGGATTATCAAACAAATCTGTTGTCCAGCATATGGTTCATAGATTAAAAGGTTACTATTCTGCACTGTAGAGAATCTGACTCTATTACATTAGCCTTTAGCTCTGTATTACATTAGTCTGTTACAGCTTTATAGAACAGTAACAATTTTGATGTGGTGATTAATCACTACGTTTTGTATTGAAGAGAAGAGCAATATATTTGTTCCTTTCAACAGGTAGCACATTCACAGGACATGGCTTTGCTTCCATTGTGCAGGCTGTGTTGAAACATACATTTCTCACAGTACATTAGAAATGTATTGTAGCCCTCTGCTAGAGGTTTGTTTCGTAGCTGTTTTAATGATAATTGTTCTTACCATTTCTGAATGGCAACTGGTGTCACCAGCTTGACAGCACTGGAAAAACATCTTTGCACTCACATAACAAGTAAGAAAGTGCAAGCTAAAAGCTAAATCCTTGGAGGAGTGAGTAAATTCAGTTTCCTCAGGTAAAATTGCTGAAAGAAGCTCAGCTTCTGCAAGTGGTTCTCTAGGTTTGGCACTAAAAGCTTGATATTGGTCTTTACAGCTGATATATTTTTCTATTAAACTTTTTGGACTGGGAATTATACTCCAGTTCTCACCTCTGCTGTAAGCAGAGCATCTCTACAAAGCATAGGCTGGGCACAGAGTGAAGTAGCATGGGTAGGAAGAGGTCTAATGGAATTCTCAGGTTAGAGCATCAACAGTTGAGACTGATGCTTTGTTTATTGTCAGAAAAGCAGAAATGCATAGTTGGGATGCTTGCAGATTCATTTTTAGTAAGCGAGCAGGGAAGAATGAGGCTATTCTGAATACTTTTACTGTTGAAACTGAAGAGGAAATTTTAAAAGCATCATCCAAGTGCTGCATTCAGACATCATAAATTAAATCCTTTGGGTTTTTTGATTGTCATTTATATGCTATGTTAACATAAATCCTATGGTTTCACCCATCCTGAACATGAAATGAAAAAAATCTGTCTGCGTTGGTGACTCCATCATGAGACGTTTTTTGGGTCTGCCATTTTTTCCTTTCTCTGCTAGAATGGATGGGACAAAGGACAACAAAAAATATTGTGTAATACAAGCAGACACTACTGAATTAATATTCATGCTGCATAGGCTTAAGTTTGCTGTGCAATTACTTTTGTTTTCTAAGCTAGGAGAATATACAAGTCTGTTGAGATCTAGACTATGTGCAGTGTATGTCTGAAGTATATCACAAGGGTAATATTTGATTATATGAATACTAAAACCTGAGATTGGATTTAGAAATTTCAATTAAAGCACCACAAGTGAGTGGCATGGATTTGAAAGACACTGAACTCCTGCCATTTCTTAGAATTTGGTTCCAGAAAAATCTGAAAATATGAATTCATGAATGCAGATTTAGAATGGTCAGTTGAGGTTGTCAAATTAGGATATTTTATGCCAAAACCTGTACTCCTGAAAAAGATCTCATCTGCCACCACAAATACGAGCTCAGATGGAGTCACTCCAGAATTACCCTTTTGGGTTTGTTTTGTAAACAGTGCTGAAATGACTTTTGGTAATATGGGTGCATCTGTGCATTTAAGTCCAGGGAAGACTTTTGTGCCAGTTATTTCCCAGAAACCTTTTTTTTTTATTCTTTTTTTCTGTCCCCACCCCCCCCAGGACATATGCTTAAAATTGTTACTAGTAAGGGCATTGTGCCCGGTAGTGACTGCAGCTACAGTGTACTCACGTGCACATATGCATGCTGCTATTCCTCATTGCTCATCGTGGAGTTTTCCCTGAATGAATGTGGGACTGGTGCCAATAGGTTTTTAAGGGTTTTCTCTGTGTGTGTGTGTGTTTCTGGTGCTGTAACAGGCTAATTAAGAATGAAAAGAAAGTATGTATTTAATGCATCATTGTTAAAGAAGGCTTCCACCATTTGTTCCAGCATTGGGTGTATGTGTTGGGTCATCACAGGGGCTTTAATGCTCTTCCCTAACAGTGGAGCAGTACCAGAGGCTGCTGTGGCTGCGCTGCTCTGTTTGGGCACTTCTACCCTGCCCCACATGCCAGGGCCTTTCCCAGCCTCACCTTGGAGAAGAATTTTGTCTCACTGTGTCTTTAACTGTTGGCTTTCTCAACTCTCCTGCCCTTTGTCCAAACCTGTGTCCCCAGCAATAGAGTCTGATATTGGTTATGTTTTTTTCCATTTCTTTGCTTTTCAGAAAGACAGTTTGTCATCCCAGTAGCTTTACTTGTGTTAAATTGGTTTTGTCTGTTTTGTATCCTCTTGCCTTTCCAGAAGTGCAGCCCATTCTCTGGCCTGTTAAGCTGTGCAGGAACAACATTTTTAATGCAATGTCTTCTAGTTATAATTGAAAAGCATAGAATGGTTTGGGTTGGAAGGGACCATAAAGACCTTTTAGTTCCAACCCTCTGCCATAGGCAGTGACACCTTCCACCAGACCAGGTTGCTCAAAGCCCCACCCAACCTGGCCTTGAACACTTCCAGGGATGGGGTGTCCACAGCTTCTCTGGGCAACTGTTCCAGTTCCACACCACCTTCACAGGAAGGAATTTGATCCTAATATCTAACCTAAACCTACCTTTCAAGATATTATTACTCTAAGCATGTTATTCCTGGCTCTTGTGAGATAACTGTGTCTACAGTCCCGTTGTTTGTTTCTGGCCCTGGCTTTAAACACAAGGGCTGGCTTGGTTTTAATTTTTTTTTTTTTTTTAGTGCTATGTGGATTCTGCAGGTCTAGTGATTTTAATGAGGACTGATTTCATTTTTTGGGATGCCAGAGAACTTATGGCAGGCATTAGAATACCCTGGAATATTAAACCTAATTTAAATTTAACCGAAATTGTCAGAATAAGTGAATAATTAAACAAGGTATATTTGTGAAACACCTGGGGGATTTTCTTTCCCTGCTTTTATGCCACTAATTTGCAGACAGCACCTATCTGCATTGAGACTCTGGAGTGTCATTATTCTGCTGCAGGTAGTACTGGTGGATAACTGTGAATAGTCATTCTTCTTCCTCCTCTTTCCCAAAAGCCCCAGTGGTCTCCCATTTATAAAATAGGGATGGCAATGGTGATTTTCTTTCATAAAGGTTCTGATGAAGAGTCAGGCACTCATATATTGAGTAAAGGCACTAAAGACAAGGTGAAAAAGTTGACGTTAGTTTGCTTTTTGTTGCAGTGCAAAACATACAGGTGTTACGGTCTCCAGCCTATTTTTCTGTGCTGGAAACTGATCTCTATTTTGGAAAGATGAGGAGGATAATAAAGACTGTTCCTTCCAGTGCTTTCCTTTAATTTTCAGCTCTCCCTATTACTTTTCACTTTACCTCTTCAATAAATTCAACCTACCTGTTCAATGGATTTTAACTACAGGTTCTGTCTGGAAAATTCACAGAACACTTTTTTGCAGACTTATATATAGTTTGGTATTATTTTCTTGCTTAATTTTTTTTGTTTTCATAAATAGATTCAACTCTTCTTTGTATGTTACCATGTTTCTGTTAGAAAAGGAAAACAAGAACAAAACAATTTCTGTCCCCTGTAGTTTCAGGTGAGACCTGTGAAGGACCCACATAAGTAGGTGAAATAACTGAATGTGGAAAGCACACTGACTGTTGGCAAAGAGGTATCTGGTGCAGAGCAAATAGTTAAAAAAGAACAAAAGAAGGAATTTTTTTTCAGTCTCACAGCAGATACTGCAACAATATTTTCACATGACCCAATAGATGTGTGACAGTACTGTGGTAATTTAAGGAAGTGAATTTCTTTGTTTATGATTCTAATCCTCTAAAGGTATTTTTAATCCTCTAAAGGTATTTTTACCTCTAAAGGTAATTTTAATTTATGTACCAAGCACTGGTACACTTACTTTGCTTAGTAGCTATAGAGTTTAGTCTGTTTGGACACTAGAAAACATCCTGTGTTTTCTTAATTACCATAATTATATGGTAACTTTTAAATCCTTTTCATGTACCTTTTCATGGATAGCACATGCTGAATCAGAGAACCTATTGGATGTATATAATTATCTATCAAGCAGTACTAAATTCTGAGTGTTATTATTACCATAATATATTGATTGTAATAAGTGGCATTCACTATGTCATTTCAGTCACTGCTGAAAGCATTTATAACACAAAACACATTTACTGCCAAACAGGGAATTTGAAGGTTTAATTTAATTTAAGTGTATAGTGGCAGCTCCCAGGTTGCCTCCCAGGTACTGATTATGAAAAATCCATTATAGACGTGGAGATGATATGGCAGCCTTTTCCTTGAAGGACTCCTCAGGTTTCTATAAAGAGAGCATTAGATTTATTCATTACTTCTACAAGAATTATAAATTCTGTCTGAGAAGGCTGAAATCCTTAGGCAGAAACTTTGTTGGAGTGGACTTAGTATGACAGGTGAGCTGGAGCAGCATCTTGTGAAAGATGGGGACACTCAGAGCAGTGATGGCACCTTATTGACAAACATTTGTTTTCCCTGGGAGCTGCAAAGCCTGCTGTGGTGGGCAGCTTCTCTGCTGCTGAAGATACTGAGCTGGGAGCCCTGATGCATCCAGAACTGTCTGTAAGACCTGCTTGAAGGGAGGAAATTATCCTTTTCTTTAAACATTCGGCATTGTTGCTTTTAAAAAACCCTGACTCAAACAGGAAAAGTGTTTTTGGGTGCTTCATTTCCTTCAAAACTTTTCTGAGTGTTTTCAGTGCATTTTCAGTATATAGTCAAAGGATTAGTCTGAGGAGGCTTGAATGTGGAATTGTTTCCGGGTTTATTTTTCTTCCATGTACAGCAACTTTTGATAGACTAATTCATAATGTTGAATTTCTTGATAATTTTGACATCCTCAGAAATCAACAATATGAAAAATCTTTCTGTATATATCCAACTCAGTTACTTTGTGTGCCTTTATAATTGCATGTATTTGTTTGCTTTCTAAGATACAGTATTTCCTTAAAAATTCCAAGGGTACACGTGTTTTAAATTTTCTTTACATTTTAGAAAATAAGCACAACTTTGCACAGCTTTGTCACTTAAGCTGTATTCCCTGCAGGGCTTGCAGTATTAGCTGTGTTTGTAAAATATCACAATTTAACCTTTTTCTATCACGTAGGTTTTTTCCCTTGTCAGGAGGAACTTGAAAAGACTGATGGTTTATTACATTAATATGCAGGCAGGGCTGCACAGACTAGTATAAAAAATGGGCATACTAAAACAGGTGAACATAGGCAAATATATTTAGTAGTTATCATAATCTATGTAAGTGCCCTTTTAAATTTTTGAAATTAGATTGCTGTGCCATAACTGTGAACATCACTGCTCAACACCCTTTGACTAAAGTTTTGACTGGAGGACATCAAGAGATAAACTGCCATTCTCTTGGCTGTTTATAGAGGGCTTTGGTAGCCTGGCATTTGGATTTGCAGATTCTAAGGTTCCCCAGTTTGTTTTCCACAGAAATAAAATATGTTGTTTATTTATGGATAAACAGTAAGCTACTATTTGAAAACATATAACCTGTGAATGTGATAAGCAACCAGAAGGAATGATGGGGACAGAAAGTGCCTGTTTGTATGGATTAGGTAGTAGACATCTACATGCTTTTGTGATTCCTTATTCTTTGCTTTTTTTGACTGTATAGACAGTATGTTATACATTGCTGCTGACAACCGGAAATTTCTGACTTCCCAGTAGAATTGGATTTTAAGAAGATTTAGACATGTGGAGTTAAATGTGGCTTCCTGAAACCCTGTCTGGTGGAAGTAAACAGGAGTTTCATAGTAGGTGTCAGCAGGCCAACACTTGACATTTGTTATTTTCCTACCCTTATGCGGAAAAAGAAACGTGTGTTGGGAAATCAGAGACTGGATCATTTTTGGTGGCTGAAACAGTGCAGTACTATGTAAGTTTTGACAGGCAGTTAGCAATTTTATTTAGAGTGCCTTAAGAAGCAAGGACACGTTAATGTTGACGTTTTGATGTCTATCCTTCGTGAATCTTCCCTCCCTACAAATCACAGCCTTGCTGGGATCTCAGAGTGTGCAGCTCTGGCAGGAGCTGGGCCTGGATGAGTCACTGCAGTTGCTAAGGGGTGGGCAGAGACAGAGCCTGGCTCAAAACCACATGTAGGTACTGAGTCCTCAGTCCCAGCAGGTTCACTCTGGAGGCCCTGTCCTGCTGCACCACCAGTTGGTTGTGTAGGCATTGCCTCAAGTGGCTGCACTGGGGAAGAGGAGCTGAAGAAGGGGGCTGGGAGAATCTAAATGCCTTGTGGGGAGGGGGTAACATCCAGTTTAGTCATGGTCAGTTATGGGTGGTAGTGTCTTAAATGGCATCTCAGCATATCAGCCCATCACGGGTTATTGATTTGAAGTAAAAAGTAGAATGTGCTTGGAATGGAGGAATGGGAACCACTAACATTCCTGAGGCAAGCACATCTGGGCATTAAGACAAGGGGACATTAAAGCAGTGACATATTGACCAGGGACAAAAAAAACAAGCTTCAACATTCTTGATGGTTATTCCTGTGTGATAGCCTGTTGACTGCAAGGTGTTCGAGGGCTTGAATATTAAGTATTTCAGTCAGCATAAATTAATAGAAGCTGAAAAGTGCTTCTACAGCATCAACAAAAGTACTTGTGTTTCCTTGGGCATTTTTTTAGCTCTCCCTGAGAACATGGGCACAAAGTCTGTGTTAGTTTGATTGCTGTGAAAAATGATGGAAGGCTTCCTTTCTCCTCCCTTTTCATTTTGCTCAGTTCAATTTTTTATGAGTTATTGTTTGTGTGGAACGATTGATTCAGTTTAGAAAGAAGTAGAACATTCTGTCAAATGCTCCTGTTGGATGCAGATTGACATCCCTGCAGTGTGGTGCTAAGGCATTTCGAAGCAATCATTTTCTGATTAAGACAAAAGTAATGCCATAGAGAGGGTTTTGTGCACTTCAGTGGCACTGAAGTAAGACTGCAAAACCTAAAACCAAGAGGATGCAAGTGTCACTTGCAACATGTTGGATGCCGTAGATTAGTTCTGTATGACCTTTAAGAGGACTGAAAATCTATTTGATTTTGAGCTGTCTTTCCCTAGACAATATACAGACTGCTAAAATCAAAAAAAGAGCATAAAGCAATGGATGGATATGAAAGGTAGATTAATTTAAATTAAAAATGCAAACCCCATTTCTAGCAGAATATAATTGACTGTTGAAAATATAAACAGCCAAGAGAATGGCACTTTATCTCTTGATGTCCTCCAGTCAAACCTTTAGTCAAGTGCAAGTTATGCCTTGGTTATGCCTGAGTTCCCAGGGTGATTGTGTGTCAGTCTTCAACTGCATTATGCAGGAGGTCACACTTGATATTTGTTATGATCTTTTTCAAATTAAATCAGAAACTCTAACATGAGCCAAATTGAAATAAACGGTGTTCTTATTTGTCTCTCCCTCCCTTCACAGGTACTACAGTGCTACCATTTTGCAGATGTCAGGAGTGGAAGATGACAGGCTTGCAATCTGGCTGGCTGCACTGACAGCATTTATAAACTTTATTTTTACTCTTGTGGGAGTCTGGCTTGTTGAAAGAATGGGTCGCCGGAAACTTACACTTGGTAGCTTAACAGGTGAGTGTTTCATTAGTGTATTACATTTTCCTCATAATTATTAATGAAAGGAAAATAAAATTTCAAGTGCAATTTTTTTCAAAGTAGTCCTCTTTAAAATGACAGTGTTGATGCCATCTTCTTTCTGAAATCATACAGGTTTTCAAGACTATTGGTAAAATACCACAGCTAGAGGTTAATTTAAAAGTGACTGCCTGTTATTTTTTCAGGTGACTTTCTCCTTGAAGCCATGTTTGACAATGTTTTCATTTAGCCTTTTTATCTAGTTTAAGGAATCAAATGCCTGAAATTTCACAGGTGGTTAGTTTTTAAATATCATATGTAATTTTGGGCTTATTAGTTGGAATTCAGAATCATCTGATGAGGGTGTACCAGAGAAAGCATATTGCCTAGCCATTGCAGCGTGTTGTAAAAAGTAATGCAGTGCTCTGCAGAGTTACCTCAGATACAGCACAGTAAATACCTTACATACACATAATGTGATTTTAATTCACCTCCTGTATGAGATATGCAAAGATAGAATTCTGGTTTTGTACATTTTGTCCAAATACTCAAACACCATAACTCATCAGGTAGTTTTTCTTGAAAGCAGGGAAAGGCAGAGCAAGCAGCCTTCCTATGTACAGTGTGTCCTGTTATTAGGATGGTAATTCCCTGCTTGTTCCTGCCTTATGTGCTCATTTTTGTGGAAGTGATCTGTGACCAAAACTTGCTTCTGGCTGAATGTCTGGAAGTTTCAGATGTTTCCAAGAACAGGGTTTTGTAAAGAGAAACTGTTCCTGCACCTCTTGAAATAGCGGTCACAAGTGTTTATCTGTAAAGGTTTAATGTCTTCATATTTTGTTCTGCTGTGGCTGTCAAGGATCCAAATTTCTAGTTAATGCAACACAGCAGAGAGGGCCACCAGCTGCCATGTCACTGGATGTGCGATTCCCAGCTCTCAGCTGAGTTAATCTACACTCGAGTATTTGAATGTGTTTATATAGGCAGAGCAGCAACAGCACAGTGACACGAGTTATTTGGTACAGTTACTCAAAGCATGTTTCTCACATTTTAAAGATATGGAAAAAAATCCAAATTGCTGCTTTTAGTCTGTTCCACATCAGTTACAATACAATTCCCTTATATGTCCCTCTGTGCCTCCAGACAGTCTGTTGTCTTGTCTTTCTGTGGTGTGGATCTCTCCAGGCCCTGCACTGACACTTCTGATTCTTGGGTGCTGCCTCTCCTTTAATGCCTATTGAAACAGAGGATTGATTGGTTGATTGATTGATTGATTGATTGATTGATTGATTATTTGGCACTAATAATCCCATATGTTTGGCCAGCCCCGTCGAAGAGTTTATTGTTTATCTGGATCCAGCTGTATAGCTGTGATAACCAACATGGCCTTTTCATATTATCAGAACTCTTTGCTTTTTGGCTCTGCTTAACATATTCAAAGATTGTACATCTGAAATGTACATATAAATGTAGATATAAAGGTTTCTTACAAAGCATGTTAGTCATGGATCAGAGGAGGATATAGCAATAAGGCACAGAATTAACAATGGAACATAATACATTAAAGGGTATTTTGTTGTTGTTTCTTAATGATGTTTGAACACAAAGTAATTGTTTAGTAAAAATGGTCTTTTTTTGTGGCTGGTTGCTGCTGTCCATCTGCAGTGTCACTTGAGCCAAGCTCTAATGCTTGCTGTAGTTTTAGCCTACAGTCCCTCCTTAAGGATAATACAAAAAATGAGAATCATGAAATCATACATTACCCCTCTGTACTAGTTAGAATTTTGTCGTGCAACATTTGATTTAGGTAGTGGTGGATATGATGTGTTTTTCTTAGCAAGAGGGCTGTGTAATAGAATGATAATTACTAAATATACTGATGGATTTGTTTTCCATGTTGAGTTTTCTCACGGGGTAAACTTATGTTACTGCTCTACTTTGGTGTGCATTTCTAGGACATTACAATTTACACTGAGTTATTACTGGCAGCTTCTCTGGTCTTTGGGGAAGCCAGGTATGCCCCAGTCTCCCACTGCATAAAGTGAAGACAAAACTACTGCTTTTGCCTGCTGCTGCAAGGATGTGGGGCTTTGTTTTTTTAATAAAAGCTAATTGATTAGATGTTTATTAGATAAAAACCTACAAGAATAATCAGTGGAGAGTAATATGAATATTTTGACTAAAAGCCAATATACTGTAGTTTTGTAATCTTGTGCAACTTTTCCTGCTTTCTGAAAACATTTGGCAAAGATGCTTTAGATTTTATTAATTATATTTTTATCATTCTCAAAATATTAGAAACTTTTGAAAATTTGAACCCTCCAGACAGCATTATGGAAAATTATAGTAAATTTCTGAAAAAAAAAAATCCCACTATTTTAGTTCTCTTTGCTACAATTACTGATTTGTCTTAGTCTCCTGTCCATTTCATATCTTTCTTTATCTTCTCTGTATCATTTCTTTATCTTTCTTCTGCTCTTTTTCTTCACTAAATTTCTTTCTTCAAAGCTGTTAGTTGGAAAACATGCAGGAATTGTGAAAAGTATATTATTCATTTTATTTGTATCTTCTTCTTTCCCTTCAGACATTGTCAACTTGAAAGGTACTCGGGCATTGCACAATTTGTATCTCTTTTTGAAACAGAGAGGATCTAAAATATCTTCAGGATATTTTGCTTTTCTTTTACCCACTTGAGCTAATGATGTACTATAATTGTTTGGTTTTGTTCATCATAGCAAAACGTCCACAGAAGGAAAACATATCAAACTTCATTTGCCAAGTTTACATATTCAGTACTTTTCCAAAGAAACAAGATATTTACAGAGATACTGGAAGTGAATGTTAGTGTATTTGGTTAACTTAAAAGACAGAGCATATTTAGAATGAATATTAGTAAGGTTACAGACCCTGTCTAAATATATTTGCTGTCTGGTTTATGGCATTTTGAAAGTACAGGACGTCTAGTGCAATATCCAGCCTGCCCTGAAAAGTAGGATTATTAGTGTACCTACCAGCCATATCCAGAAGAGAGCCAAGTATGGAATATCTTATGGTGGGGAGGTGCTTTCTGCACACATAGTTTGTGACTGACTTTAAGGTTTTAGTTTCCTCAGTTCAGGTCAATGTGTGGTCCAACCATTCCTGCCTATTGGCTGTGGCTGCTGCACAGGCATATTCATAACATTACATAAATCTTGGTACTTTAGGTATGATTTTTATCTCTGAGAAAGGTTTTCACATACTTGGTGTTTGCAAGCTAGGAAACTTTTATGCAACACAGATCTCAGTGTGTCATCAAGTAGCAAGAGGTAGAGTTTTGTAAGTCTGAGTCTGAGGCAGTTGCAGTAGTATCATGAACAGTGAGGTTTATCAATTTTCATTAAAATAATACAGTACATTGTGTGTGTGGCAAAGAAGGTGGGAAAACAATGAGTAATGTTCCAGTAGTGGCCTGTTGCACAAAGTGTGAACCTTTTTTGTCATCTTCCTCTCATCATTTTGTCCAGGAATTTACTGGGGGAAACAAAAGCAAAAAGATGGAAGGGGACTTTTTCCCAGCAGATGTTATGTGTGCTCTTTGAAACAAGATATGTTGCACTTTTTGATGGTGTTCTTATGAAAAATCGAATTTCTCTAGTTTCACAAAAGGAAGTAGAGTCAATGAAAAAGCTGATGCTGCTTTCTCTTTTACAGAAAACCCTTCATGTCTGGGTGTAGGAGTGAAGTATGGTGATTTGAAAGCCACTAATAAATTTTACCTTTACAACATTATTTTCAACACCAAAAATAATAATACCTGTTCATTCAAGTGGTCATCAATTCCACAGATTAAAAGAGTCTCAGCCTACTAATTTAGTGTCTGGACATGAAAGCTGGTGCCCTTGACTTTAACCTAATTTAGGATGTGGATGTAGCAAAGGGTATTTTTCTTAGGTTCTCATCACCGCTCCTTAGGGTGTGCTGTATGCATAGTGATGGGGTGCCTTGCTTTCCCAAACAGAGTTCAGTTCAATAGAGAACTTTTTCATGTGCTCTGGAGAAAAGTGTCACATTGTTCTTTATCTGTATTTTTAGGTACTGCTGTAGCACTCATTATCCTAGCTTCGGGATTTTTGCTATCAGCTCAGGTCTCGCCAAGAATCACACTAAATCCACCAGATCCTTCACATCACAACTCTACCTGCACAAAATACAGGTGAGATTTCATGGTCATTCATCCAATTTTCTTGAACATTGTTTCCAGTTAATTGGGTTTTACAACTTAGTATGAGTAATAGACAATTATTCACAAAGCCTAGTACAAGGAACTAAACTAGACAGCTATAAAATCCTAACTTCCCTCTCTAGAGAAAATTAGAGTTTTTGATTAAATTCTCTGAGTATTCCTTTGGAATTTCTTGGACTAAATAAGGTGGTTAAGTGGCAAATTCCACATATACTTCTTGTAATATATCACAACTGCTACAAGTTACAGGGTACACAAAGTCAGGAATATTTTATAAGGAATTTATAAAAATGCTTGCTGTTATTCATCTGCTTGTCATGTATAGCAGCTGTAAACTGTCCAAGAAGATGTGTTCCTTGCCTGTTCTTTTCCTGAGCAGGAAAAAGTAATGTTCAGATAATTGCATACCAATAAACAATTACAATAAATGTGCATGTTTTCACCTATTTTCTGTATGCTGTAATAGTTTCAAATAACATTACCTCTGGAGGTTTAAGAATGTGTAATTTTCTATATTTGGTGGGGTTTATTCACCTGTGAGTGCTCCTAAGTTCATTTAGCTGACAGACTAGAAAATTCCCTATTCAGAGAAGATTAGTTCAATGGTTGAAGACATTCTTAATGATGTTCAAAATCTGTCTTTTTGTAGTAGAAATAAATATCAAGAAATGAGAGATACACTTCTAGTTTTGTAGTGATATTGGCTAGAAATATGGTTCATGGCTTTTCTCATGCCAGAGCAATGTCTTTGGTGAAAGATTCTGAGGATCTGAAAATTTAGAGAAAACTGAGGAGGGGATGGAAGGTCTTCATTGAGTGTAAGTAGTTACAGATAACCACAACACAGGATAATATCAGATATAATTATTCCTATATTGCAAATGTATATATTTACTTGTGTTCTACTGCAGCCTCAGCTATAATTTGCAATTTTTGAGATGGGCCAGTCTACAAAATGGCGAGTAGCCTGGTTAAAAGCAGTAAAAGGGGAAGATGCTCTCCTTTTGGAATAAGATTATATTAAAAGAAAAATGTGAGATAGGATTTGCCTAGTACTTCAGTTAACCGTTTGGAAAGGTTGTCCTGAAAGAGGAGATGCACCCTGTGCAGAACTCGTAATTTTTTATTTAATAAAGCTAGATGGTTAGTGTAACCTGAAACCATATAAAATTTATGTACAAGAAATATGGCTAGTCCAACTTACAAGCCAGTGAAAAATATTCAACAAAATTTTCATGTTCAAGTCAACCACAGCCGGTCAGGAAGGAAATTTTCATGGCTTTCATGGTGTGCACTTCTGGGCAAAAGCATGAAAAATTATAGCAGATAGTTCTTGTAAAGGTGTGTGGTTTCATGAATTATTGGAATACTTGTAATCTGTTGTCATTTGTGGTTTTGATGTGCAGTGTGCAAAAGCAGGTAAGAAAAATTCAAAGGCTCTGGAAATAGAGCAATAATATAATTTAAATATTTTCATTTGAGAGTATTTTGAAATAGAAGGAGCTCTCTTTGTTTAAAGATGGAAGTGAATGGAGGGGGAAATAATGAGCAACGTATGAGATAGTTTCAGGTGCTTCTATTTTAATCTTATGCTGTACTTTAGTAGAGAGACACACAAAAGCCAAGAGAGCTGAAAATAATAAATGGATGCATTTGCCCACAAAGCACAGAATTAGGCTACAGCACCCAGTATTTAAAAGATTTGTACAAAAAGTAGGTTAATATGCCTAAGAATAACTTTCACCCTTGTATACCTAAAACTGTATAAATTTTCATGCCTCAAAACATCACCAAACTGTGATCCAGATGGAGCCAAAGGAAGAATTCCTTCAGCATCATGAATATTAGTATTATTTTTTTCTGAAGGCATATATTGTATTCGACTTGGAAAAGTGGCTGTTTAAGATCTGAGTGTGCCTACTTTCCATGCACATTGTCAATAACCTGAGTGAAATATAAAATACTGGTTTTGTCACAAGAAAGTAGATGGTGTTTTCAGCATTCCACTTGGGTTAGAAGAACTTCAGCATAACATGCATGATCTTGGAAGGAAGAGGAGATGTGGACTGCAAAGCAGAGAAAAGCTGAAGGCTGAGCTTTACATTGCAACTCACCTCTCTCTCCTTTTTGGAGGTATTCCCCATGGCAGTTATAAAGTTGAATCTAAAAGATTCCCAAAACTGAGGATTTGGAAGTAAAAGTCTACTACTCTGTATAACATCAGTCTTGCATATTTTCTTTGCTACTCTAAGAATAATGACTTCACTGTACAGATACCCACTGTGTAGGGCAGCAAGTGTTGCTGTAGAATATCCAATCAAAGTAAAAGGAAGTAAATTAATGGCAGTGGTCCCTTGCTCTTTAACCCATATTTTAGCTTGTTCTAGTAAAACTGCTGGTGTCTCAGATTGCAAGTCTTCAAGAGGTCTCAGAAAGTTTGGGAAAGGCAAAAGGCAGCAGGACTTCAGAAGATGAACACACAATACCATTCTCCTCTAACTGCTTTTAGATATGTGCCTGCACAAATGCAGCTCTCTTCCTCTTATGGGGACACAGTGCTTCTCTAAGGCGAGGTAAACTTAAAGTCTAAACCTGTTTGCAGTTTGGGCATTTCAGAGTGTGGGGGTGTTTCCTAAATATAATTTGTCTTTCTTTGTGTCAAAATGTATTTATAAATTATGAAAACGTCAGTAGAATTTATTTTGCTGACAGAAGTTTCACTGATACTGTGCAGAGTAAAAATATTGCTTTTTTTGTTAGTAAATCCATTGGGTAAAGTAAGTGTGGGTGTCCATTAAGAAACCCTTAGAGCTACTACAGTCTGTTTGCTTGTTGTTCCTTCAGACCCATATTCCTCTGCACAGACTAGTTCCTGCTGCTAGAATAACAATAAAGATAGAAAGACTAGCAAATAAAGAGCACAGTCATTGTCCTAATTCAAAAAAGCACATAGGGCTTGAGTACTCTGTTCTCAAAGAGCTGTGCCATGCAAATGGAGTTACAAGGTACCTGTATATGGTTGCAGAAAACAACGCAGTAAGATATGCTGTGCATAAAATAAATCAAATAAACAATTTTCATTTGGTGTAGAGATGTACAATATTATAGTTGAACAGCCAAAAAGTAATTCATTAATCTGTGAAAAAAAATTGAATCCTGGAAATACTGCAAATTCAGCAGGGCACTCCAAACACATTTTTTTTTTGCCTCCTTACAGCTGAAAGTGGGTGTGTATCTCACTGAGGAGAGGCAGGGTGAGTGCTCCTCTCTACCATCCATTAATCAAATTTCATTTTCACACTCAGCTGTATAAGGTTATGCAGATATTTGCAGTGTGACCACCTGTTTTATTTGATCCTAATCTCCTCAGCAGCTGTGATCGTACTTATCATCAAGGCTACAGAAATCTCAAAGGTAAATTTAAGAATACAAAGCAACACCATTCCAAAATTTGTCACCTTAGAAGTGAAAAGACGAGCTGTCCCTTCCTATTATTATTCCAGCTACCAAAACTCTATTAACGCTCCCATTTTTACTGGGAACTTGCCTGATTCTGGAAGGAGGTTTAGGTTAGGGCATGTGTATTAGCTACCCTCCCACCTTTTCCCAATCTTTAAAGAATCAGTGAATGATGTGACTGGGACACTGAGCCATTTCTGTAAAATGACTGTGGTCCTGCTGCCCTGTATTCTTGCTTGTTTTTTCTCCATTCGCATCTCTCTCTATGCTTCTTGGAACTTGGTCTGCTCTAGAAGACATAATGCAAACCTGTTCTGCCTGTATTTTTCATGTCAGTTACAATATGAAAATGGTAAATATTGTGTTAAGCTTAGGTCAGTCATCATATCTTAGGGAAATGATACCTGTGCACACAAAGTTTCTCGGAATCCTTCCTGAACAGATTGTCTTCAGGCTGATTAAAATAGTACAGGCGGTGCCAGCTGTGCTGGGCACACAAGGACTCTTGTTCATTTTTGAATTAGTCACCCTCACGTGGTTCATGATCCTTAGCTCATTGTACAAATACACACCACCAAGATGAAGGCAACAATATTTAGTACTCCCACATAGCCATTTAGTAAGATAGCTCATGGACAGAAGTGTATCTTTTCTTGATGAATGTAGCAGAAGTATGTAGTAGTGATTAGTACTGAAAAACTCAGCTAACCTAGTAACTGAAGCTGGTTTTATTGTATTTAATAGCCTTAGGATGCATATAGTAGATTTATTAGGTATTGTACTTTATTTTATTAGTAACTCATTGACAATCTGATTTATCAGCAAACTAGGCATTGCTATTTTTCGTAATGTCACTGTATTGTGGAACCAGTATTTGTTAAAATATGATTCTCATTTTCTCTGTCTAATGTCAAAGTGCCTGAGCTACTGGTCTTTCTGGTAACAGAATTGCAGTGATAAATATAGCAACGTGGTTCGGCCATTAAGGTCAGAAAATTATATAAAGAGATAAACATGTCTGAGAATGCTTTTGCCAGCTTTTATGGAGTATAGTTAAAATTCTAATAGTTTATATTGTAGAACTGTGAAATGACCTCAACATAGTCTTGAAATTTATTAGGTAAATAATACAGTGATATATTGCTTGGTAATGATTTTCCCTGTGCTGGCATGTTGGTCCTATCAATCAAAACTTGTAAATTAATTTTAAATTATAAAGGATAGGAAGGAATATGTCAGTCCATGTAGTAACCATTTTTAAAGTGAATGAGCAAAAGGTCCTCTCATCAATTTAAACACAAAGATCTGAAAAGTAACTTACCTGAACTATAATGTCTGAGTGCAGTGGAGTTCCTGTAACCATTGTTAAGTTTTCCACATACTTTGACTCAAACTCTGTATTAGTGAGGAAACGAGGTTGTTCATATAGTAACCTATTATCACTTCACATCTCCTCTAGGACTTCTAAGACTTGGCTGTTTAACAAAACCCAAAACAATGCTTAGGGAATGATTTTTTAAAATCTCCCAAAGCGATGATGTTATACTTTATATGTTCTGCAGGTTTTTGTCACACAAGAATGATTTTAATCAAGTTTGAACAGGGTTTCTATCTGATCTGCCTGGAAGCTGGGAATATAGTATCTACATTTAGGGTCTCTTTGGAAAAGTAGTTTTAAAAACAAATTATGCTACAGAGATAGCCATTCTGTCCAAAATAAAGGCATGTGTAAGTCAGTTGTTTTCTGTTCTTTATTGTCTATGTTGCTCAGTTCCAGGTATAAATCAAGAAGCTCTGTAGTTGGAGGCTCTATAAATTCAGAAAAAAAATCATCAAAGACAAGAAGCAATTGATACCTCTAAGCAAGTAGATCAGGACACTTCCCCTGTGATGTCAGATTTCAGCACAGTCTGCTGCCAAGGTGCTTGTAGCAGTAGTGGGATATCCCTGATGATCTAAGGACTAGGCAGGGTTTGTAGAGTCATCCTCATAGGACTATGATAGGTGAGAAGAATAGTTGAACCTTCACATCCTCACCACATCTAAAGCAGAAGTAGCAAACACCAAGAAGCTGAAAACAATTTCTGTGAGGTTTTATAAATTATGTTGCATAGTTGAGGAATGGGAGCCTTTGTGAACAAGGTTTAAAGAGTGCTTGAAGAAAGCTTATATATATATATATATATATATATATATATATATATATATATATATATATATGGCTGGCATATCAGGAAGGGTAAAGATTCAGGGCTGGTCTGGAACTTTAGAGAGGACACCCAAGAATCATCTCAGTGTAATAGATGGAGCAGGAGCCTGATTTGAAGATGAGAAAGGGTTGATCATACTTGAACATATCTGTGATTTAGATCTGTTGGAGTATCTATGTGGTAAATTACAGAACTACAATTAGCATCCAAGTACTGTGATTATAAATGATAGCTTTTCCTTATGGACACCACTAAATAGATACATGTGTTACCTAACAGAGTGTTGATAGAACTTAGCAAATAAACTTCTGTGGCTTAGTCTCTTATAATAGCAGGAAAGTGGTCTTGAAGTCCCAAGTGGATTTTTCTCATTCTTTGTTAATTACTGTCTTTCCTATGTCCCAGATACAACAGCTGGAAGTGGTATCTGCAGTTAGCACACATTTTAACTGCTTAAAGCATCCCCTATATTCTTGTCCAGTTATATGTAAACTGAATTTAGTGCTTCACTTCTGGAAGCAACACAGGAACCATCAGAAGTATAAAATAAAGAAAGGCTTGATTTCATGCCTGAGGTGCAGTGAAGCATGTGCAAACAGCACAAGCCCTCAGGCACAAGCATCAGGCAGTTTTACCCTGGTCCTGGTACCTAACTGAGATGAGTTTGTGTATAAAAATGAAGTAAACTATTTGTCAACCCCCCCCCGCCAAGAGTCTTAGTTATATATCTGGCTGAAAGTGTCAATATCCTAACATGTCAACAGAGCTAATAAGTCTACTGCAGTATTTGTCCAAAAGTCCATGGTTCCATTTTTTTGTTGTTGAACTCAACACCTTGGCTGTTTGGATTCATCCATTGCCTGTGTCCCTTGATGAGTCCAGCTGAGCAGGCCTGGCCTGACCAGTGGTACTCAGCTCAGCTGACTTGGCCATTTTCTTTTGGTCGAGGCTGGAGGAAGAGACATTGTCTTGTAGATAGAATACAAGAACAGAGGCAAGGAAAGCTTGATCCCAGTTTGTTGTTGTTCTTTAAGGAGATGGAAAGGAACTACACTGCGTGCTAAGTCAGGCAGAGACTGTGTATATAACCAACCTTGAGAGCAAAGAGTAACTTGAGGGTAGGATGAAAGATCCACCTGGCCTAGGATCATGCTTCCAGTGTGGCAAACAGCAGGCTGAAAACAGGAGAAAGCAGCACAGTCAAAGTGATATTCCTTCCAGCCTGCAATGATTTGCAGTTTATATTCTCTGGGTGGGATGTGCTAATCCTCAGTAGGTACTGCAAGACCTTCTTGTCCCTACATTGAGCCTTTCCTGCCTGATACAGTCTTTACTGTCCCTGCAGTTCTGTAAGTTCTGACTTCAGAAATATGAATATTTGCATCATACAGAGCAGGAGCAGTGGGTTAAAAATGCTCACAACAGTGGAATTTACTCTGTGGACAAGACAGGACATAAGCAAAATGTCTTGCCTATATCTCAGGTTGGAAGGGACCCATAAAGATCATCAGGTTCAACTTGCATGTAGCAGATCTATCAGATTTTCCCATAAAAAGCCTTTTCCACATACTCAGGCTGATTCTGCAGTGTGTACTCAGTGTGAATGATGAATCCGAAAGAAGTGGAAAGAGTCTGTCCACAAAAAAAGTCTGTATTTGGGGGTGTTTTGATACTCTGAATGGCTGTTATGCTACTCATGCAGTAGAATATTATGAGAACAGGTACAACATTCTGTACAGCTACACACTCCAGGATACATTGTTAGGTTCAGTTTGCATTTCTGTAGCTGGACAATACAAACATACATTTTGTAATTGGATTACAGAACATGGAAAGCAAAGTTGAAAGGTCTTTAAAATGTGGCAAAAATGAAAATTGATGGAAGGTTTTGAATTGAGTTACAGCTTGAAAAAGTCAAAATAGTGTGAAAAACAAGAGAAATGTTACTTGCAGAGCAAAGGCACTGGGCAAACGTCTTTTAGTGCTAAATCACTCAACAAAAAGTGGCAAGATAAAACTTGCAGCTCAAGTTACAAGACTGCTGAGAGTTGTAGGAGAGTCATTACTTACAAGGTTATTTTGCAAATTTAAAGTGCAAAATTTAATGATGAAACAAACATAAGTATGGAGTATTCTAAGCAGGGGGGAAAAGCAGTTATGAACCATTCATCAGCACCAGGAGAGTCACTTTGGCAGGTCAGAGATTTTATTCAATATTTTTAGAGACTGCATTAGAGTAAACTGCACTGTTAGGAATGAAGAAAACAGTAATTTTGGTATCAAGAAAAATGTACACAGCTAGTCAATAGTAATTCATCCATATAGTGTAAGATCTCTGTGAGAGAGGATGGCATTGTGGCCTTTGTGATCAACCTCTCACCTCAGGAACAGTTAATTGGGCAGGCTGGCCCAGAGCAGAGCGTTCTAAAAGTTGCTGCTGCTCAGGCTGGGAAAAAAATTGCTATCAAAGTATCTCAAAATTGGTTCTGTCAGTCTTCCTAGATATCAGTTATTCCTGTGTGGTTGGATGAAGGGGACATGTGTTGAGTGTGTTGGCAGAATCAGTGAGGAATCGTGCTGGGGACATCTACTCTGCTAACAGTCCATCAGCTCCTCAGTAAACATGCTGTGATGTTTAAGCATGAACCCAGAAATTCCATTCCATGGCAGTTCCCCATAAACTGAGAAGCCAGGCTGCTTTGTTCTGTTGAGTTCATGCCACTGATCTGCAAAGAAGCTGGGCATTTTTGGACTTCTGGAGCCTGAGAGTCCTGGTTGTTGTTATTCTGCCTCATAGGCTGAAGCATCTGAAGTCTAGACACTTGCCTTCTCATTGGGTTGCCTAGGAGCCCAGCTGGCAGGCAGGGAGTGAAACAGGCTCATTGTAAAACCTTTCTGCTGTAATGCTGCCTGGTTTCATCAAAATCAAATAATCTCTCTCAGGTATCTCAATCTTGCATTGTCAGTCTTACAGACAACCATCCTGCCTGGGAATTTTGAACTGGCTTTTCACAGATGAACTTGTTTTCAAGACACTAGCTCATAAACCTAGCACAAATGTAAATGTCTCATAATAACTAGAGGAAGCATGTCTCCTGTTTATAATTGGATGCAAATTTCTTTTCCTACCAAGACATCCGAGAATATTCTTATATAGAACTTTCAAGGCCATCACTGATCTCTGGTGTGTATTTGAAAAATGACCAATATTTTTAAAGATTCATCCTCTGACATGTATTTCAATATATGTGTTGATAAGACTGGTAAGATACTTCTGAGGACAGGAATAAGCTCTGTAGGAGATAGTTTCATGTCAGTAAGTATTAAATTGTGCATCTTTTTCCTAGTGTATTCTGTATCCTGTATTATTTGTATCACTATGAGCATGTATGTCAGAATATGTGCTCAATTCCAAATTGTTTAAATAGTTTAGCAAATAATAATGGGGCTAGAGGGAAGAAGAGCATAAACCTGAAACTACTATATATTTTATTTCTAGAGTAAGCAGCTTCAGCACATGGTGTCTTTGATTGGTTTTTAACTCCTTCTTTGAAAAAAAAAAACTTTCTCACTTATTTCATGCTGCATCTTCTGTTATTATTAGACTTAGTTACTGATAGAAGGATCTTTATTGTGTTATGAAACAATTGTAATGTATATGTGCTGGGTTTTGGAGGAAAAAACACTGGTATTCATCTTGGAAAAAGGAATGACCCTGTACCTCATCAAAGACAACATAAAATTTTATATCAGTGATAAAACAGGGCACAGAAGAATGCTAAATGTTCTGAATAGCAGCTGCCTGCTCTTAGTCTGCTGGGAGATTTGAAATGGCTTTAGGTCTTGTGTGTTGGATTTCTGTGTTTCCTCTGGCATAAATTAGTCTTCTCTCTGAAATCTGAAGTCAGAGTCTGATTGTATGAACTCACTATATAGGTAATGACAGGAAATCCTAGCCCAAACCTAAAGGATTTATAAAGAGCTGTTATTTAACTGTTCAATCTGAAAGACAAACTTCAGAAAATACATGGAAAAGAATCATTTTAAGTTATTTAAATTGTTATGAGTAACTCTGTATAACCTCTGACATTTGGCAAGACATGAAATCCAGCAGCCTTTATTGTGTTGAATGCCAACAGGAAGACCAGTTGGATTTGTTGGTGTTAAAGGTCCTTCCCAACCTAAATTATTCAACAATATCCAACAAAGCCAGAGGATCAGCTGAACTAGCAGCCATGTAGACAGACACTGCAATCAATACTCAATTCTCAATTTTTTTTCTGGATGGGAGGGAGGAATAAATAAGGTACCTTGTGCTTCCCATTCAACTGGTTACTGATACCCAGCACTGTATGAGATTACATGGACTTACCCAGCAGGATGGAACAGACAGTGCAAATTTAGCTCTGCTGTTCATCTCTGCATTGATTCTTGTGAGGACACTGAGGGAAACCAGGAAGTCTCCTGGTGCCTTAAGTTTTAGCTTTCATGTTTTCCAGATTCTGTGCTGCCTAGGGGGGTGTAGTTCTGAGCCTCATGTTAAGTGTTAGTAAGCTCTCTTCACAGAGTAGGTAGACAAGACAAATCCTTTTCCTGCTGAAGACCAAGGACAATGGTTACAAGTTTTCAGGCCCAAAAGCATAAACAATGGTGGACTGAAGAAAGAAAACAAGAAGGATGGGACTTCATAGTCTGAAGCTGTAATTGAACAATTAAATCCCAATATGCAAATGGACCAAAACTTATAGAAGTGTAAGACCTCATGACCAGTCGGGCATTTTGTGACCATTTTGGGTCCACCTTGGGTGTAGCCCTGGCCAGACTCTTGTCCTGCCCAAGGTGTATCCTTTAGGGCCTTTTAATAAATACCTACTTTATTCTCTTAGCACTGTCTAGTCTCTGTTCCAGGTCAGCCTTCCCAAGGCATCAGTTCAGTCCCTGTCCTGTCCTCTGCTGGCAACACCAGAAAGATGACACTAATTGCTGTGTCTTTTTAGAAATTCATGTTGCTTACAGACACTTTGATAACATCATTTCAGTGGAAAATCTTCTATAGTTTGAAAATCATATGTCACAATCCTGTTTGATATCATGAGATTCTTTTCAATATAAGAAAATGTTCTCATTTTATACATTTTTGTATTATTGCATACTTGAATACATTTGTGATTTATAAAAATGTTTTCATTCACTTGCAGTCTTCTGTTCCTATAAACTCTTTTGGTTACTGCCCATTGATGTACTAATATCAATGTAATAAAATGCAACAAAGTCTCACTACTGTAATAGTGGTATTGTCCTTTCCTTTGAAAATTGCTAATTGCAGAATTTCAATTTTATCATTTATCTTTGCAAGAGAAGTAATGTTAGATAAAATGATTGAATTTTATCTGAAAGTTTTGATTCATCTCCAATGTAAAAATATTTTCTGCAGTCTGTATCTCAATTGAGAGCAGATTTAATGCAGCTTTCCTAATTAAAAAACCCCAAACTATTTATTTAGACTGGAATTTGACCAATCAGTTAAGCAGAGGAAGGTGTGTTTAAAATAGAATTTATATTCTAAATGTAGACAACATAGAAATTCTGCAGTAATTTAATAATTTAGAAAGAACACAATAGCAAAGAGCACACTTTTCTGAAACTTGGGAGAAGTAGGAAAATCCAAATGAATACATTTTCTTAACATAGTGCAAGCCTTTTTTTTGCCATCTGCCATGTGAGTTGAACTTTTAATTCTTTTAGAAACATTATAATACAGAGTTTGAATAACTGGACTTTAAGCATAAACTTTCAGACTTTTTATATCTATATAATCTGCCTTACTTTTAGTTTCTTAAGATTTCGTTATAGAGTTACTTTTACTTTTCTCATAATGGTTAAGTAGTTTAAGCAGTATATTCCTTTATTTACGAAGTCCTTGATGTGATAAAGATACACACAGAAAAGATTATATCCTTGATTTTGTTGTTATAGGAGTGTATGTTAAAGCTACTTTGGTCACCTTAATTATATGTTTCCAGATGTTGCATTTCAAAGTTGAGTTTTATTTTCAAATTTCCAGACTTACTCTGTTTTACAGTTGCTAATTTTTCTATTTTTTACCACCTAAAGTTATCCCTTAGATATATCAGGGGCTTTACAGGTGAAATGTGTGTCTGAATCTGAAATGGCTTCCAGGGAAGATAAATACCTGTGTAGTTTAATCACAGGAGCAACGAGTGTTTGCAAGAGTTTGTGCCAGTAGCTTTCAGGTAGCTTGCACTGCGTGGGGAGCTTTGGAATGCCATTGTAGCTCACATACCTACATCCCCATCAGTCAGTTTTAGAGAGATTTTAGACTGACTCCTCAGTGAGGTATCTGTGGGGCCCTTGGTGTCTAGGCTGCCAGTAAAGTCAGTGGGGATGTGGTCAGTGCAGCCAGTGGTATCTAGAGAACAGTTTTGCTGTCTAGTCACTTGAACAACTAACAGAATGGCATTGAGGAAACTTTGCCTGAATGTTATCATCTCGTGCTTGTTGAGACTCCCAAGGAAATCAGAGACTGAGCTGGCAAGTGTGATGCTTGGGAATAATCTGCAAGAGCACTGCTCACTCTGCAGTGACAGGTAAGGGGCAGATGGGATATTTTTGGGCACTAGATGCCTGTATGTGAATTGCCTCCATTGACATAATGACTCCTTCTATCAAACGTAGTGGAAATGGAGGTGCTGAGTTTGCTCATGGAGACACGTGGTATTATGATCTCTGACTGACTCACATCTATAGATGCCCAAATTCTAGTTTGGTTATTTGGTATGATATATGATAGGACAAGAGGGAATGACTTCAAACTGGAAGAGAGTGTTTAGATTAGATATTAGGAAGAAACCCTTTAATTGTGAGCGTGGTAAGGCACTGAAGCAGTTGCCCAGAGAACTTTTGGATGACCCATCTCTGGAACTGTTCAAGGCCAGGTTGGATCAGGCTCTGAGCAAGCTGATCTAGTGGAAGGTGTCCTGGCCGATGGCAGGGGGTGTTGGAACTAGATGATCTTTAAGGTCCCTTCCATCTCAAACCATTCTATGATGATTCTTTTTCTTCTACTTCAATCTGTCTTTTTTCAATTAAAATTTATTCTATAAATGAATTCTCCTACAGCCTGATCAGGTATCACAATGTAGATGGACTACCAAAATGTATTACAGAAGAGAGTGAAAGCAATATGTGATACTTTCTGGAGAATCTATTTGTCTTGTCTCCAACACTGGCAACTTAACTATGTGCATTCCAAGACTTATTAGAAGATGATGTTGGTTTTGACATCCACAAATAAATGAAGTGTTGCTTAAGTATTTATTTTTTTCTCTTTCAGTTATTGCAATGGATGTATGTTAGATCCAGACTGTGGTCTCTGCTACAAATTGAATAAATCAAGTGTTGTTGAGTCCTCATGCATTCCTGTTGATAAAGATTCTACAATGAAAGCAGCTTGGGGCAGGTATGTCACTTGTCAAGATTTTTTAGCCTTGGTCTCTACAGAGAGTGTATTTTATGCTATTGAGAACAATTTTGCTTTTACAAAAAGTGTTAGATTTTTAATATGTTTAGGAGGAAGAAAATAACTTGGCATTGTCAAAAATGGGTGATTACTTCCTAGCAGTAAATTAAAACCTTGACCCTGATGTGTGCAGCCCTTTTGGTGTAGTCTGTCACTTAGGAAGCATGGCAAAAGTACTCTAGAAATGAGGGAAATGACCTTTCCTTAATGTTTTTCATTCATTTGAAGTGTCATATTCCCCAGTTATGTACTTAAAGCCCTCTGAATTAATTTTCTTTTTAAATGTATTAATTAAACCACACTTTTCATGTTGGCCTACCAAAGAAACAATTAGCTCAGCTGAATAAACGAAAATTAGCAATATCTGAAAAAGTTCAAATTGTCAAAAGCATGGGGGTTGGCCACAGATTCTGTGGTTCTGTTCCTGAAAGGGGTGTCATGCCATATGGTGCACTTGAGTGTAAAAACGTGTGCATTCATAGGTGCAACTGCAAAATATATCACACCTCTTTCTTGAGCAGCACAAAAATTTCCTGTGAAGTCACAGCAACCTTCAAGTTTTCTGAAGTACTGACTGTTCCTAAGGAATAGCTTTGTGAGTTGCAACACTGTCTTGTAGAGGCTTTATGAATACTTTAGTAATGATTAGGGCTTGGATTATGGTTTAGAATGGTTCAGAGCCACAAGGGAATTATGTAATTATTTCTGATAAAACCACCTCGACATAATTTATCTCATCCACCCACACACCATGAACATACTTAGGGAATAGGCAAAGGTTTGTGTGGTGGTTTGGGCCTCTTCTTTTTTTTTTTTTTAGCTTTCATACATATTTCTCAGAATTTAAACCCAACTGCCTTAATGGCACTGAGTCATATTGGACAGAGGTTGAAAAGTATGAAAATATCTCCTAATTATAGAATCATTAATTTAAAATTACTCTAAAATTGCCCTCATTTTGATTTCAGTACCATTAGGCTTAGTAATTAATTCCAGGTGCAGAAAAGAGAAGCTTATATTTTTTGTAATCCTAATTTAAAGGCACTGTGATCATTTTGGAGCTATTGCAGTTAATAAATAACTGTGAAAACTACAAAATCTCATCTGACCTGCTTGTTCTGTGACTAACTTCAATGTCACATTATGGAACATACCTTGCATATTGCCTGATACCCTGATGTGATCTGCAGCATGTAGGCTCATATTTGGAAGGTAACAGATGTCTCTTTATATTTCAAGTGAACATTCATTTCCTACATGCTGTAGTTTTAAGTAACTTGTCTGTAATTAGCAGAATCACACTAGAATGCAGAAAGGCATACATGCAAACAAAAACTTGTTATGAATAGTTGATAGGTAAAATTAAACTTTATTTCTTTAGCCAGTGCTATTGTTTAGCATAGTAAATGTGGGCATAAGCAATTTTTTCATATTTATGATTCAGTTTCACATAGACTCTTTGTTGTACAACCTATTGGAGGAAATTAGAGAAGAAGAAATATTTCCTTTTCATATTGCAGAATGCAATCTTTCTATGTGCAAGAATTCCATAGCATGAGGACCCTGCTTGAAAACCTTCATGAGGCAATTAAACAATTTTATATGTTATATTGGTAGTTATGAAAATCCCGCCTTAAGATGGAAAACCAATAAAATATCCACATTTCTTTTTCTAAATATTCATCACCATTTCTAGTGTTTATTTCATTAATTTCTCTTTTGCCTCCACCTGGTCTGTGTAATCAGGCAGTTTTCAAAAAGCTGATCCTTCAAGCTGTGAAATGTCAGGTGGTGCCTTCTGTGCCTTCCAAGCCCTGTGGAAGAGGGAAGCATTTTGCCTTCTCCTTTTCCTTCTGCTCCTCCTGCTCACAGATACATGTATTTCTGCTTACTGGCCCATGGGAATCCCCATAAATTTTTGTTTCCAAGGACTCACATTCACATAGCACCCCCCAGCTCAGTTTGCTCAAACCCTGAGTCTGCTTTACAGCAAAATCAGTCCCACAAAGCCATAGGATTTCCCTGCCAAGGGAAGATTGCTGCAGGGAAAACAGCATAGTTACATCCCTGGTTGTGTCTCAAAGCAGCCAGAGGCATCTATATCTCCCTGGCAGCACAGGCAGAACAAGTGCCTGAGACAAACTAACAGCGCTGGTGAGGGAAATTGCAGCCCGTTCTTTCACAAAGTTACTTTGTCACAAAGTAGACATACAGGGGCAATTACTTTATAAATACATGGCATTATGGTGAGGAGAAGGTAGTATAATAATTTGAATTGAATTTGAAAGATGATTTTGTGAGCTATGGACAGCTGATGGCTGTAATTATCAGTGGCCTCTTTTGTAACTCTTGTGTATCCTGGTGGCTTCATGCCATCCAGTATTAGATGGATGAGTTTAAATGGCTTAAAACCTCCAGGGTTACGCTTGGCTCATGGAAAATCTGTTTTGTCATTAATTTTGCTCAGGAGAGAAGAAAGATCTGAGCTATTTGTTTGGGACTTGTTGGACCTCAGATGTCTGAGCATTAGCAGAAGCAGCAGCTCTCACGATGCTGATGCAGGAGTTAGAGAAACAGCTTCTCTAAGACTTGGGCTAACATTGCCCTGCAGAGCATTTTACTGCTGCTGTGATCACATCTTGTTTATGATTTTCCTGCTGGAAAGTTGGGAGCTGCAGCCATCTGAACCCCAACTGTCCTGACATTTACTCAGGGGCTTAGCTATTTCTGATATGTAACCTACCACCAAGGTGAGAGGTGCTCAGAAGCACTAACAGAGAAGGCCATGCCATATATTTTTTAAAGCTCTCTGCAGCCATGCAGACTGACACAGAAAACTTCTGTTTATGTATTTATAGCTTTGCACCATTTTTCACTGTTGGTCCCAAGGTACTTTGATAATAACACTGATGTAGCAGGGAGTGCTTTGACTGTTACCATAAAATACCATAATGCATTTTATTTCCAAGACATTTCCCAAGGGCCAGCCAGGTGTACTAGATACCATCTCCATTGTTAATTGCATTTATTTGGTTATGGTATATTCTACATTGAGAAGTTCTGGGGAGGGGAGGGAAGAGAGCAGAGATTTCAGTCTCCTGTGGCTGCCAGCAAGGCTGTTTATGTTGCTGTGGTTGTCATAGAAACCCAGGGAGACAATTAAAGCATCCACATATTTTTCAAGAAGAATATAGCATTTGGGTTCTGTTGAATGTTGGGAACTCAGTGGCTGGCAGTGGCCCTGGGGGAGAGAGAGACTGTGCAAAAATAAATCTGACCAAGTCCAAGTCAGAGCTTGAGCAGCATGGCTAATGTGCAGCGGGTGTGCCTGTAAGATCATGCGTGTACCACAAGCAGTAGAGATGTATTTTTCATTATTTAGTCAGTTACATAAGCATGACTGGTATTAGAATAACACAGAGAGGAGTGTCTTGCCCAGGGCTCCAGCACAGGCAGGTGCTGTGCTGCCCTTGGTATTTCTGAACCAATTTACAAAATAACTGTTGACATGCAAATCTTGCTGCCTCCAGCTCTGCCCAGGGATAAAGGATGGTTCCAAGACAATGAGCAAGAATGTTCTTGAATTATTTACTTTGTAGTAAAGAAGAAGAGCTGTATCTTCTCTTTCAGTGTGGTCTCAGGTTTCTGCCTTGGGACTCAGTTTTCCAAGATTTAGGGAAGTTTTGCACTTAGCAGTAGCACAGGAAGCCTGGCAGTTCTGTTCTTCATGAACATTGAATTATGAAATCCCCACGAACTTAATAAAAAGCATTATCTCCCTTGTACAGATGGGGATGCAATGGGAAGATTCCAATATGAAGCTCAGGTGGCACAACAGAGGTCATGGGCAGAGTCCCTCTCTCAGCCAGGACAAAATGTAGAGGTGATTGCTTTCAGTTCTGTGCTTTCTGAACACGAACCAAAACCAAGGGTTTTCCCCTAAAATTACAATTATTCCCACAGTACTCAGAGAGAGTTCTCTCTTTAAATTTCTCTGTGTAATTGCAATACTCCTAAAGGTCAGCAAAGAATTAAGAAACTTTAAATTGCATTACTACCCTTACAGTTGAAAGAATAACTGCAAGGGAAGGAGGTACTTAGAGTGCCTTGATGTGACATTAACCTTGACATGAGTATGTTGTCAAGACAACAGCAGGCCCATAACTGAGCTAAAATGTTCTCATGAGCAACTCTGAGCAATCTTCCTCTGGAGAGAATGATGTTGATTTTATACAGTAAACAATTATGAAGAAATAATAACATCATCGTCAGATCAGAGACAAGCCTAGAAGCCATCCTGTCCACACAATTAGCTGGCAGGTCTCCACAGTCCCCGAAGGAGAACGATTGGGAACAGAAATCTATAAAGAGAGAGGAGCTGAGTGATTTGCTTTTTACAGCCATTTTTATTAACTTCGTTAGAGGAACATCTGCCTGCCAGGGGAGTTTCATGTTTCATGGAGAATCCTGCTTTTCTCAATATAAAGGAGCACTCCCCTCTCTAAGGGCACGCAGTGCAAAGGCAGAGTGCAGAAGAGCTCTGTCTTTGGGAAGCTCTGTTTTCCTCTAGCCGGTGATCTCCTGAGCATCTTCCTTCCATGTAAAATTAATGGCATGTTTGCAGATGCTCAGTAATGCTGTTATGTTTCACTGTGTGCCTGTTGCTCATATCTGCTCGTTTGCTGAGGGGTTTAAATGTGTCTTGGAAACCTGTTTGGGGGAAAAGTGGGTTTAAATTGTCTGTGCACTGAGAGGAAGTGGGTCAGACAGGCAGTCAAACCCCCTTTCCCAGCTTCAGGAGTATGCTTAATGACCTTGGCATTTGAGCCTGGATGCTAACTAGATTCCACTGGTTAGAAAAAATAAATGCATGGGAGTTCATTAGCTGGATTCTCAGACAACAGATTGGTTTATGACCAACAGGGGACATGCCAGCGTTTATCACAGCTTCGAGAGTATTCTGGGGAGCTTACATTCATGCAGTGCTGCCTGTTGTCTAATGCATAGCAGATGAGACTCCTAAAATTGTTAGAATACTTCTTCTTTGTAAGGACATTCGATTTTTCTAAAAATACCATGTTACTCTTCCCCCTTGTAGATAAAGACAGGCATGTAAGCTCATTACACTTGTTTTGCATCATGACAGATACATTTGTAAAAGTTCCTGTGACTGTTCTACTAATGCAAAAAGAGTGTATGTGTGTATTTACACATTTGAAGACTTAGAATCTGTTTTCAGTACGTCATGGGAAACAGCATTAGGGACCTTTGCTGTTACCATGGAAAGATTAGCCCCAGAGCAATCTTTCAGGAATTAAGTACTCTGCTGTCCATGGGTAGACGTGGCTTGTTTTGTCATGCAGAAAGTATTGGTAGAAGATTTTATTGCTGAAATGATTGTTTGAGATCTTCCTACAAGTGTCTGCATTGAAAATTCATGCTTAACTCAGCAGTAATTAGAAGAGAAACTAGTATTTCTCTTAGTAAGTCATCAGATCAACAGATGAAGATTATACATAGGATTATGGTTCTCATATTTACCATGTAAAAAACAATAGTAGAGGGAATAAATGATTCAAGAAAGTAGCAGGATCAAGAGAATATTCACAGCTGCATGTATGTTGGCAGCACTCAGAAAAGTTGTGATTATAACCAGTACTCTTAGAGAAATCTCTTGATGGACAATATGGTAAATGTTGGCTAAAGTGAAATATTCATAACTTCAGTAGGTACCAGAACATAAAACACCCCCTCTCTGCCTCAATATTGTTTAGAAAAGAAAATCAAGATATATGCAGAATTATATTCTGATTATCTTCCCCAGTGCTATTAAGTATGAAAACCTGGAGCAGCTGGGTGGCAGGGCACAATCCTTTTTGTCCTGTTTGATTAGGAGTGTGTACTTCAGCACAATAATATCTAATATATATTAGTGAGTTGTGTGAAAACAGAAAAGAAGATCTGAAACTGATTGCAGTCTTTGTCAGCCAAAACTCTGAGGCACGAGGTCTTTCCTGGGAGGAGGTTATCAGACATGTAATGACAGTCCAGTGGTTGCATGTACCAGTGTGATTTGTAAAAGGGATGTAGAAGAGGAACTTAAGAAATCTCATATGCATATTTTAAAGCCATTAGTGCTAACTGGTATGAGCAAAGAGGAAGAATAGAAGGATAAAGTAATACAAATATTGCATCCTTAATCCTTGATGAGCCTGTGTTATTGGTGATGCAGGAGTAGGTAGTAAAATAAGTGGAATTTTAATGTTCGGATCCTTTCAGCCACTCTTCCTGCTCAAATCTTTAAGACATCACACTTTAAAATTATTTTAAAAGGAAATTGTTTCATGGTGGAGCTGAGAACCATAATAAGCTTCTTTTAAGCATATATAAAGATGGTGAAATCTATATATGTACTGAAATACTGTAAGGGTGTAATTAAATAATTGAGGGTGGAATTTTATTATAACTTTAATAGAAGATAGTCTGGTCTTTTTTTTTTTTTTTGCTGTTTAGCTTGCTAAAGAGGGGAGACTTTCTTTAGTTATTGTTATAATTATATTTTAATTTAATGCCTGTACAAATAAGGTACTTTGTATGATATTGCTGCATTTTAGGTCTAAAATAGTGAGCAGAGCAACATGATAATCTAAACTGAAACTATTTACATTTCTTTCAGATAATTACTTAGGAATTACTATTAATAGCTCTAACACAATATTTCTACTCAAGCAGTGGCAAATTCTGGATGTTTGAAAAGCCTTGTTATGAAATGAGTGTGTTCTGACTGGGAAATGTTTAGGGTTCTGAAGACAGAATTTATTTGTTGGAGACAGCCAGCACAAAACAGGATTTTAAAGCAGGACTGGTTAGTTTGAAACATCATCATCTGTGCATTTGTTCTCTACCCATTCCTTTCTATTGCACTTTGCTGCTAAACATGCTTCTGGACCTTGCTCCAGGTTACTGGTTAAAAGGCATTCTGGTAGGGAATGCCAACTGCTATTTGGGTTACTTGGTACAACTACTTCAGATGCTTGTAGCATTGAGGTAATTGGAATATAAAAACAAAAGTGGCCCTTGAGCTAAAACATTATCTATCAAATGCTGATGTGTGGAAATGTTGTGTTACTTAAATGGAAAAATGTTTGAGTCAGTGCTCTTCATTTTAAAAGTGGTCCAAAGAAGATGGTATGGTATTCACAATTTAAGTATACATCTGCTGAAGAAGCAAGCTTTCAGTTTTTTTCAGTTATTCTCTGGTCAGCTGAAGGGGGGCTAAAGGGAACTGCTCTTGTTTATCTGTTTAAAAAGCATGTTTGCTCCTAGCTGACAAAAGAGATAGGAAAGCGAAGGAGAAAAAAATACCAGTGTGCACGAGAGAGTTGTCAGTCTCTCATCAGTGTGCTTAGAGTGTGGGGATAATTCCTGCAGCTTTCCTCTCTCCCTTATGAAATGTATGTTAGAGAGTCTTTTATTGCCCATAGGAGCCTGCTGCTAATTAGCTTCTCCAGCTGCTCATCTTCTTAGGGACAGATTGAGAGGCGTCCGTGCCTCACTGCTGGGGCCGTGTGGCAGCAGGGGAGAGCACAGCCCTGCTCTGCTCAGCCAGGGGATCTGAGAGGGGCACAGCAGAGTGTGAGCATGCAGGGAGCTGCTGCTGGGAGAGACATGGGGATTTCCCCTCCTGCCTTGGAGCCGAGGAAAGGGAACTGACTCATATTGTGGATTTTTTTTCTGAGGGGAGAATTTCCAATAGTTGTTTTTCACATTTATTTGGTTATTGACTCTGAATTTGAATGAAAATAATTTGTGAAGACTGTCTCAGCTGATTCCTTTAGGCATTTACTGTGAAATGGATTTATTAAAATTAAGTTTTCTCTGTTTGGAGGGTGGAAAATATTTTGGAAAGACCCATGGGGTAGAGGATTTTTACTGATGAAGACCATTGAACAGGGCCGAACCCAGACCTCCATACAGAAGCTCATACCTTTAACAGCATCTGTAATCCACATCTTACATACCTTTATTCCATAGTAGTTCTTCAATAATCACAACATTGGATACAGTAAAATTTTCGTATCTTCCCTTCTTAAAAGAATTAAATTTTTAGAGTATTTTTTTTGCTGTTGAGGGAAAATAAATCAACACATTTCTGCAGTAGGACTGTTGAATAACTCAATATGTTTGGTAAATTTAAGTCATAGAAATTAATGTATGTGCTGTTTGCATGTGTGGTTCATTTCCTTGAGAATGGAGGCAGTAACATCAATCCCTCACTGGCACAAGATGAACTGCAGTTATTGATTCCTTTGATTTAAAGTCGTGCCTTTATTGCTTAGTACAGGCTAGGAAGTGGGCAGACTGTGAGGTGACAGGTTGTACTTCTCAACAGCAGCACTTTGGGCATTTCTTCCTCCCTGCAGGATGCATAGACTTCCTTTTGTCTTGTAGCTTTCCACAGCTGTCACGTTAGTTTTGCTTAAGTAATAGTATGGGATGAGTTTGAGGTTCTGCACAATTATTGAGTTCTTCAGACCTGTGATTCAGATGGGGTGTGTTCCCGTTTAGCATATTTTCTTGGAAAAATAACTATTCTTTAAAAGCACTTATTTATGTAAAACACTTTTTAGATGTCAGAGGCCATGAAAGATAGATGATTACTTTGATTTCTTTTGCGGAGTTTTTCGACTGTCCATGTCCCAGACTATTGAGTTGCATACAGCAATGAAGACTTTGGTACCCAAAATTGATAAATTTCATAAACTAGAGATAATGTAACCACTTACTATTTATACAGTTTATAAAATTCATTAGATTAGGCATGGGTATTGCACCTGCCTGCAGGAATGAAAGCAGAGCAACACTCTATGTGAAGTGATCACTCTCACAAATCAGGCATGAAATAATTATCTTGTTTTAAGTGTTCTTAGAGCCTTAGGGCTCCATTTTCAGTTACAACATTAATGATTTGCAGTGAATTTAAGGGCTGACAGCAGAGGAATCTTCTTTGGAGAGCTGTGTTGGGTGATTTAATTCAGAGCCTCCCCGGTACAGAAGGGATGGGTGCGGATGCAGTGCCTCATTCCCCTCCTGAAACAGGTTTCTCTGAGCTTTTGAGGGCAGAGCTATTGCCACCTACTGGAATCAGGGAAAAGCTCTGTTTAAAAAATACTGTTCCATCATCTATTCAAGACAAGGAATGCAAGATCTCAAGTATTGTTCGGTTAGATATCAGTTGTGATAGCAAATGGTTGCTGGCAGTAGTTAAAATGTAATATTTGTGTCTAAATTGCTGTTACAGAAAACAAATGTCACAGTTCAGTACTTAGATGGAAGGTTATGGTAGTCAAAATGTTATTGTTAGAACTATTGAAATATAAACTTTATATATATGTCAATAACTAGAAATTAAATAGAGCAGGGAAGTGCTAAAAAGGCATGCTAATGCATATAATATTGATCTCTATTTTAAACTCCTTGTTCTTATGTGTTTTTTTGTCTTAGATTCAACAAGAAAAGCAAATTTAGAAAGTTTCCCCGCACCCCCTCTTTCCTTTTGTTGCAGTAAAAATTTCCAAAGGATTGATACTTTATTTTCTCTTCAATTCCCACACCCTCAGTGTGGTTAACTGAGGTTTTAAGGTATTAACAGCGCTATGGAAAATCATTTCTGCACAGTGCTGGTTTGGCTGGGAGGCACAGGAATGCTGCCTGGAATAAGGAATAAACTATCTGTAAAGCCTCAGCAGTGTGCCTGCAGCCACAGAGCAGACCCAGGTTGTGCTGGAATTGTGTCACCGTGTCCCATCTGTGGTTTGAGTTTGGGGTTTGGGTGGCATTTGCTTTGTTTTTCTCAATTGAACTATAAAATCTTGCCATTCCTTGCTAACTTCACATACCAGATTTCAACATGAAAGTACAGTTTTTACAGTGCCTCTGTATGTCTAGAAGTTTGGGGCAGTTAAAAGCAATATATTTTTTTCTCTTCTTTGTTTTCTAAAGTGTTCGGAAGCGTTCAGAAAAAAAAAAAAAAAGAATTGTAATATAGAACCTATTTCATTTGGAGGGTGAGCTTCCAGTAAATATTTGTGTTGAGTTACCTTGATACTAAGTTACATCAATCACCTTGATTCTTTGGTCTTTAATTACCACAGTCTTGGAAATGCTTTTGATGACTGTTAGTCAAGGGATGCTTTTGTCATGATGACATTCCTTTGACACTACCACTGGCACATGGTGGACAGCACAAGCATCAATAAAGGTTGCTTGTAAGTTTAAGTAAAAATAGGAAGTCTGGATGGAATTTGTTTAAATTGACTTCAGATGTCTAAAATTGTGACCTTGAGCTGTCTTGTAGTTCCTTGACTAATGGAGTAGAAAAGGTTCCTTTTTGTTCCTTTGCAGCTGATCTTTGCCTGTGTTTTAGAGAACAGACTTTCTTATCCCATGCCAGCAGTTCTTGCATGCTGTTCTGTTAATATTTCTTCAGTTAATATTAAAATATTGATACTTATTATTATTGAGCCCTGCACTCAGCCCTTCCCACCAGCATTCATTGGAGTGATCTGTCTTTATATAGCATACAAAAGAGGCATCTCCTGGGAGAACTGATACTTCTGCAGTGATTAGGCAGCTGGTTGATATTTCTGTTATAACCAAAAGAACTTCAGAAATTATAATTATTAAGAAAATGAAATGTAAATTCAGGTGAAAAAACAAATGAGATTAAACATCAAGTGGATGTTTATTTTATGGTAAAGCTGCATGAAGTTCTAAAGTGCTGCATTTGACATCATAATCTTCAGACCAGTTTGTTTCAGTAATTTTATTATTGAGTGTCAATACTGCAATCAGAGAGAATAAATGCTTTTAAATCTGGAATGAAAAGCTAGAAGTTCTCCTATCCTATTGCCCCAGTTCTTCAGTAGTTTGACTGCAGTCTGGTACTCCATCCATAAGTTCTCAAACATGTTAGAGCAGGGATGACCCAGAACTTCCACCAAGAACACCAGGAGCAGCAGAACAGCTGCAGTTCAGGGAAAGACCAGGAACACTGAAGTACAGCGAGGGGACTGCACACAAGTGAAATCCTAAGCTAGTCTATCTATGTTCAATGCAAGTCTGTCTTTAACAAAATATATTTGAATCTCCTACATTTATAAGCATTTTTGTCCTGAAAGAGCTCCAACAGAATGAAGCTTGCCTGCCTGTAGGCAGGAATACAGGGTGACTAGATCTGTCTGGTTTTGCTAGGCAGCCTCGGGCAGCACAAGGTAGCTCTGGCAGCCCCCAAGGTGACTGACAGACACTTTCCAGTTAGTGCTCATCTCTGAAATTCCCCAAAGGTTTGTCTTTCAGAAGAAATGGCCAAATCATTAATGAACACTCTCTCCTTTCAGGGAAGTAGGGGAAGCTGGCAATGACTGGATGAAGCCAGACTGGATGTGCGTGCTTACTGCTGAAACTGATTGTTCCAAGTGAACTATTTCTGTATAACCACAGAAAAGCCACTAAACAATCTTTAAAGCACAATCTAGGGTTGCAGGGAGTCCACAATCCTTTCTCAACCATGATGGCTGCCAGGAGGGAAATAATAGCTCATTCTGGTTCCAGAGTGTCTCTGTGATACCTTTTTGCTGGTTGTCATGCAGAGACAGCTTTGTGCTTATATTTTAAATTTGCGAAATGGCATCTACTTCACAAGCAGTAAAATATTTCCAGATGTCATTTCTTGCATGGGTTTGCCATGTGCCTGTGCCCTTACTGTGGCATGAAGTGTTTCTTTTCAGTTTGTGCTTGATTGCAGTGAACACGATTAAATGGAGCTTTTGTGGCAGCCACCAAGGTGGTGGGAGCAGGAATTCTCATGTCCCACTGGCCACTCTGTGTGCAAGTCACATCACTGAGCCACACGTCACATCTCCATCCAGACCTGTACATGAATACATGAGTATAAAAGTGTTGTAGCACCCAAATTGTGGGTCTTTCCCTCTACCACATCATGAAGTTTTTTCCACTCTATCTAGTAGAATGCAGTGGGTTTCTTATATTTTTTTATATTACTGCTATATTAAAATACCTAGCCTCAGCTTGTGAAAGTGTTTGAATTCAAACCTAAAGATTCTTAGGTAAATAAATAATAATATTACAAAATTATGTTCATCTGTGATCAGGTAGCCAGGACAGAGGTAAATCAGAACAGTGTGCTAAGTCTCTTGCAGGTGTGTGTTCTGACATGACTGAGAATCATGGAATAATTTAGATTGGAAAAGCTCTCAAGATCATCAGGTCTGTAGTTATAATGGATGGATCCTGTAGTGAGGAGGGGAGGGGGGGTGTCAGTGTGATAAAGACTTTTTCCATCACGTGCAGATGCACCTGTCATCTGCTGAGGTGCAATTTGCTTTCTTTGCTGTGAATGAAACTGTTTTTCCAGGTTTTTGAAACATATGCTAGTATTTTTCAACTCTTTGCCAGTTATAGCAAAAGGCTTCAATAAGTGTCCCAAAACTGTGTTTGTATTTTATGCAAAGAAGGTTAAGCAATGTGTAGCTGAAACCTGTAAGGTTTTATGGCAATAGTTTTTTCAAGGCTGCATGTTTGTTCTTTTCTGGTTGTCTGGAGTTTGGGGTTTTTTTTTGTTTTGGTTTGGGGGTTTTTTTGAGCTTTTTTTTGTTTTTCAGTTGCTGTCATCTGGTGTAAGAAGCTTCATCTGCATATTTTTAGGTAGCATCTGGTTTGATGAAAGAATTATTTCTCTGTGTAAACTATAAAGTCAAAGTGATAAATGCAAACTTCTCCAGAGAGGTGTGGAGCTTCTGAGGCGTGGATGACAGTAGCTAGGGAACTATGAGAAAGCTTAGAAATTATTGATTCAGACATTAGTCAGGTTTAAAGTAATCTGTTGCCTTCAGGTGGAGTTGCAGTTCATTTGATGCTTTAGACAGCATCTTACTGCATGTATAAAAAAGGAGCAAGGATTTTTCTTTAAAAGAGAATATGCTGTTTTATAGTGAAACTATACCTCATGGTTTAGCTGGTTTCTAGGTGTTGTGCAAATGTAATTTTGGATGTACATGGGTGGATTTGAGTGGCCACTTGATGGACAGGGTAGAGGTGGTTTCCAGAGTTCTCCTTAGTTACATGTCTGACTACCACTAAGTTATTATACCAGTTCATCTGGTACCTTGCTAAATTCTGCCCTCTGAGGTAGTTGGGGGTTTGTTCAGACAGCTAAATATCTTTAGCAGAAGAAGAGAGGCTTGAACTTATGAGAATTAATCCAAATGTTGAGATTCAGATTCTTCTACAGAATGAGTAATTGCTTGTGGATAAATAATCTTAGTTATTCCCAAGCATCATCCACAAAAACCTTCCTCCATCCAAACAGCTTCTACTCTAAATTATGTCTCTTTTGTCCTCTGTCATTTCCATGACAGACTTCAGATGAAAACATGAGTCAATAAACTTGGCAGAAATTTATGTTGTTCAGTGGATTGCCATGATATAAAAGTCAGCACTCTACACAGGAGACTTTAAAAATCTCCTTGAAGGAGTTTTTTAGTAAATTAAATGTATTTGTATTACACTTGAGACTTAAATTGGCAAATTGTAGATTATCATCATCCTGATAACCCAGGCAGAAAAGGCAGTCCTTAAGTAGTTTTACTTGTGTTAGAACAAATAAACGGGGATTAGTGAAACTGTGAATTAACTATAAAATCTTTCTGTGCCAGCTGCACCTTATGTCAAAGTTTATCTCAGAGTGGAATGTGTAATTTTGAAATATGCTTGTTCTAACAAGGATGTTACAGAGATGGACGATCACATTAGTGTTTTTCTTCAGAAGTAATTTCCTTTGCCTGGCTTGATTTGAATTTTGACCTTTTAAAATTTTTGATCTAAATCCATATAAGATGCTTCTGAGGGGCTTAAAAGACAATGAGAAGTCAGCAGCTTTCATATTAAAATATATGAACTGTTCACAATGAAACAATTAATTCACACAAAAGCTGTTTCTTTAGGGCTAGACAGTTCTCACTATACAGCAAAGCAAAAATTAATGGATATTTGAGAAGAAAATCAAATTAGTCTCTGTCTTGTGCCTGTGCTATGTCTTGCCCAGCCATTTCTCACACTGGGGTTTTCAGTGTTGTGCTTCAGAATTATTGTACAGACAAAATGGCTTGAGTATTAGGAAAATTTACATTGATTATCAAGGAAATGGTTTTATTCTGTTTCATCCTCCTGTTATTTGCAATAATATTTTAGACTTCCCACACCAGCTCTTTTCTTACCTTCTTTTATGTGCCATATGAAGGCAATTTAAGGAGATAGGGAGCAAAGCTTTAGTTCTTTTGAGCTTCAGACCATATCTGAAGAGGGATTCTGTGATTTTGAAACTGACCATATAATGCTTGTAATTTGAAAACCTACAGATCTTCTCATTTATTTCCAGCCAGTTGAATTTTTTGCATCAATTGTTGGTAGGTCAGGCTTTTTACTAATCAGAACTGATGTGCATCTACTACAGTAGCCTGTAGAAAGCACATAACCAAAGAAATTCACAGTAAAGGTTTTCAGAGTAGCATTTTCATGTTTCTGGTTTGGCAGTAGTTTCAGAGGCTGTGATGTGGTGTGTCTTCCCTGGTTGTACCAATGTGACTATTGCCCAGCATATTGGTACATGCAAACCCTTTGCACCAGTACCTGACTGCATTGTTTCACTTGTGCCATTTCCAGGGAATTGCCTGGATGGTCACTCAAAGTGTTGTACCAACAGCTTAATGACCAAGTGAACACCAGTGACAAGTGCCATTCCTCAGGGGTCACTACTGGAAGTGGTGCTGTTTAAGGTCTTTGTTGATGACATGGACAGTGGGATCAAGTGTGCCCTCAGCAAGTTTGCAGACAACACCAAGCTCTGTGGTGCTGTCAACATGTTGGAGGGAAGGGATGCCATACAGAGGGGCCTGGACAGGCTTGAGAGCTGGGCCCATGTGAACCTCATAGAACCATAGAATCATCAAGGTTGGAAGAGCCCTTTAAGATAAGTCTGATATCAGTCCAGCACTTACTACTGTAACCACTAAAGCACATCATCCAGCACCAGCCTCTTAAACACCTCCAGGGATGCTGTCTCCAACGCTCTCTGGGCAACTTATCCCAATGCCTGAGCAGCCTAACAGGGCAAAAAACTTCTTCTGGTATCTAACCTGAATCCCCCCTGTCTCAGCTTAAGGCCATTTCCTCTGGTTCTCTTACTTCAGTCACTGTAGAAGAGCCCAGCCCTCATCTAACTAAAATCTCTTTTTGGGTAGTTGCAGACAGCAATGAGATGCCCCCTGATTGTCCTTGAGACTAAACAAACCTAGCTCCCACAGCCTTTTCTCATAAGATCTGTTTCTTAAACCATTCATGAGCCTTGTTGCCCTTGGCTGGACATTCTTGGGCACCTCAATGTCCTCTTTGAAGTGATGGTCCCAGAACTGAACACAGGATTTGAGGTGCAGTACAGTGCTGAGTACAGTGGGATGATCACTGCCCTGCTTCTGCTGGCCACAATATTCTTGATACAGGCCAAGATGCCATTGGCCCTCTTGGCCACCTGGGCACACACGGGCTCATACTGAGCCTGCTGTTGGCCTGCAAACCCAAGTCCCTTTCTGCCAAACAGTTCTTGAGCCACTCCTGCCCCAGCCTGTAGCACCACATGGGGTTGCTGGGAACAAGTGCAGGACCCAGCATTTGGCCTTATTGCACCTCCTGCAGTTTTGTCCTCAGCCCATTGAACAAGTCTGTCCAGGTGTCCCTGCAGAGCTTTCCTACACTCAAGCAGATCAACACTCCCACCCAACTTAGTGTTGTCTGCAAATTTACTGAGGGTGCACTCAATTCCCACAGCGAGATCAACAGGGATGTTAACAGGCTGTGGAAAAGGCTGTCCAAAGAAAGTGTGGGTGCCCCATCCCTGGAAGTGTTCAGGGGCAGTTTAGATAGGGCTCTGAGTGACCTGGTCTAGTGAAAGGTGTCCCTACCCATGGAAGGCAGGGATTGTAACTTGATGATCTTTAAGGTCCCTTTCAGATCACACCATTCTATGATTCTTTGATTTTCTTCTGTGTTTCAGCTTATGAAGCAATGGGTAGCTGCTCCTCTGCTTCCATCGTATATGCTCCCTTCATGCAGGACAAAATTCAGAGTTTTGTCTGGTAATAAACTGTATGCTAATTATAAATATGGTCTTTAGCAAAATAATAGGTCTTACAGAAACAGTGGTACAGCAGTAGATTTAGCACAGTAATAGAACTTAAACAAATCTCCAGCCTTGATGGAGTGTTATTTTTTAAATATTCCCGGCACTGCAAGATGCCAGCAAATGCAGATGTCTTCGCTTTTACTATGTGTATCATGCTGGTTTACAACTGAAGGGTAAGCAAAGCACAGTTTATTACTGACAGGTTTCTGTTTAATTTAGTCTCAAGTGCTGGTTTTCCCATTTCATTGCACTGAATCTGCTTTTTTGCAACAAAATTTCTACTTTGTTAGGGGCGGACAGCAGAAAATAGATGAGTGGCCTCAGTCACAGGAGGCTTTGGAGACATCTGGTTCTCCCTTGTATCATTTGTGTTCCACTCTCTAAAAAGTAGGACACAAGTGGGGAAAGATGGCAGGGGAAGGAAACATGCTGACCTGCCTGCAGTTGTGTCTGCACGAATCAGCATGTTGGTTTGTGCTTATGGAGATGGATGCAGGATAATAAACCGAGTCTTTGTTTACAGTTTTGTTTGAGGGAAAGCATGAGACCCTCTCTGCAGAGCTGCCAATCTGGCTGGGCAGAATGGAGAAACTCATCTCAGCATCAAGATGCTTAAAAGTGCTCATCAGCGTGTATTCATTACAAACACCTGCAAATGAAATTAGCATAACAGCAAAAGAAGCAAAAGTGATGATGTTAAAGCAGTGTGAAACCGAGCACTCCCGTGTTCTTGCAGTGTGCCAGTCTGTATCCAGGCACAAAGGACGTGTCTTTGAGAGGGATGTTCAGCTGATCTGTTTTCTATGTGTTTTCCACCTCAAGAGTGAAAATGAATCGATGCCCTGGATGAGATGGCCTTTCCAGGGGAAGTCAGCAAGACAGGGTGGAAGGGTGGAAAGATGCACAGTGGTACTGGCTGCACTGCCCACCCCAAATTAGGGGTTAACATTTCTCCATTTGATCAGGTGCTGCTCAAGTGCAAAGTGGAACTGCAAATCTTGCAGGTTACTGCCATTAAGGAAACATTAGGGCTTCACCAATGTTCAGACATGCATTTTTCCAGTATTTGTAGGGTTCTCATCTCTATTTTAAATATTTTGGAGCTTTGGATTTCCAGCTGTACTGCAATTGGGTCTGGGACTTCACCATGATATCCTGCTTTGAATGTTGTCCTTTCATCAATGATGACATAGGGAGGATTGCTGCCTCAGGAGTGCTGGTGGGTTGGTGATTGCTGTCCAACTCTGAAGCATTGCAGCATGGCTGTTACTCCAGTGTCCACAAATTGTTGCCCACCTATTGCCCATTGCAGGCATCTTCCTTCTGGTTTCCCTACTGTCAAGAGGGTCATATCCTTCACAAAGCTGAACTGATCTGGAAATCATAACCCAGGCAGATGTTCAGCTCTCTGTGATTTCTTCTTTGCAAGTAAATAACATTGTTTGCATATGAAAGAGTAGTGTCTGCTTAAGTCTTCTCTCCCAAAAGTACAGAGTTTTTCATCTTTAGCAATTGATGTGATGGTAGCTGAAGAGTTTCACTAGTTACATTTATGACTTGTTCCTTTAAATAAATGTTAATTACAAAACAATTTATAGCAAAAAAAATAAAGTTGCCAGTATGCCTTTAAAAATGTTATATTGTTGGCAGTCAGAGGAAAATATCTGATCTTATACCTATTCCTTGAAAATATGGAATTCCCACATGGTCCTTGGAATAGAGCCATATTTTCTTTTAGTAGCAAATTAAAGCACTACATTCTCCTAAACTATTTCACTGTGTAGGAAGGAAAATACACACCTCTTTCCTTTATAACTTTGCTTGACCTTGGCACTCTCCACAGACATTGCTGATTACTCCTGAAGTGTGCTGCATGTAGTTGGTTCAGCAGTGACATAAGGACTAACTTCCATCTGACCTTAAATCTTTGTGTGCAGCATCTTTAGCTCAAAGTCCTGCTGCAGCAGCTGCTTTTGTACTGTGTGATATTCCTGTGAATTGTTCTTGATGGCTTTGGTATCACCATTTTTGTAGTAGAGGACTGGTTGTTTGAAGGAGATCTGTAAATACAAGGCAAGTGTTTAAATTCAGGAATTTTCTGCTGATTACTCTTCCTAAGACCAGGCTTGAGAAAAAAAAACACGTTTCTGAGTGCAGAACTTTGCTCAAAGATCTTGATAAATTTACAGGGATTGAGTATTTTCATCTTATATGTACATTAGCCAGCTTTTATTAAGAGATTACTTGCCGTGTTTATATTGCAATGTCAACTATTGCCTTGAAAATTCTTTAATAAAAAGGAATTTTGTTGATTTTCAGGTGTTCAAATGAAACTGTATTCAAAAAGGAAGATTTATATTGGGCATACAATTTCTGCCCCACTCCGTACTCTTGGACAGCACTTCTGGGCCTTATTTTGTATTTGGTTTTCTTTGCACCTGGTAAGAAAATATTCATTTTTGCATATGAGTTTAAAATGTCAAATAGTGAAGCTACATGTTTAATATATTTTTGAGTCCAGCCATTAAAGTCAGATTGATCCTTTTATTCCTAATTCTTAGGGATGGGTCCTATGCCCTGGACTGTCAATTCTGAAATTTATCCACTTTGGGCTAGAAGTACAGGAAACGCGTGTTCTTCTGGAGTCAACTGGGTTTTCAATGTGCTCGTGTCACTGACATTTCTGCATACAGCTGAATATCTGACATACTATGGTAAGTGACAGTATGTGTCCATATGTGCAGTGCTGCTGCTGGCACAGAGATTTTCTCTGGATTCTAGGTCCCTCCACTGGTTTTGCTATGAAGTGTCAAAGCAGGGTTCTCAACCCACTGTGGTTTTGTAAGACTAGAGATATGATATAAACAACCTGCTTGGATCTTAGAGTTTGGTCTCGATTTCATAAGAAACTTTTATTTTTGTCTTTAACTGAGAACCTAGATAGTTGATTAAAACAGAGAAGCTGGAAAAAAACCACTTTGATTTAGTGAAATAATGCTCACTCCCACTTAAGGTGACAGCATCTGCAGTTTTCCAGTTTATGGTGACATCCAAGGCCAGTATCAGACGGTACTTGCAGAAATACAGCTGTTGATAAGGTGCTGTCTGTGGGAGCCTGTGGAGTGTTTGTCAGGTTACTGCTCAGCCACTCCAGTACAAGTCATTTAAATCACATTAATCTGCCAGGGAGTTGATGTGACCTTCACATCCTTACCAGTGCAGAGCCTTTCAGCTCTGCTTGTTATTCCTTTGAGCCACCAGTGTAGCAACACTAGGTAAATGTTTGTTGGTCCTTTGGTGCCTGCTCTGCCCCCCTAGGTATGGTGGGTTGTGAGCAGGAACAAGCTCTTTCTGTATTAATTGTCCCCACAAAGCACTTTTAAATAATAATTAGGTGTAAAAGTCACAAACGTTTTAATCCTGACTCATTTCTTTTGCTAGAGCTTTTCATTTTGAGGACTTGTCTTAATGTGTCCTTCACAAGTGTCAAGACAAACCAAGAAAGCTCTTTTCCTTTCACTGCTTTTTTATGTGTCTGCTTTTTTTATTTGGATATGTGATTGTCTAATTGCTGTTTATTTTAAGAGCAGAGCTACTTGCTCAGAAAGGACGTGTATTATCTTACATGTGAATTGCAATTGCCTTTGTCAATTTACTTTGCTGAGGAATGGGGCAATAGAGAGTCCTTCTCTTACACCCACAGCCCCACAGCTCATTGTTGTAACCCTGCCACTCCAGCCTTTGCTTTTACAGTCTCCTTTGAAGCCACAGCCTGCTGCTTCTGTCACTCCCTCTGCTCTGGCACAGAGGAGGGATGGGAACCTCTGGAACTGACTGTGACAATGGTTTTACATTGCAGGAGCCTTCTTCCTCTACGCGGGGTTTGCTGCCTTGGGACTGGTTTTCATCTACGGCTGCCTTCCTGAGACTAAAGGGAAAAAACTGGAGGAAATTGAATCTTTGTTTGAGAACAGGCTATGTACGTGTGGTATGTCAGATTCTGATGAAGGGAGGTATATCGAGTATATTCGGGTGAAGGGAAGTAATTACCATCTTTCTGACAATGATGCTTCTGATGTGGAATAATTTTCAGCTGCTGATGTATTTAATCATTTAAAAGCCTTCTGGGGGAAAAGCAGCTCTCTGATGACCTCACTGCCCTGCTTCTGGTCTGGTTCTCCTTTCTACTGTGTATTTAAAAATGCCTTCATGTTCAGAAATGCTCCATTTGGGAGGAAATTCAATATGCTAGCATTTTCTTGATAACTAAAAGCAATGGCTTCCAAAAGAAATTGAATTCCACAATTATGTGACTTTACCAAGTGTGTGTGACACTGCTCCATCCCCAGATGTTTAGTAGGGTGCACTGTACCAGATGAACACAGAAGGCTATCCTAGATGGTCCCGGGCTGTCCTTACCTCCAATACTGACAAAACCTAAAATAATCAAGTGGCTGATGAGAAAGCAGCTGGCAGCTGTCAGATCTCCATCCCATAGGAGCCAAGGAGGAAGCTCTGCTGTGCAGTATAACAAAGGATGTATGCATAAGCTGCTGTAACAGTGACCATTTAAAAGGTTTAACTGATTGGGAAAATACAAATACCTCCTGTATCCATCAGAGGGATGTTTCCCAAATGTACCCAAAGAGAATTTTCATTATTTATTTGAGATAGCAAGTAGAGAGCCATACTCACCCAGATGGGGGTTCACTAGGGTGGTGTGTGTCTGTGCTACACCACGTCATCCATGCACTGCTGCTCCTGAGTACACGCTGCAGGTGGGAGTTTATGTTTGTGAGAAAAACTGGCAAAATTCATTACTGACAGCAGGAAAACAGAGCTCAGTACGTGGCTGCACGTACACATGTACTGGTATATATTGCTAGGTGCAACATAGAGGCTTCAGTTTAAAAGAAATTATATTTGTTTTCCTTTTTAGCATTTGAACATATTGGTTTGTGCCTAGTTTTGAACACAAAAATACCATTACTTAAAAGAAAGAGAAGGAGGGGAGAGGGTTTGTGCTGCTAAATGCACAGTGGTCATCCCTCCTGCGCCTTTTGCTTGTGAATAATTATTGCCTTCAGTTTATCTCCATATGTGCAGAGTAAATGACTCCCAGCACATTTTTCTTCAAATTTCCTTAGTCAATTGGTGTCTTGCTGGATCTAAAGAGAAATATTAGCCATGGCAGAAGCCTGCATCTCATATTAATTGCCTTACCGAAGCATTGCAAACTTGTCAAGAAAATGTCAGGCACAAAACTAACTTGGCTGCCTTTAGCATGGTGATAAAAATATGAATGGTATTTTATTTGCCTGCCATGATTGCTTGCCTTGGCAAATTGAATTTTATGCAGCTACATAAAAATATTACGTTTTCTTTTCTTTGTCCTGTTCTCACTGCTTTAAGTCTTCAAAGATATGAGTTTGAAAGCATCAACAATTCAAATTCTTATCTTTGAAACATTTGCTTCATGAAAGAATGTGGAAAAATTCCTCTGCCTGTGGGCTCATGCCCATTTATTTGGTAAAAAATATATTTATTTTTCATTGTGTAAAGATTAAAGAAGTCATTAGGTTCATTAGCTTTTATGGATTTGGTTTGTGGGTTTTTCTTGGGTTGAAAATTATTTTTAATGTTGTATTGCTATCAAAACCAAGCTTGGACATTTGTTACTGAATTATTTTTATTGGATAACGTGGGGTTTTGTTGTTGTAAAGAAGTCTGACATTATGTTATCTAATCTTCTATGGAGGGAGTTCTTATTCTCCATTTATTGACCTTCAGGGATTGGGTGTATTTTGGTTTTGGTTTCTTTTCTTTTCTCTCTCTCTCTTTTTTTTTTTTTTTTTTTGTTAATCAGAGAAATATTTTTGGAAAGAAAACATTTTAAGGAATCCCTCTGTGACTTGAATGGGGTTAAAAGGGAAAAGCATAGTAGATGGGGAATTTCAAATGAATCTTTGCAAAGAGCTGCTCAACCTTGAACATCTCCTGTGCAGTGAGAGGGCTGGATTCTCATGCCTTCCATCCTGCCTCCCTTTTAAGCGCACAATATTTTTATGCTTGAAAGCACCAGCTGTAGAAAATGCTGAGATCTCCAGATTATCTATTGAAAATGCTGAGGTCCTCAGACCTCTCTACAAATGCCCCTGCTGCAGGGTGTCTCCATTTGGCTGTCACCTCTCTGAAGCCTTCACTGAAGGTGCAGTACCTGAAATGAGAAAAAGAGTTACTTGGCACAGAGAACAAAATCGTTTCAAGGAGAAATTAACTTTTTTCTGAAACCAAAAAATGGTGTTTGAAGACCCATATTGGAAGCAATTTTGTTACCTAGAGCAGTGTGTGAATAGCTGTGTAACAGCCAACCTGTGCTTAGGCAGTTGATAGGTTTAAGTGGGTATATACTGGCTTCTGGGGATGGAGACTTAGGGTTCTGATGGCCCCAAAAGTAGGAGCCCACACTCACCTTCTCACCTGTGAGCATTCCCTTGCTTGGTGTGTTTGCTGGAGCAGGACCCGGCGTCCCAGCGCCGGCCCCGAGTCAGCGCCGACCTCACGCTCGTGTCCCCAGGGAGAGGGAGTGCTGCAGGTACTGGGCAAAACTGGAGCAAAGTCACTGGAAAGGTCACTGCCACAGGGTCAGCAGCCTCTTCTGTTTTGCAGGCAGTGCTGGGGCTTTTTAGCAGCAGAAGACCATCTCTCCCTGCCAGCCTTGTTTCATGGACCTTCCCAAATGGGCACTCAGTGGCGCACAGCACTGGGCTCATTTTCTCACACAAGTTCAGTCTTACTGAGAATGGTTTTCTGAAGGTTTGTATCCCTGTCCTTTCTCACAAGACACAGCAATTGAAACCTGCATTCTATTACTCACTGCTACTGGCCATGGCGGTACAAAATACATTGGCTTCTTTATTGTCTCTCCCTGTTCTGTGCCCATGGAGAGCGGGGTTTAAGCCTTTCTTTTAGGGTTTCTTCACACCAAGACAGCATTCCATACCTTACAAACATTGAGCATAGTACCAAGCATCGTGTGTATTAAAAAAGAGATCAGATACTTCAAATTAATCTTACGCTGTTAGTGTTTTATTTTTAGAATCTGTGAACATTTAGCGTTTATGAAGAAAATTAGAATATGTTTCTATTTTGCAAATATTTTTTGTATTTATGAGTATTTTAAGTTTTAAGGGATTTTTGCTAAAGGTAGACTTAATAGCATCCCAGATAAAAGAATAAAAATACAGTGTAATTGAATAATTTCCTAATACAAGATTTTAATTTATGAAGTAGCGTAAATAATGTCTAAGCACAATATTCTTTTATTGAAAGCTTTCTGCAGAAGATGTGAAATTGTTTCTTCACAAGGACTGCACACTTAATTCAGGTATTCTGTGCATCAGGAGTGCTAGAGTAATACTGCTGGTAGGGTTGGGCATATTGATTATACACAACAATTTGAAATATTTTAATTCTGAATTATCTACCAACTCTACATGTTGTGAGCTAACACCAACTATAAAAGAAACAAGTCCTGATGCATTTTTAATATTTTTAAATTTAATTCATGTTAATTTGCATATAGTTTGTTCACCATGCTGAGTAATTTGAGATAATTTGGCACTTTTTCTTCCCCTTGTCACTTTGTTGATCAAAATAATCTTTAACAAGAGAACCAAACCTGTTTTGAAAATAAGTAGGGTCAAAGCAAGGCCCAGGAGTCATTTGGGGGCTGGAGTTGCATTGCTGTGTGGGCACCTCGGGTCAGTCACTCTTGTAGACGTTTCCTTGGGAGGTGCAGTGACAACGCTGGCAGAAATTGTGGGGCAAGAAAGGGTAAATCACAAAGGACCATTGTTCTGACACTAACTTATTTTTGCATGGGTTGATAATGCTGCATTTCACTCGTGTAGGAGTTAGGGTTGGGAGGGGAGAAGAAGGAAATGATGCATCGAAAGCACCACAAAGTCAAGTTTCAGTAGAGATGGGTGTTGTTGCCAGCAGAAGCAGTCTCTGACTTGTCTCCCTTGTGGGGTGAGGATGATGGGGCAAGGGACTGTGCTTGGTCCTGTGGATAGGAATGGAGGGGCTGTCAGGGGAAGAAGCACTCCAGTGTTGCTATCCCATGCCTGTGTGGAGGTGAGGACCTGGAGTGGAGTTAGCAAAGCTAGTATGTGAAATCTCAGTGAAATCTCTTCTGCCATTCGTAGTCACTTGGGCTGAGCACTGGGGAGAAGTTTTGACTTCAGGGGCTGCTGCAGGCTTTGAGCAAGGGTCTTGCCTTAGGTTGTGGGATTATTGGGTGCAGTCCCACAGGCATTCAGTGGGCAAGGAAAAGACAGACCCTGTACTTCTCCACTTTTTACCCAGCTTTCTCCTTCTCGTTGATGCTCTTCTAACATGGACATCTAGAAATGTTCCTTGCATAAGGGGCTTTGTTGGCTGAACATCGCTGCTGCAAAAGAGGCAGAATCTTTACAGCAGAGAATGATTTGGGAGTAGAAATCAAGGCAGAAGAGACAGTTCTGCAAAGCACTTTAAAGAGTAAGATATGTGTGCACTTTTTTTTCTGAGAGAATCAAGCTAACCAAACCCATTCCTCTGCATTGGGAAGAAAATCAAGCTTTGTGTACCAGGCCAGAAGCAGATAATGCCACAGTATGTGCTTTATGGCAAAATGTGTTTTTATTGCGGGTAACATTTACAGCTTACATGTAGCTGCTGCCTATAAAGTGACTCAATTGTTCTCTGGATTTTAACAAATCATACTTTTGTGCAAAAATCTTAGTGGTTTTCTATCAATCTTCATCACCTTGTGTACAGTACAGTTAAGCATAATCCACAAGTGGTCTAGATTGTGGCAGTGTTACAAATGTCAGCACAGTAAAATTCTAGGTGAACATTGTTAAAGAAATATTGTTGTTTGTGATACTGAGGGTTAAAATTCCTCAAAGGCAACTATATATAGATTTTAAAAGTCTGAAAAAAAAAGGCAGTTCTTATCTATTTTGTGTATGTTTTCATATAGAGAAGGAGTTTTTTATGTGCCAATAACCATCACCGTAGTGTTTTGTAAATGGGTGTTAATAGTGTTGCAGAGTTCTGTATATGAGAATATACTTTAGCCACAATGACCTGTTAGTGTGAACCAGTGGCATGTTTTTAATCTTACTCACACCTCTCATCAGAGGTGCTCACTCGTTGGCTTCAGTAGAGCTTACTCATGCCAGGGGAAGTTCGACAAGAGTCAGGCCTCGAGAGTACAGACTTCATCTAAATCCCTGCTTTTTCACATTGTCCCTAGACAGTATGTTACATGTGAATGATCTGGCACATGTAATTTTAAAGCTTCAATTCAGTTACACTCCTTGATTTTGTTGAGAAAAATTTTGTCAGAATTTGCTTTGGCCTTTCATCATATTTATATAAATAAGGAGCATACTGACGAAGTATGAATATTGTCCACCTATTTCTAAAGGAACCATCTGTTTCTGAAGTGTTAAAATAAAGGCAAATTTCTCTTGCTGCCTTAAACATTACACAGACTTTGGAGAGGACTGAATGTATGACCATCATCGTGACTTCTGCAGGAGAAACTTCACGGATCCTCAGCAGGTGTGAAACGAGATGGTTTCATGGTGCTGGGATGCTGCGTTACACCGCGGGCCCTGCCCTCTCTTTGATTTCAAGTGTTCCAACAGTCCCCATGAAACCAATAGGATTATTCATGTGCTTGATATTCTCCATGTGCTCAGTGTCCTGCTGGTCCGGGACGTCTCTGGGAAGTGGCACGAGTCATGTCTCTGCTTTCCATTGCGAATCTCACTCCTCTGCAGAACCGGATCTGTGTGTGACAAATGCCATGTAGAATATCTGAGACATTACTGGGGACCAAGATGACAGCAGTGATTCCGTGCTGAATAACGTGCACGTGGTGCCAGTCAGGCCCACTGTAATCCCTGGGCATGGGTTATGGTATTCAGTACAAAACAGGTTTTGACAAAACAATTTGCTGGATTGTCCGAGTCATTTCTTAACCATGTCAAATATGTGCCATTTCCATTTCCAACCGGTCAAGCCTATAATGTATGAAAGTGTTGTACATTTTCTGAAACTTAAGTGATGTAAAATTATTTGACTTATGATTGCTTTGACGAAGTTTGGTCTTTACATAAAAATAAATATCTTCAAAGAATTGTCAGTGCCAGAAGTGTAAATGAACAAAATAAAAGGTGAGATACTTAATTACAGAATTTTTCTCAAAGTTTCATTTGTTGTGTTGGGGTCACCTTTTCGAGTGGCAGCTTTGCATTGCTCAGCAAAATGAGCTCAGATAGGCTGTGGGCTTGCCTGAAATAAGGGAAGGGTAAGAATAGCTTTGAATGTGATCTTAATATGATGTTTGTCAAATCACAGAATGGTTCTGTGACACCAGGTAAGTGTCCCTTCCTTTCTGGAGGATTTGTTTGAAGAGCTGAATGCAGCTCTGCAGAGCTGCCAACTATCCCAATGTCTCACCATGGGTTTGCAATGTCCTCTGCCCAAACAGACTGGTTTCCTTACAGCAATTCACACTGTCAGACTTGATTATAGACTGGGAAAAGAGCAGGAGTTGCTGTTTTCTAGTGGGGAACTGTCCTAATTCTGTCTGTTTTATTAAAATTGCTGGAATCCGTTTGATGGCTAAAAAAAAGCAGCATGATGGTGACTGTGCTGTGCTGGGGCTGCCCTGGCTGCACTCCCCAGTGTGACAGAGGAATTGCACCCACAAGAACAAATGGAGGATGGTTCTGTTCCATCCACTCACCCACCACAGGTACCACAACTGAATCCTGGTGAGATCCAGAGCTGGCTCTGACAGAGCTGTAGCCTTTTGGTCAGGATGCAGAGAGATCACAGCCAGTGGGGAGAAGCTGGCAGTGGGAGACTGCTTGGCAATCCTGTATCTGTGTCAGGGCGTATCTCCAAGAGGGGAGTGAGGCAGCTCATCATTGTGCACTGACAGCTTCTGTTTCTGGGTTTCTGGCTGATAGCACTTATAAAGGTGATGAGTGACTGCAGTTCATATTACTTGTCACCAAAACTGCTTGGCAGCTTTGTGGGATAATGAAAATCTGGTGGCTCTGCTGTTAAACACTCAATTTTTTTGCCTTCTGCCATTTCTCTCTGCTCCAGCTACTTTTACAAAGCAACTACTGATGGATTGATTTTTGCCAAATGCATTCTCTCTTCTGTAGAACTGAACTGCAGGCAGTTACAGTAGTTGCTCCAAATCTTTGTGAGCGTTTTCAGAATTGGGGCTGGGTGATGCTCCATCCTAACTAAAGTCACCCATACAGTGCTGTGTGGCCTTTGCTTTGTGCAAGGCACAAAGTGCTTCTTTCAAGGCTCCTACAGTTTGTGGGTAGCAAGTGGGAAACTTAAAGGTAAGCTTAAAAAAAAAGAAAAAAAAAAGTTCTTTTTCTTTAATCTCAGGGGTCATCTGCTGAGTTGCTCTGGGCTGGTTGAAGAGACCTGCTGCCAATTGTCCCCTGATGGGTGCAGTCACCCCTCACCCCAACAGAGTTCTCTGCACAAACGTACTCGGGCGCTTCAGCTGCTGCAGTTTCACTTCCACTTGACCCAAACTGAATGGCATCTCAACTCTTCTCCTGATGGACAGTCTAACACATTCAGCCCACCAGACAGGCAGTTGGACTCCGTGGGAACCAGTCACACACACTTGCCATCAGCAATTCCACAGTCTCATCCTGGGTTTTCACTCGGTTGTTTAACGTGTGTTACCTACCCAGTACCTGCATGTGTGTGTGGTTGAGAAGCTCTGCACAGACCTGAAGTTTGGAAAGCTTTTGCCTTTTGAGAGTTAACTGCAGACCTACCAGGAATATTTTCTGCATCTTGATTTTGACAGAAAAATCTGGAGGGCTGTTTGAGTTTAATTTGGTTGGATACTTTTATAGATGTTGGGGTCTGGGTTTCAAGAGGATACAAAGATCCATCTGTTTTTCTCATGTGTGCAACATTTGCCTTAGCTAGCACACTCTGATTTTGGGTGCTGTGGTATCCCATGAAAGCTCAGATAGAATCCTTAATTCCAAACAGAAAAGCAGGGGGTCGTGCATGGAGCAGTAAGATATGTTGTATGAAGGAAGAAAGAGGAGCACACATCCAAAATTACCTACTCACAGTCTTGTAACACATTAACACTGGCACCACGCGGGGGGACTTAGGTGCCTTTTATTGCAGGCAGAAAGGGGCAGGGAAATTAAAGGCTTCCAAAGCAGCCCTGCTCTGTGGATCGTTTTTCAGAAGATCAGAATACACAGATCCTCACAGAGATGCAGGAGTTGTGCACAGTGTAAGCAGTGTAGAAGCTGCAGTGCACTGATGCCAAGGGAGCACATCCCTTGAGGGGACTCAGGTGTGAGAAGGGAAAACAAAGACCCCCCACTTTCACAGAAGCAGTAAATCGTGTGTCCATCCCCACTGGAAAGAGATTTACTTACATATCATTAAAGGTGGAGAAAGGGGGCTGGAGAGGTGGGGAAGGTCCATGCCTGAAGGAACAGTGAGAGTTTGGGGGCCTATCAGGGAGGCAGTTTGAGATGCGTGAACAGTTTGAGGGCAGAGGAGGCTGGATTAGCTGAACTTCATAATCAAGGTGATCCGTGGAACTGAGACTGGATCAGGTTGCCTCGGCAACATGAGCAGAGAAAACACAAAGCAAATCCTGAGCAGAGGCTGGGGAAGGAATAGGGCATAAGGTATGGAGGATGGTTAGTGAAGTGTGAGTGTGGGGGCATAGTGTCTCTGCCACACCACTGCATGTCAGGGGACAGTGTCAAGCTGTCCTGGCTACAGGGGGCAAGTCAGAAGGCAGCACTAGGCTGAGATTGCAGCTGATTCAAGATCTAAATCTCTCTAAAAAATAGGGGTTTTTTTCCAGGACTCAGATTCGTAGACTTAGTCTTCAATTTTTTTTTTTTTTTTTACACTTCTTGAGTGCTGCAGTGCATTTTGTTAATTGTCTAGTCTATCAAAACCACATATATAGAGATAATTAGTCCCAATTTCCATGGCCAGCTCTCTATTCCCAGCTGCATTCACCATTTCATGCATGGTGACAAGGCACAGGAACAGGGTGAGCCAAGCCCTGCTCTGCTGGCACATCTTGCCCTTCTCCTTAACGTGTGACATTTTCAGCCTTCCCAGCCCCGCAGCTTTTTCTTCTCAAAACCATTTCCACAGCTGAGGCTGGTGAGACCCCATGTCCCCATCCAGCTGTCACCAAATCTCTCATGCAGATTTTCTGTCCGAAGCCTTCACTCAGCATGGCTGGAGTTACAAAGGGGAGTCACGTAAGGAGCTGTCCTGCAAGTGCCAGATGACTTCTCCATCTGGCATGACGTCTCCAACAAGTGGCAGTTGTGGCCTGCAACAGGTGGTCAGGGTTCCCACTGGGAAGTGGTGCTTTGGCATAAGCATTGCCATGAAATTGGTACTTGTTTTAATATATTCATGGTGAGATGGCATCAAAACTGTCTGACTGCTCCCAGTGAGCTCCTTCATTGCCCAGGGTGTCTGATCAGTGTGCCCTGTTACTGTGACTGTGACTGCAGTCAGTCAGTCTCATGCTGTGTGGCTTCTCCTGTGCTCTCCCTGGTGTTTGAGGTACCCATAACCTGTGGGTCAGCTGAGGGGGCTGAGGGAGAGGCAGATGCTCCATGCAGCTTTGGAACTAAGTTGGGACTGTTGTCCCCACTGCTCTCCTCTCATGGGCTGCTCAAAATGATGGGAGCAAGATGAAAGTCAGGAGCAAGCAAAGTTTGTGTAAGCTGGGTGAAGACGAACTTCCACCCCCAGCCTGGTACCAGATGAGACAGCTTTTGTATCCTCTCTATGTGTCGAGTTTCCTTGTGGCTGGTGGGACTCACAGGGACACACTGGGGGCATTGGGACCCCCACAGTCCCTGGTGGGAGAGTGATGAGTGCCTGTAGTTAGTGCAGCCCAAGCTGCAGGGCTGCTGGAGGAGGTTCTGTGGCTGTGCACTCAGGGGTGAGCCGGTGTTGGGGTGAAATGTGGCTGCTCTTCATTTCTGCACAGAAATGTGGGTGAGGAGAGGCAAGAGAGGCAGGAGTTGTGCTCTGAGGAGGTGGAGCAGGGCAGGGCAGCACCCAGCCTCCCTCCCCATACCCCTACAGCTCCCCTTCCTCCAGCCCCAGGCCCCTGCCTTGCTCTCAGCACAGGGGGGAACGGCTCAGGCAGTGGCTGCCTCCATCTGCAGCAGCTGCTGAGAGCAGGCACAGCTTCCCTGGAGTTCCCTACCTGGCAGGGCTTATTCCCCCTGCCCCAGGCTGGGTGTCTGGTGACTGCAGATGGCCATGGCCCAAAGCACCCTGCTCCAGCCAGCCCTGCTACGAGTGGGGCTTGCACTGGGCAGGCTTGGAAATCCCTGCCAGCTTCAGCTGCTTTGGGGTTCTCCAAAAATTCATTTGTTTGCATGGAGTGCAGCTTCTCTGGAGAGCAAAGCTCTTACAGACTTCCTATTTCCCAATAATGACTCCAGCCCAGGAAATGAAAGAAATCTTCAGCAACAAGAGGTATTGGTTTGTCCTGTGATCAGCCACAGCTCTGGGTCCTTGGGCCAGGCCAGCACTCATGTGCTGAGTGTGACACAATGGCAGCAAATCACAGCACTCTCTCTGCAAACAGCCACAATTGGTTGATTTGGACATGTTTTCTCTCAGCTCTATTAAATAATTCAACAGGCTCCTGCCTTATCTTGACTCACTCACTCTCTACCCCTCTGTGTTTGGCCCCAAGACTCCCCATCACCTCACACAGAGCTGGTGCCTCAGCACCCTCTGCAGCCGTGTGCTGTGTTGGACTCACCATGAGCTGGTCCTGGTGGCTTGCACATCCTGAGGGCTGAGGCACCATCAGGGTGTGGAGTCACTGCAGTGGTTGGAGAAGGGGCAAACATTCAGAACTCAGCTCAGAGTCAGGAGACCTGGCTGGAGTTTGACATCACCAGCCCTGGAGAAGCAAGCTCTGATTTGGGTGACTGGGATTGTCACCTCCAACCTGTCAGAGGCTGTCAGGCAGAAGAGGCTGAAGAGGGGTTGCAGAAGGGTCATTGATTTTTGTGAGAACAGATTAGGCACTGGATGCAGAGAGTTAAATATTTTTCCAGGAAACCTCAGCCTCCCTCAATCTGCTATATCTGCTAAAACCCTTAAAAAGCCAATTCACAGTTTCTACCAGAGAAATAATTACTGGTATGAGGAGACTTAAGCCTCTCATTTCCTATAATGATAATCCTTAATGAAAATGAAATAAGAATTTCTGTGAAGATTGTGGAGGTTCTCGGCAGAACATCCAGCAACAAACTGCCCATAAATGACAGAACTTCTTTTGGTGCTTGCCCAGAAAACCTTACCTTGCACGTTACTGTAATTGGAGCTGATTTTAGAGGAAAATAAAGTTACAAGCTGCATATTTAAACTGATTCTGACTGAAGCTTACAGTACTATTTTTACTGACAGTATTTCAATCTGTGTTTAGAAGCATTTGACTGCCACCAATAAACAAATGTTCCTGTTTTTTGGTTAATTACAGGTACCCTTCTGTCCTTTTCCCCAGCAAAACTCTACTTATAATTGATGCTAACCAAACAGTTTAAAATGTGTATTTCCATGGCCTCCCTGGAGGCTCAGCATGCTGCCAGGAAGAATAACATGGATGAAAAAGGGGTGCCTCTGCCTAAGCTGTTGCCTCAGAGAAACCTGGTGGTGCCTGAATGTATTTAGTGAGATGACAATCATTACTGTAGGCTACAAATACTTATGGGTTAATAGCATCATTTGCTATTAGAAGAAAGCACAGTTTGAGGTTACTACTTCCTATTAAACCAAACTCAGCTCTTCCCTGAAGTCACAAAAAAATCAGGGGAAAGAAAGCACCTGAGCAGAGGGGCAGACTGGTGCTGAGCTAAGGAGAAATCACCAGTCTCTTTTAATGCAATAATAGTAATGTAAATACTTCAAAATACTTCTCTAGTGACTACAAAGAGCATGCAGCCTTATTTGTCATCATTGCCAGCACACAAACCTACTACAAAGATAGTTTTCTTTCTTCTGATTGCTTTGCAATTACAGGTAAAAATGGGAGTTTAATTTGAATTTATACACACTCATCCAAAGGTTTGAAACATGATTACAGTGATTGATATCCCAAGTGGTGAATTATTGCATTAGAGACATGTGTGCAGCTCTTGGGTACAGCCAGTCAGAGGGTGAGCTGCTGGCACTGAGCAGGGGGATTTCAGTGCAGTCCAGGCTGAAACCTGGCTGGAACTGCACAGATTGTGAGAGCTTCTGTATCAGGGGCTGAAGTGAAAATAAGTCATATCCACTGAGAGGCTTTAAATGATGATAAATATGAGCAATAATTTAATAAAGAGCATTTGATTACCCCCCCCCCCCCATACATCCATATGGTGCAACTGTCCCTCTTTTCCCACCTGCATTCCATCCTGTGTTCTTTGTCCCCTAGGTTCATAGGCACAGACTGGGAATATGTCTGCTCAGAGGGCAGCTCTGCAGATCTGGAGTATCTGCCTGAATGTGGATAACTTACTTCAGTGTAAAACTAGCCATGGTTTAAAAGCCCCAGCAACAATGGCACCATCAGAGAAATCGGGAGCAGAACTTCCACTGCAAGTTAATGGCAGTTCATCTCTGCGTCACCAGCAGCCCTCTAACCCAGACACCAAAGAATTCTTTGGCCAAGAGGCAATTTTACGTCTGCTGGGGTAATAAGACCCCTCCAATCTAAAGCAGACAGTGCTGGAGCTTTTAGCTATAATGTGCCACCCTCTGGCCTCTGCCACAGTGTATTGCAGGCTGGCAGGCCAAGTGCCTTGGGGCACATCAGCTGTGGAGGAGGCTGGGAAGCTGGACACACACCCTGGAAGGACTGGCAGGTATGTACCAGGTGTGAGGGACTGTTGGGAAAGCAACATTCAAGCCAGCATGGGCTGCTGCTGGTGTGGCACAGTCTGAATTGACTTTGTCATACTGAGTGAAAAACTATGCTTTAGAAACCACTGGTTTTAGAAAATCATAACTGTTATTCAAATAAATTATATCTCCTGTGAAGAAGATGAATATTGCAGCTTAAAAAAAATTACTAGGGAGTTTGCTTTGACAATAAATTGAGGCAACCTAAAAAAGAAAATCTGCTTATGTCAAGCCTTAGGAAGTGGGCAGCGAATTGGCTAAGTGATAGTTACACTGTTCAGAAGTCTGGCTGTGCAAACCACTTCCTGTGTATGCAATTTATACATAGAAAAGACAATGCTATTTTCTTCCAAGTATGTAAAAGTCCACTGAAATTTCTGAGCTGCTATTTTTCAAAGTAGCACAGCCATAAACCTGCAAACTGTTGAGCAATGTAGCCCTTTTAAAAATGGCTTTTAGCTTGCAAAATAAAATGCAGCAGCAAAACCAGCCACTAGTTTGATGATGAGAACAGAGACAAGGAATGGTCTCATCCAGGCTGGGTGACACTCACCCCTTCTACAAGACCTAGAAAAACCCCTGACCTGGTGGGAATAAGGGCAGTGAATCTTTTAACAACAGAGTCCCAGGGAAAGCACAACATATTAATTTTATAGAGGCAAATCTCCTGTTCTGTTTAAGGAAGTCTCCAGCATAACTTTTACCCAAGCCCAGTTTGTGAAAAAGAGGAACCAACCCTGCATGCAGCCAGCTGGCTAATGCCAGCACAGGCATTTATATGTATACATACACATACACAGAGTTAACATAGAGATGTATCTATAGAGAAGTGAAGGGGTATGGATCTGTAAGTAGATGTTAGTAACAGTGAGTCTCCCTGACACCTTTACCAGGAACTTTTTAGAAGGCAGGAATAGAACCTAGAAACAATATTATCAGAAACTTTTATTTGTTGTGATTTGTAACTTCACACAAATACTGAAATGAAGAGGCAAGGAGTTCAGATTTTCAATTTGCAGACAGAATACAGAGACATGTGAAAGATACTTTAGATTAACAGCCAGAAAATGAATTAATAGATTGCTGCAGAAGGAAAATTCAGCATTTTAAATAATTGCTCTTTTTAAATTACATTCATTAAATTACATTCTGCATACTAGGTGTACAGACGTACATTTTCTGTTGTTTCCCATTTTTCTGTTTAGTATGAACACATGACAAAGGCAAGATTTTCTGTTAAAATGGGTGAGAATAAGACAATGGCTCTGAACTCAGAGTCACATCAAATATATTTTGAAGTAGAACATCTTCCCATAACCTTAAAAGAAACATAGTCCATCAACTCCAAACTACAGAATCCTATGGATATACGGTGAGGAAACCAATATAATTCCTAATGTTTGTATTTACTAGGCTGTTGTAAAATCCTTTGTTAATAGTTGGATATCTATAGAAACCCATACTGTGAGATAGCAGTAGGTAGACAAAAATCCATAACTATTGATAGTTAAAACAAACAAACAGTAAAATTATCTTTTGCCTAACCATGCTAGAAAAATCAGAATATGCCAACTGAATGAAAAACAACTGAGAACAGGACAAAACTATTGTGTTCCTTACATGCCATAGTTGTTCACTGCTTCTCTCTCTCCTTCATTTTATCAATGTAGCTCAGCACCTCTAGAGTCCTACTGCCAGCCAGACTCAGGTACTCTGCCTCAGAGGAGAAGGCGTCTCTCCCGGCCACGCTGCCCGCAGGCTGCGGCACCTCCTGCACTGGCCGCTCCTGCTCTCCTGCGGTGCCGGCAGTGCTGGGAGGAGAGACCCCGCCCGGGCTGCGGGCAGCGGGGAGGGATCCCCCACAGCTGCACACCCTCAAGGTGCCACACTGGGTGCCCACATCCACCTTCCCCACCTTGCAGCCCTCGGTCTGCGACCAAACATCAGACCTGGTGCTGCGAGTGACATGCTGCCCCTTAAAGGTGCGGTGTGATGGGCCCGGAGACAGGGCTGTGTGGGGTTTATTTCCCTGCTCTGTGGCACAAAACATAGAGGCTTTCTCCTGAAGATTGTTTGCTTCTTCTCTAGCCAAAGTACTGCTGGGCTGCATACACACACTCCGGATGTGAGAGCTCTTGGGGGCCTCTCTGCTTGCTGAGCCTGAGAACAGCTTGGCACTGTATGCCTTCAAGGGCTGTTCATTCAGATATTCCTTCCTTTTGGCTGTGTCTTCTTCTTCAGACTGTTTGAACAGAATTTTGCAATTGCAACTGCTCAAATAGTTCAATAACTAAGGACTAAAGTAATGATTTACAAATAACTAAGTGAAATAAACAGAAAGGCCAGAACTGTCTGCTTTTGGTTGGTTGTGGGTTTTTCATTCCTTCTCCAAGGATGTACTTCTGGCTCTTGGTAAAGAGAAGGTGGCCAAGGCAGACCTTCACTCTCACATGCAATTTATACTCTTACACCACAGCATTTTTATATTCAAGAATGACTGAAAACACAGTGTGTCAAATCATTCTGCTTTACAGGCATGTAATGTAAGGCAGCTATGCTTACAGGAAGAGCATAGAACATGGCTTAGCATCTTCCCAGTCATGCTTCTGTAATTCCACAAGGCCAGTCATTATCAAGAGAACAGACCACATGTCTGTCAAACTACTTAGGAAAATGTACAGCTCTTCCTTGTCCTCATCACACATCAAGTTATCTCATACAAAACAAAATGAGATCCCAGCTACATCCACCCTTAAGTGCACTCGGGTGTAGAGATATAATTCAAATAAAGCCCTGCCAGCCCAGAAGGGTTTACTCACTGTGTCAGCACTAGAGCTCAAATAGCTCTCAGTCTGCTTTGGAGAGTAACTGTGAGACTGGCTGATGAGTTGTGACTCCACACCTTGAAAAATTGGATAAAAAAAGAAGAAAGGTTACTCACCAAACACTCCCCAAAGATCCAACTCTCAAGTACAGCATGTAGAATCAAACATTACTGTTTATGATGCAGTTTTAAGATACTGTTTAAAGAACAAAATGTTAGCAAGGTCAATCTAGATCTTAGCAATAGCCAGTTCTTCTCTTCTCAGGTCAACATATCTTAACAGAGGTTGTGAGATGGGTCCCCCAAACCTCAGCTGTGCTGTTAACCAGCAGCAGAGCTGTGCTACCCAAATGAGGAGGGATTCTGGAGAGCACAGCCTGCAAGAGAACACAGCAGACCCCATGTGCACACTGGCTGCCATACAAGTTATGTATTTCTTTCTTGGACGCCCCTGAGAGATCTTCTGCTCTGAAATGCAGCCAGCACAGCTGACCCTACAGCTATTGAGGGAGTAGGAAGGATGTAGGATTGCCTGGCTTACTCCCCTCCCTCTGTCCACATGTGGTGTGACAGCATATAGTCTACTGGAAGAATATCTCTTCAAGGACAAGCAAACATAGCTAATTCTTAGTTACCTGGTAATGCTAGTTGTCTTTTTACAGTGCTGTGTGAATCAGAAATACAAGCCCTCATCAAAGTTAACATCCTAAAAAGATCATTCTCTCTGGCTTTAAAAGCAACTGTTTCAGTTTCACATGTAGAGAAAAAAACTTTAAGTGATAATGTATAAATAGTACTAACCCATCTCTGTCTCATGAAGGTATGAACTCAGTCCAAACTTATACCCTTTCTCTTGTGCTGTTGTGAACTGTTAAAAATAATAAGGTATTAATAGTGACAGTTCAGCATCTCAGGTTAAGAGAGGAACATTCAGTTTCTGTATTACATAAAGGAGTCACTGCACTCTACCACAAATTATTTTAAGTGGTATTTTTATCCCTGAGTAGTAACATATGTGGCTTCTACAGGCAAGACATCTGAAACACTTTTTGTATGTATCAGTACTGGCACAAAGCTCCTTTATAATGCTGAAGCATCCTGCATATAATGTCTGGGCATTGCCTGCAGAACCTGATCCCAAGTGTTGATGGGTAACTTACACAATGTCTTTCAAGCATCAGCTAAGGTGTGAATGAAGCCACGTGAACTGTGGACCTGAAAGGGCTGTCTGTCTGAACCACATCACGAGCAGCAGTCCTTTCTGAATTCCTTATATAAACCATGATGGGAAAGAAGCTTACACGGTAGTTAATTCAGTGAAGCTCTATTCAGTTTCTAACTGTTGTGGATAATCCTTCTCCACCTCATGAATCAAATGAATCATACAATCAGCAGGTTTGACAAAAAACACATCTTTTTATAAGTTACCTCTTCAAATACAAAGAGATGGTTCTCATTCCAGGCTGTTTCTTTCACAGACTTTTCATCACTGAGGAATGCAAACACAAAGTTCTCTAGTAAGTGATTTTTCCCCAGTATTTTTATTTTCTTTCTAAGTCCTTACTGGTGACTTTTAAAATTCTGTCTTCAGTAACCATTAAATGCTTCCCACTACTGAGATCACTGGACTTATCTCTGAGCCTAAGATACAATATCACAAATATGTTTTTCATAACTTCATTTCTGTTGAAATGCAAAATGGAATTGAAGCAATGACAGAAGATAGTGCTGTGTTGTAAAATGGAAGGTGCTATGTACCAGTCTTTGAAAAACAAGTCTTTAGTAAAACACAGAGCATGCACCTAGCCCAGGGAAGACACTTACTTGCTCTGTAGCCAGTGGAATGAGACAGAGCATTTTAGAGGACAAGCCAGATCAACAGCTTAACTTCAGGAACTCCAAACTGTCCCATGGAGCAGTGTCTCTGTGTACTTACTATGGGCAGATACACAGATGCATAATGGGCTTACCTGTGCATAAATTCATTCATATTCTACGTTACTGTTTTCACTGAGAAAACTCAGTCTCCAGTAATACTGTTGAGAATTTTGCCTTCCTGTGCTCTTAGCAGGATTTCTCTAATTCAGCAAGGTCTCTGCAGTTATTGCTGGTTAATAGATTGGTAACTTCCACAACACTCACCTTTTCTTTGTTGAATAATTCTGCACATTCTCCTTTAAGGAATTCTGCTGATCATGGCGATAAGCAAATGCCTCTAAAATTTAAAAAAATAAAAGAAAGCCCCCACCTTGATTTTGAAATGCAATAGAATAAGCACATTTGAATATAAAAGTTTCTGTCAAGTTTTTAAAATAATTTAAATAGTTGGATTTAAAATTATATGACTTCATTCTAAAGATTTATGACATTTTCAGTCAGGGCAGATCCATCTCTGTTATGTTATAAGAACATATGTCTTTAAAAGGAGAATAAAACCCAGAATATATGTCCTTAAAATATGACACGCACCAATTTTTTCAAGGTTTGCTCTTTTTTTCTTCTTTCCACAGGATATGAAGTAGTGCTGTATCTCATGGCAGTTCTGCAGGCGGGTTTTATGAACTCCACCGGTTTCCTTGTAGCTTGTACTTGACACATTGTTACTTTTAAGGAAAACCTGTTCTGGAGCTGTGAAAATGCCTTCAAGCTGTCTGTCTACAGAATCTTCTTTTCCATCGGTGGCAGGATAAACCCTTCTAGTGTTATAAGAATAAGTGCTGTCGGTAATCTGATTACTAACATCAGGAACAGTGGAAAAAATGTCAGTATTGGTTTGGTTAGAAAAAGGATTAAAATGCTTTGTGGAAGGATTATTATGGATTGGTTGACACTCATCTTCAAATAGTGCCAGAAAGGAACAACCACTTCCATCTTGGGGACTTTTCAGTTCTGGAATTTCTCTCACAACATCAAATATTGGTTCTTTTATTCCTTCACAGTTTTCTGATTCATTACTGGCTATTACCACTGGGCTTTTCCTGGCAGAATTCGTGTGGTCTAGCCTGGGGGTAGGCAATGAGGTGTAACGGGTAGGAAAAAAAACAAAACAAAACAAAACAAAACAAAACAAAACAAAACAAAACAAAACAAAACAAAACAAAACAAAACAAACAAAACAAAACAAAACAAAACAAAACATTCTGCTGAGTATATGAATAAGCAAAATACTGACTGTCAACACAACACTTGATGATAATGTGATAATAAAAATCCCAAAAACTTCGCTCCTCATTACACTTGATTTTGTCCTAAATATACAGAATTTCAGCTGAAAAAGTGTGTATTTTATTATGTTCTATATCTACTTTATAGTAAGATTGATTTAAAAGGAGTTCTATTTCTTGATGTCTCTAAATATACAAAGCCACGGAGCACATCCTCCTGGACAGGGAAGTGTGATTTATAAAATCAGCCACAGTATGTCACTGCTGCTCCACCAGCTGCCCAAAGGCAGCCACTTCGGGGAGAAGAAGAAAAAGAAAAAGAAGAAAAAAGAAAAAGAAAAAGAAAAAGAAGAAAAAGAAAAAGAAGAAGAAAAAGAAGAAGAAAAAGAAAAAGAAAAAGAAAAAGAAAAAGAAAAAGAAAAAGAAAAAGAAAAAGAAAAAGAAAAAGAAAAAGAAAAAGAAAAAATAAAGAGGAATCCATTCATAAAAGTAGTTTGCTTAAGACTATATTTCTCTTCCATACTGAAAACATATAACAAGTGATTTTCATTTGTACTTGAAATTAGTAATCCTGATTCAGCACAGAATTTTTCTGTTCCAGTGTCAGGAGGCCAGTCAGACATTTTGTTGTGCCCCTACTTCCCAACCCCACTTTTGAGAGTAGTGAAGATTTTATCATGTGAGCATCATGGACATGAAAGCTATCCTGCTTTCACTTACTTGGCTCTTAATCTAAAATTTTCACTGTTTTGTCTCCAGGCTAGATCTGCTGACTGACCTTTCAGAAACTCTGAGCAAAAAGTTGAGATTCTTCTGAAGGACAGAGATCTGGCAAAAATGGCCATTCAGAAAAGCTCTTTCTTTAAAACATTCTGAGCAAGGCTATCAATAGAACTTAGAAACTGAAATGTAGTACAGAAAGCTCTTACTGGAGAAAACACCTGTGGTGTTTTGATCAGCAAATGCTTGGAACTGAATAGAAATTCTATGGAACTTAAATGAGAAACTAATTTCTTTTAGTCACAGAAACCTCACCAGGACAGTTTTAGAATGCTAAACACACTAGAGTTTATTCCTGAAGGTACCTGGATAGATCTACATGAGGAAGGTAAAAACATTTTGTGAAGCAATTCTGAGAGTCTTTCTCAACTCCAGCTGAATATTTTGTAATGCAAAGTAAAATTTAAGAGTAGTTGAGGAAATCTGACATGAAAACCTTTAATTCATATTTAATAATTCAATAATTCAATAATTTAATAATTTAATAATTTAATAATTTAAATTAAACAGTTGTATAAATTTACACTCTGATTTTCACATGCAGTGAAAGAAACTTCCTTCACAGAAGAATTGTGAGCTCTTGAGGTATAAGAACTTATGGCTACAGTGGATGAAAACAAAACAAGGACAATACAAAGAAATGGATTTGGAGAGCAGTTGGAAAGGAGGTGTTATTAGTGACTCTTGAATGGGTAGAAGATGAGAGGAAGTGACATAAGCAGATGAGTGCAGGCCTGATAGCTGGTGGGGAAATCAGAGCTGTAGGGTGAGATAAGGTTATATAGGGCTCAGTGTAAATATTACACTGAATTACAGTGAATTCCATTAATTGGAAATTCATTCAGATATACAGCAAGGTGAATGCTGTGTTAATTTTAGGTTTTGCTGGAGAAAGCCAGGAGAAGCTACAAGAAGAGTGGAAGTTAAGATGGCTGATGTGTTTAGTTATTATTTGGCCAGTGAGTTTATGGGTCACTTGACTCCCCAAGCAAACAGGCTGCAGGCACTTCAGGAACAGCAAAATACTGTATGGCCTTTTAATGTCTCTGTCCAGCCTAAGCTGGAGATGGACAGGAACTTTCAACCAAACAGCAGACTTATGGAAGAGAAGTGTAAAATAAGATTAGCTATGTAAGACCTCTAGGTCGAAGGGAGAGCCTCTGGAAAGAAAATTAAAAGCTATAGTAAGATCACATATGAACAAGAAGGAAAGAAAAAGCTTTGTTCCTGGAATCCCTAGTATAAATAATGTAGGTGCAGATGCTCAATTGCTATTGCATCAAGATGGTCAGAAAAGCACTTGCAATGGTGCCCAAAACTACTAACACCTGGGGCAGCCTCCCTCTGGGGAAGTTTCCCCCTCCTAATGGCTTCTTAGTAAATCTGTGCTATCATTCAAGGTGAATTCAGCAACACTATCATGTCTGTGACATTGCAAAAAATAGATCATGGTTCCAAGTGCCTACCCAAAATTCAGATTTTGCTGCCTTTCAGCAAATTTAAATAGCTTTGTATGTTTAGTATTTCCATTTGATTTCAATTTCTATTTGAAAAAGTCAGTGAAAAAAAAAAACAAGTAACAATAAGGTTCAGATTATTTTAGTATTTTTTTAATTAAACTTGACCATTATATTCCTCATTAATGTAAAATAATTGCCTACCTATCAAATGGCTTGAACAGTTCCTGAGGCACTGTATCTGACTTCCTGAAAATAAACTGACTTGGAGGGTTTGTATTCCAAGGGTCTTGATCAAAGCTGTTTCCTGGCTGAGAAAACAGTAGAAGCTGTCAAAGTGTGAATATACATAGTTGTTACAGTTTTTAAAACTTTCAGCTTGGGTTTCCAAACAATATACATATTTTCCCACTATTTTTATTTCTTTATATCTTTACAGCAGAAGCCCAAACCTCCTTACAGCCCAACTGTTGCCAAACAGACTTTAGCCAACAGATAGCTACTCTGCGCCTGACAGTGACAGTTTTTTCTCATCCTATTGTCCATTCATCTGGTTCACAGCTGCCCATTTTGGCTACTAGAATCCCATGGGAAACTTCTTCAAAAGCCTTCCTAAAGTCAAGGTAAATAATGCCTGCTGTTCTCTCTAATTCCCAGAACTACTGATTCCATCACAGAAAACAATGAGGTTCACCAGGCAGAATATGACCTTGCAAGATCTGATGGCTGTTTGCAGACACTGTCTTGTCCTTCATGTACCTTGGAATTACCTCTGGGATCTTAGCTCCTTAATCCTTCCAGGGACAGAGGTGAGATTATGTTTCCCCAGATCATGCTTACACTTTCACAGATGGACATAACATTTGTGTATTTCTTCTCACTGGGAAGCTTCTTTGATCACCACAGCCTTACCAGGGTGATAAATATCTGTGGTGTCATCCCACACCGTGAATATACTTGGCTGGGCTCTGTCCAGTCTCATGTATTTCTGTATGGCCAGGTTACAGTGGATTCTCTAGCTTGTTCCTTCCCTGCTGTTTCATACAGGTCCCCACAACTCCTGACTGCATTTTAAGATGAGCCAGAGAGCAGATCTTGTCTGACAAAACTTGAAGCAATGTAGTTTTTGAGTACCTCAGACTTTTCCATGTCCTTTGTCACTAGATCTCAACTCTGTTTAGGACACCATTGTCCTTGGTTTCCTTCCTTTGATGACACACCTACAGAAGTCCTCCTTGCTGTTCTTCCAACCCATTGTGATTTTCAGCTCTAACCATCCTAATGCCATCCCTCTGAGAATCCCTGAGTGGATTCTCCTGTCTCCTTCCTGGGTTGCCCGTCCCTCCTTGCACATTTTCTCTTGGCATTTGACCTCAGTCTGGAGTTCCCTGATCCAGCCAAACTGGCCTCCAGAATCTAATCATTCTCTTCCACACAGAGGTGTCCTTGTGTTTTGAAAACATATTTCTTGGACTTCTTTGTTCTTCAGGTCAGCTTCCTGTGGGTTTTAGCCTACTTGTTCCCTGAACAACCCATCATCTCCCCTTCTGAGACTCTTAGAGCATTTCTTCCTCACTTACCTCAAGATTTCAGAATACCATTGGTGAAACACATAGAATTTGTTTTATTATTTCCAATGAATAATATATATGTTAAAAATAAAGCATATTATATTTGCTATCAGATTTCTAAGAACGATTCTTTTAAGAATCACAAAGTTAACCAAAAGAAAAAATAGTAACATGCATCAGAACAAATAACATTCAATTGTTTCTTAAAAGTAAAGAGTTAAACAGCAGAGCACTGAGAATACTGTAAGAACTACGTTACTCACTGAGACATTAGAAGATAAAGAATTAGGTCATGGGATCACCTGGGATCCTGTAACACCCAGTTACACTAACTGTATGTTTAAGAAAGCTTATTTCTAGCTATACAATATTTCAGTTTTCTTTAACCAAATTTACAAGCCAGAAACAAAAGAAAGCCACCAGTATGTGACTAATTCTCTCTCTGCAGATACCAGCAATACTGAGAGCTCAGTGAACAAAAGCTCAAGTTGAGCTTATTTCAGAAAAATAAAATAAAAAAAATTGTATATACAGAATATTCATTGCCACCAGCCTACAAAAAATGTTGATCAATCATAATTTCCATCACCATTACACTAGTTTTACACACCAAATAAATGAAATTTAGTTTAAAATAATTCCATGGAAGTAAAATATTAACCAAACCTGGTTTTGCAGCTTCTGTTCAGAGGTCTGTTCCCAAATGTTGCCCATTAGGGTTGTGTTGAAATTTTCTTCTGAAAGCTGTGTGTGGTTAGAGAATTGAGAACCAGAGAAGGACAATGGACAAGTACTAAAAACTCTTGCCATGTTGTCTTCATTTTCCATACTAGAATCAACATAGCCTAATGTTGTTACTTGTGACAGCTAGATAAAACATAACAAAGAGGTATTTTATTTATCTAAAACTGTTTTGATTTAAGCATAAAGTTCAAAGTAATCAAGCCATTCCATATATTTTACATCTCTGCACATAAACCACAAAGAAGAGAACATTTTCTATATTCTGATATGACTTTTCATGAAAAACTTAAGGCAATAAGGCCTTGTTTCAGGGAAACATGTAAGTACCTACTTAATCTGAAGCATGCACACAAATGCTATCCTGAGGAGAGATGGATAAATACATTTTTAGCTTTATTTCAAGAAATATGTAGGCAGTATCAGGGAAATAATTTATCAATATAGTCTTAAAGAGAAAGAAGACTTCATGTGTTTCAGTATCCATGAGATTTGGCCATTCTTTGAAAAATCACTTAAAATACAGTAATTACTGCACATTTTTAGTCTTATATCATAAGAATAATAAACCTACATTATGCTGGTATTTTACTTTTTCTGAGAGATGCTGTCTTCTGCTTTCCAAAACTTGCTTTTGTAACCTTGTAAAATGAATTAAAACAGCCTATGAAATACAAGATCCAAAAGATGAAAATATTATGAGTATTAATTTAAAAATAACTTAGGAAATATTTTTCTGCACATCTTAAAACAGCCGGATTCTTAGGCAATTATGAGAAGCCACTTAGGTGTCAAAGCTGGATGGGAAAACAGTGTAAATAGGTAATGCTCTTTGAATAACTTTCCCCTTGAGATAAATTTACTGTGTGTACCTGACACGAGTACAGACACATAAACTTTTTTAAAAGATCTCTCAGCTTTATGTGCAGTTTTTTATTCAGAATTTATTAATTACTCTCTCACAGTAAGAGTATCACTGGAATGACAGGAGTGGTTGTGAAACTTCCCTGTTTACAATGATATGTTTATTTTTTCTTCATACCCCAAATGTTAAGGCTATCATGAAATACCTCTCCCAGAACCTCACTATGGCATAACTATTGCCTATTTTATACAAGTACCTGCTCTGGAGATCATCTAAGTATGACTCAAATTGTGTACGTGGGGGTGATGTGGGAAGCTCTAAGTTATGTCTCCTGATAGGTTTCCTTTCACCTTCAGTGATCTCAACGTGGACTGGCTTCCTCACGTTCTCTGCAATGAATGTGTTTGGTATGTCAGTGCTGGGCTTGGAGAAAGTTTTGGGGTTCCTGAATTTTCAGAGTACAAAAGCTGTTGTTTAAGATTTTTTTAATCCATTTAAAGTCATATTTGTTTCTTTCTTTGCTACTAACAATACAAAAACTCTGTTCTAAATGGCACGATAGTATAAAACTATTTAGTCAGCCACTGTGTGTGAACAGGTTCTGGAACCAGGACACTGCACAAGGCTTTAAAGGTGAAGTAGGCAGGAGCCAAGGTTGTTTGATTCCTCTTATGCCCTGACTTTTTATTCAGCCAAAATTTTCATATTTATGTACAAACTTTTATTTTTAAAATAAAACAACACTTACTTGAGAGTTAAGTTGTAAATGGAAGAACAACAACAAAAATAACAGCAGTAATATTTAAGGATAACTAATTCTGAGAAGTCAGAACACCCAAAACTCACCAGTGTTGTCTTTTTTGGTTGATATCTGGTTAACCACATATAGATTAAGAAGATCTAAACTGACTGCTGAACTTTTAGGAGATGATACTTCCAGGAGCTTCATTTTTGACTTAAGTTTCTTTCTTTCAAAGAATTCCTTAATTTTTTCAAGGAGAGAGTAAGTTTTTGACAGAAGCTTCAACAACACCTTAACAGTATAGGTAATTCTTTTGAAATTAGCAAGCAAGACTTAGCAAACTATTCCTAATATAAAAGCACATGGTTAAGTATCTCTGAATTCTCATGACCCGTTTGCTCTTAATTTATTTTTATTGCCTTGAAAAAGAATGCAAATATAATTCGGTCATATTCAAAATAAATCATTGTTATCTTGATGCCAAAAATTTAGTCCTTGAATGCTCATTTCTCAAACTTTGTGTACAAACACTAAAAATATTTCTTAAAATAAAAGATACCAAATGTGGCAAGGACAAAGTCCTAAAAAAAATTGAAGAGGCTTTTCAGGAAGCATATAAGATAAGCAAATAAATCTGCAAGATTACATACACCAGATGTGCAATCTATAATGGCACAAAGAGTTTATTGTTCTCCAAATTTGTGTCCCTTGACAAAGAAAATAGTCTTCTGACAAAAAAAAAAAAAAAAGAGGAAAAAGTAAAAAAAGAAAAGTCTCTAAGATTAGGAATTCAGAGAGAATTTTTGTTACAACAAATAAAAAGAGATATGACTGACACTTTGAATATATCAGGACAATAACATATTGAACACAGATTTTTTTTTCTAAACAAAAGAAGGATATTGAAAACTGAAGGCTATGCCAAAACAAAAAATAGCATTGGCTTTTCTTCTGAAATGTAATTCCTCTCATGATTGCAGGTTACATGTAAATAACATACCTAACATGTTCGTTGGTAACTAATTTTTAGTATAATTTATTATTATCTTTAACTTTCCAGGATGATATTATCTATGGGAAATATCTGTTCTTCAGTTAAGATGAATATCTTTAGTAAGGTAAAATCATCCTGTGTACAATTCAACACTTCAGAATTCATGTTACTTTAGGGTCCACACCCCCAAAATGCAACCACTTCCCTTCAGTGTCCCAGATATTTTTCCCCATCACCTCTAAATTACTAAATTACTGATAATTGTATAATAGCTATTAGAAATTTACCACTGTGTTTAGTAAACTAGTACTACATTACTAAAAACAATCCTGTCTTTTCTTGTTTTCCCTCTCCACTGAAGCAAATTACATAGTTGTAATATAAATTATGTGGCTTAGACCAGTAATTCCTGAGAAAACAAAGAGCTCACAGGCCTCCAGGAAAGTGGGAAGGCGATGAGGACAAGCTGCTGATTGGTCTCACATTCCCATATGTAAATGTTTTCATTTGAATAATTGCCTCTATACAGTGTTTTTCCTCTACCTCTATAGGCCTGTGCACCTGCTCTGGGTTTTGGGGGTATCAGCTTCAGTGGTGGAGCTTCCCTGTACTGCCTCTTCCTTTCCTGCTGCTGAGGAGGAACCTGACTCCACTTATGGTTACGGCCATTTTATCTTGCTGTTTTCTTTCTCTTTTGAAATGTCATCTGCTATGCCATGGATAAATTTGATTCCCTTATTTCACTTTCAGATTCAAAAAACAAATAAGCCATCCTCCTTTTGCAGATGCCAGAAAAAGGACTTTACTGAGCCTAACATCCTTTCACATGGCCCAGAAGCATGGCTGTGTGTGTTAGGCCAGCTGACAACGTGGTTATCACCTGAGGCTTCAAGCAATCCCTTGTGTCCCCACATACCAACACAACATGGCAACAAAAGTAATCCAGGAAAACCAAAATTGGGCACAGGCATTCATTCATTCACTCACTCACACCTTCTCTGCCTCCCTCCTTTTCTTGTTGTAATTCAGTTTAGTAAATTTAGAACAAGGCTCTCCCCCTAAAAATCAGGAAAACACATTATAACTGTTTAGCTACTGCTTTGAATCTCACTCCAAACGCTTTGAAACTTTTACCTAAGTGAACCCACTAGAGCTTTTATATAACAATATAAAATCCAATGTGGCTGAAGCAATTTACCTTTTGTTTTTTCCTTTCTTGCTTTAATATGATTCTGCTTCTGAAAAATGCAAATAAATATTATTTTAATTGCAAAAGTATAGTCTTGAGTCATGGCTTGAATTTCTCATCAATGGTTCTGAGGTTTTTGATACAAATATGTGTCATAGGTTATGTTCTGTTATATGTTATAATGGATCAAATCTTCAGATGGTAAAGTCAACATATCTCTGTTGAAGAAATTTTGACTGATCCCAGTTTACTCCAGTAAGGATAGAACCACATTCAATATTAGGTTACCAAACACATTTAAAATGAAAAACCAAAACAGAAAAAGCTTTTAGTCATTTGACTTGTAATGCACACTTCATCAATTTGTAATTTCTTAAAACTTAAGAAATCTTTGTCAATATATTATTTTCTCCTAATTTTCGTTGTCATGCTGCAACATAGTTACAAAACTATATTAGCAAACAAATCAAAGGAGCACTAGATGATCTTTTACCCTTTGGGACTTTCCAGAATACTGGGGACCTTTTGTAAAACAGGAAAGCAAAACAGATTGACACTACAAGTTGCTGTTGTTTGTGCAATGTAGGAGACAGTTATACCTCCAAATACTTGTCTCACCTATCAAACAGTCTTATGTGAAATGCCTACAGGACTTGGTGCATAAAATTGGAACTTGGGGTCACTGTTCCATAAGCAGAGTGAGCGTGGCTGCAGTTCTTAGGTCAGTAAGATTAAGACTTTTTGTGAGGGTTAGAAATACGGAGTATTCCCTTGCTACCTTTTGCTTGAAGTTAGAGCAAACTTTCCAAACATATGGGCATAACATTCACCCTTGCAGTGGGGAGGAACCCCAGTGATGTGTAATTTTTCTGACATTTAAAATGCAAACCCCAGATTCACCCGAGGAACCCTGACAGATTCTACCAGCAGCAGCAAGCAGCAGGTTGGTTTGTATTTGTTATATGTGTGCAATACTCCTACACACTGGGTTTTCTTTCAGAGGGTATGGCAGACAGGCATTTAGGACAAAGTTTGGGTTGGTGTTTTGGAGTTTTTTCCAACTGAAACTCTCCCTTCCTCCTGCTTCACAGAGACAACATTCAGAAAACGCAATTTTCTGGGCAGACTTCCAGATGGTAGGGTGTTCTTTTAGTTTGATTCTGCAAATCTGGACATTACCAAGTTGTGTTCACCAATGCTACTTCCCAATGGCTGACAAAATCTGTGGGGTTTACACTTTTAGTAGATTAGCAGAAGGCACAGCACCCAAAGAAACTGAACATTTTATTTTTTTTTCTTTATCATTACAACTCAGTTTGTGATGTTTTACTATTTCAGTGAATCTCAATACCTATACATCCTTTTCCCCAAGTAGTAACCACTGCTTTTTGTGAGGGTGTGAGAAAGGCCTCATGCAGGCCCTGTCTGTGGAGAGACACTGAGCCCAAACGTGGGCTCCTCTCTGGGGTGGGAGGGCACCTGCACCCTCTCACACAGTCTGACTCAGGGGGGGCTGTCACACACCACGGCCTGCTGCCCTGTGAGGGGACACCAGGCCTGAAACACACACACTGTGGCACTACTGTTCCATGGAGAGACACTCGTTTGGTCACAAACACACGGCTATGCCCAGTTTGTGAGGGCGAATGAGGCCTGAAACACACACCATGGCTGTGCTCCGTTTGTGAGGGGACACCATGGCTGTCACACACAACACAGCAGTGCCCGGTGTGTGAGGGGGCTTCAGGGTTGTTAAACACACCATGGTGGGGCCCAGCCCGTGAGGGACACTGACCCACAGCATGGAGCTGTTTCTGTCAGCTTTGGAGAGTTTCACTCACCGACTGCCACCGACCCAGTTCATTTTCTGCTGCTGAGGAGGCAGGGAGGGAGGGCTGCCCTGGCGCTGCTGGCAGTGTGGGTACAGGCAATGGCGACCCCAGGGATGGTTGGCAGCCTCCCAGCAGGGCCACAGGGCCCTCCCACAGGGCCTCCTCCTCCCTGGGAGCACCAAGGCAGCTGCTGTCCGTGCCCCCAGGCCGGCAGAGAAGGAAAGGCTGGTACAGGGGTTGACAGACAAAGGGGAAGGATGCAGAAAGCCAAGTGAGGCAGCTGATGGGGAAGAGGCAATGCTCTGGTTGCTGATGCCCTTCTTCTACCCCTGGTGTTTCCATACAGGCTGCTGCCAAAGCCATTGCCCTTTCCCAAAGGAGTTGTGAGCATCTTCTTGTCCCAAGTGAATTGATTTGTCTTTCAGGTCCAGCTTGTCTGCTACAGCCTGTGATCTTTAGGAAAAGAGAGCACTTTCCTCTCCATCCTGCTCTTCCTCAGGTATTTTAGAGGCAACAGGGGAAGTGATGAGCATTTTCTACTGGTAGATGTTGTTGCCCTTGGTCCTGCCTGATGAGCTGTTGTGTGTAAATGTGACTAAACTTCCAGGAGGGATGCAGAGCCACAGGGAATCTTGCCAGCAGCACAGCTCCACTCACTCCCTTCCCTGTAACTCGGTGCCATCGTCCCAGCAAGTGAGGGCTCCCATTTACAAAACACTCATCAAAATTCTATATGAATCTTGTCCTGAGGTGTTTCCTGAGTTATCTTTAGCCTAACATTTTTCAGGGTACTAAAGTTTGATTACCATTAGTACAACGATGTGAAGAGTAGATATTAGGAGTCTAAAATTAAAAATTAGCCAAGATGTTTTTCTTTCTAATACTTCTAATTTGGCTAGAGTGTTTATAGAATCTGATAAGTATGCACAATTGTTTCTTGTAACAACACAATTAAAATCTTCATGATAAATTATATCTATATTTGAAGTCTGTCTCTACAGACGACAGACAGACATCTGCTAATATGACAGATGACAGACTAAAAAATTATTTAATTTCATCACTTCAAATACTAACTTTTATTTTCAATTCCATCTAGTGTAAATGTTGAACTTGCTAATACAATGTCTAGGATGTAGTTTCATGTATAACACAATCAAATCCCTTTTATATTTGTTTTTTTAATATATGGTATTTTCAATATCACCCTCACTCCTACTTTTTCACAGTATTGTCTAGATTTAAAAGGGAAAAAGTGAGATTTTCTTTATGTTTGACTTATTTATCTGGTAGTTAGCAGTTATTTGTAGAATCCAGGAAAAGTTACACGGCAGCTTAAATTAATTATTTTTTAACATAATAAATCTTCTCCTCAAATTATTTCTTACAAATAAAGCTAATGACCTTTCAAACAATCATAAAATAAGAAATCAGTTCTTTTTTGAGGAGGGCAAAGTAAAAAATTAAAGAAGACCTGAGATGAATATGATTATATTTCCAGTGTTTACATATTTTGCCTTGACTGTCAACATTTTAAAAGTTTGAAATAATTGATTTGACTTTCTGAATGATGGCATAATTTCAAAGAGTTGTATGACAAAATTATTAATTTTTAAAAGGTCATGAGAATGAGTTTCATGGAGCTTAGCTGATTTTCTGGGAAGTGAAGTAAGTATAGAACAAAGAAGCTTCCTCTATTTGTCAGACTGAAGTAGAAAGATTCTCTTTTTTCTAACTTTCATAGCCACTCTTCAGAATAACTATATCTCATGTTCCTTTAAGAAAGTATTATACAGGATCGTCTTCAGAACAGCTTTCAGCACCTGAATTTTCCTCTCTGACATACTTCTTCATTATCAGATCAGCTCTAGATAGAAGAGACATATCAAAGCAGCCCAGAGCAGTCTAAGAAAGCATTTATCCAGGGAGCTGCTGTTGAAATGTTGGCTGTGCAACTTTTGGCACCCTGCTTTGAGTGGGTCCTTACAGAACTCCTGTATAATCAAATAAGCGAGAGAGAGGTCTTCTGATGGGGGACTCGAGCACTTAAGTTGGGCCCCTACTCTATATCTCAACACACCCAGAGAGGAAGCAGCTAATTTAGGCAATGAAATTGTAAATTCAAAGTGTGTGCCAACTCTGCAGCATCATTGTACCCTGAAGGTTTGAAGATGCTTCTTTCCCTAAGCATGTTCCCTTGAGTGAACAGACACTGCTTATGTAAAATCATACCCACTAGAGACAGCAAGAAACAGAGAGAAGATGTGTTTCCCAGCAATTTCTTAGAACTAGCTGCAAATAGTTCTCATGTTTCTTAATGAATCTTCCCCTTTCCAGCAAGTGTTCTACTCTAGTGCTCATTATAAAGGAAGGAATTACTAAAGAGATGAATGTTAAGTAAAAAACCCCAAACAAACCCAGACTGGTGAATCTCACAGTTAGGTTTAATTATTTTACAACATTACTGATTTTTTAAGTGTTAATTTAACATACTTTGATTTTGATTTTTTGTTTGATCTTGATATCTAGCATTAGGTAACTAAATCCATCTCTAGAAAACTGCATAAAAGATGCAGAGAAACTAAAATGCTTTCCCATCTCTATCCAGGGTGAGAATTTCTAGCACTTTTAAATACCAGGATACAGTTATTTAGATCTCTAAATATTGACCTAATTATCTAATGCTAGGAATGCATGACTAAAAAAAGCCTGACTCTGTTCCAAGTGAAAGCTTTTCTTTGCCAAATGCTTAAACTTTGTTTACAGAGTTGCACGGCCTTCTTCCAGTCAATACTCTATGCCATTCCCTTCCTTGAGAGATCAGCTTATGGAGAAATAAAGCAACACTGACCTTGTGATGTTTTGTAGTAACCTGGTTGATGGTTTTGCCTTAAAGAGTACTTTTTAAAAGGTGGCTGTGATATTGCAAAATCATGACAGAGTCTGAGGAAGTTAAAAACAGAAGACAAAGCTTGACTTAAAAAGAAAGTTTCCCGTTTTAAAAGTAGTTCCTCTTGACAGACAGATCTCCTTCAATTAATTTGATGAAAAATCCTTCTCCTACTCACTTTTAAAGAGAGATCGAAGATTGTAGAGGCTAAATAGTTTCCAAACACAGCAAACTGGCCAGTTCAGAGAGAGGCACCTAATCTACCTGGGTCGAAATTCAATGCCCAGCTGGGAAGAACATGGGATTGGATCCACATGGCAAACCACCAGCCAGGCCAGTACCACGGACAACAGTAGGCTGACACATTGCTATATGAAGCAGATGCCATTCTTAGGTGGTATTATTTAGATGGAATAATTTTTTACAGAATGAACTCTCAAGACAAAGTGCCATCCTTGGCTTGATGGAGAGCAGTGCACAAGATCTGTTGCAGAATACACCTTGCACTGAATACTTCACTTTATATAAACAGTATTTCTATAAGGATTAACAAAGACGAAAGAATCCTCTGTAGATGTGTCAAACTCCAGTTAGGGAACCGTGTCAAAAGCAAATTAGGAGAGGGAGCTAAGAGAATAAAATCCTTACAAGGGGTTAGGAAAAAGCTGAAGGATACCAGACTTGTAGCAAAGAGACAGTCTGCACCATAGCAAAAAGAAGATAAGAGAGGGGGACATGAACTCAGACAAAAACACAAATACAATTATAACAGACCAGAAAAAAATTGGGAAACAACTAAGTGAAGTAACCAAACTACTAAATAATTTTTCTTCACATCAACTAGGAGCAAAATCTTGCTAGAAAGTCTAAAGGGACAATCAATGGCCAAGGAACAACACGAGCACTCAGAAGAGACATGGATGTTATGGAAAAGTTAGGCTTTTGTATCAGTATTCACTGATGAGGAAACTGAGGAGAACTTTGCAGGAATTCTTTCTAGGAAACTCAGTGAGGATCTGTCCAAGGTGAAAATAACAGCAGACAAGGTGAAAATGATCTTACCAAGGCAGAATGAAGACTAGCAAAGCATCAGGACTAAATGGTATTCAATGAAGAGTTCTATAATGCAGCACTGTGGAAAGGACCACTTGTATTCGGAGTTGTCTTGGAAACCAGAGGATAGCAAATGTGACACAATTTAAAAAATAAGAGTTTTGTGGCAATTTAGAAAGCTCACTTCTGTATAGCAGAAATTATAATATAGAAACATAGCAGAAACACAGCAGGAATTATAATACAGGCCAGCATGTGAAAAGCAAGTGGAGCTTCTATAGATGGAAGTTGCTGTAGAACACATGTAAAAAAGAATGGTCGGTGCTGTCTCGATGGATTTAATTAAGGCTGTTGACAACATCTGTTACTGAAGGTTTTAAGAAAATAAGTTATGAAATAATAGGGAAGGTCCTGCCATTGAATAAAATGCAAAAGGGAGGGAAGAGACTATTTAGTTCCTGTTTTCATGCACTCAGGCACTGGGTGCATTTCTATATGAAGCAGAGGCTAACAAACTCCTGAGTGGTATGGGAAAGTTGTGGGGTGAGGGGAGAGGGGAAGAGAGTGAGAGAGAGTTCTGTTGTTGAATGCCCCTTCCAGAATAGGCATAGGTGAACATAAAGTGGAGCTTGTGGGAGCCAGGGTCAAATTAGGCAGAAAGGAGTGTTTCTTCACATATGAAATGGTAAATCTGAGGAATGGCTTATCAGATGTTTGTATTTATGTAAGAGCTTACAGGATTTAAAGAGAGACTGAACAAGTAATTGTAATTGTAATTGCAAGGAATGTTTAATAGAAAAACCTCCCAGTCTCACAAAATTCTCACAGCTTAAAATGGCCAGAGGTTGGGAGAGTATAAAGCTGCAGCATCACATTAAATTGCTATTTTTTTCTCTCTTGGGTATCTGCATAGAGTTATTGTTAGAGACGGAATACTGTGCTTGGTGAAGCACTGGCCTGTTTGCTTATTTTTAATATTTAGAAGTCTCCCAAATAAGAGTTAATAAGTAAACTGCAGTAGATGATCTTTTTGTTGTCATACTCACCAGCTGCAAACCCTCAAATAAATTCTTAAGGCATGACAAAAGGATATCAGCAGATTTTATGTTTGGGGTGCATGAGTCAAAGAGATGGTTTTTCTGGATTTATTCCTGCCTTCACTTTTACAGAATAGAACACTGACTCTGCATGTAGACTGTTTAAAGAGTTTACAATGCACTTAAGAAAAGGTTTAATAAGTTTAATAATAGCATTAGAATTTTCTTCAGATGATCTGAACATAGAAACACTTACAGATTTAGAGCAAAACCTGAAAAACATACATAATGTATTTGAGACTTCTGAAGGCATAAAAGAGACACATCCTGGTTCAGCTGAATTATCTGTATGGAATAAGTTTAACAAGAAAGAGAAATCTAGATATTAAAGGTTTAGGTATTAAAGCCTGAATATTAAAAGGGAAATTCCTTGTCTGAGAACATCACTCAACAAGTTTACTGTGCTTGGAGCAGCTGACATTGACCTCTAACCTTCCCTATTTCCCTCTCCCTCTCACTTTGTAAAGAGAAAACAACATGTTTATATTTCTTTCTTGAAAATATTCTCTCTAGAATACCACTGTTCTCAGAATTCAGAACTGTTAGTGATCAGTCTGCTATTGACTGTCCTGTCAGAGAGAGTACTTGAATCCCTTATGGATAAATCATCAGCACCTACAAGTCACGCAGGCTTCAAATTGACAGCAGCAAGTGTGTATCTCCCTAAAAACAGAATAAGGGCAGAAGGACTTCTGGTGCAGGAATGCACCCCATTTACACCATCTCTGTGATGCTTACACTCAGGAGCCAAGCAACAGAAGAGGATCTTCCTGTTTCCTCTCTCTTCTCTTGTGATAACATATCTCTGCCTAGTCTGGCACCCCTACAGTCTCATTAGAACCAAAAGAGTTGGAATCAACTGCTCAATAGTCTCGCCACACTGACACTTCAGCAAGCTTCCACATCTGTGCCACTAAAACTGAAGCTCCTGCTTGTCAGGATCTTTAGGATCTATCTTCAAATCCTAAAGGAATTAGTGTCTGAATATTCTACTGTGGTATATGAATATAGCCAATAGCTTCTCTAAACCAGACTAAATAAACAGATAATTTCTGCTGACACAAATTTGAAATCAAAGGTCAGGGTATCTTACCACCCTTTTCTGATAAAAACATGAAATTTGCCATTGGTGTGCCTTGATGTTGCAAACTAATTCTGTGGGTGTATTTCTGTGCTTATGTAAGCGATGACATTAAAGTAAATAGAAAGTTTGGAAGTACTTCAGAGAAAGGTATTTACTTGAATAATGGCTTCTATGTTCACACTCTGTTGAATCTGACTCAAATGAAATCCTACTATTCCGACACCACTATGCAAACATACAGCTCAAAACTGAAGGAAAAACCAGATGTTCTTAGCTTACCATATTACAGTATATCATATTTTGGACATTATTTACAGTTCAGTATTAGTAATTGAAAACAAGCACTGTGTGGATTTACATTACATATTTCACATGCACTCATCCACATGGAAACTGCTATGGTAATGTATGCATGATCTACACACATCTAAATCTTAAAGGTCCTAAACAGCAATGATTCAAAACACATTTGAATTTATAACTGTTTTTCAGTAATTTTATTTTTTATGTCCTTATGGCACAGTGGATAGCTCCATAAGCAGCAAGGAAATTTCAGTTCTCTGCAGACTTCTGTTACAGCTTATTGGACCTTCTTGTTAGGATCATATAAGACATCAGCTAAATGGTCTTTTGCTTAAGAAATTGCACATTATTTTTCAAACACTAAATTAAATGGTAGAAAAACGATCATTGAGTAAGCCTGACTGATATCTCTTGCGTAATAGCCTGCACGCTCCAATTCCACTACTTCACCACAACCACAAAGTTGTGCAAGGATGAAGTGCTGGTATGGGAAACAGTGGGCACAAAACAGAAGATAAAAAAGAGGCATCAGTTGTCATGATTACACTCTAGTTCCTGCATATACAGACATTCATGGACTTTAGTCACCCTGATACTCATTGCTGCCATATATGCTTCATCCTCAGTTATTGGTTCCTATATTTAAAAAATGCACACAAGTTACTTTAATGCATTTGATGAAAAATAACCATATGACTAAAAACCAATCACTTGACGCTAAAAATTTGGTTTCTCCTTAAGAAAGTATAAACCCCCAAATAGTCTGGATCTAATATCAACATCCCTCCAATTCCACAGCTTCAGTTAATCAAAATTATTTGATTACACATATCTCCAGATGTTTATTATGAAGTCAGTAAAAAATGTGGAGACAACGGAGCACTGAACACTGCACCAATATTACTGCAGTTTTGGCAGTTATTTTGAAAAGTGTTATTATGACTAAATGTAGTAAAGTTGCTGCCTTCAGCAGTAAAAAAAAAAAAAAAAATCTAACACCTAAGGCCATGCTCCACAAAGAGGAGTTTGTGCATGGATTACTAAGCAGGATTGAGGCAGAGCAAAACTCTCGAGACAGCAAGAACAGAAGAAAGGGGGTATTAAAAAAACAGTTCAGTCTTTTCTTCATCCATTCAAAAGAAGGAAATACATTCCTTTTGTTGACTGAAACACTGTGCAGTCAGATTTGCTTCACTTAAATGTTCTCACAGATCTGACTGTGGGGTGTATGTCTGCACTAACCACCAAATCACCAGAAGTTTCAGTCATCCAGGATCCTGTGAAGTGAAAGGTCAGCAGATACACAGAACTGAAAGAGATCTGTGAACTTTCCTCTTGGTAAGAAAATGCTAGAGTAATGGAATATTGCAAATAGCTGTGGTTTGGCAAAACCTATGAGTTTGCTGTGCTACACACAAGCCAGTAAGGGAAGTATCCAGTGGAGAGCATGATTAAAAAAATGAAAAGCCATAAACAAAGCAATTTCTTAGCCAGGGTATCTTGTATCTTTGTGCACTGAAAAACCTATTTTACTGACAAAATAATCTGCAGTGAAATCAGGTTTACCTACTAACTGAATGTCTTTTGCACTGCACTAGGTCAGATTTTGACATTTTCCTAGCTTTATCTTGAGTTGTGCATTTAGGAAAAAAAATAGCTAGAAGGGCCTCTGTCCAGATCTCTGGCCCATGCTCACTGGCAAAAACATAATTCACTTAAAGATTACCCCATATACTCTCTACCTAACTGTCCAGACCACTGTGGGCTGAATTTTTGCAGCCTCCTAGGAATAAATGCTTCTTTCTTGTCCTGTTGGTATTGCCTTACTGGACTTTCTAGAGGGCACCTGGATGTTTTGATAAGTGGTGTCTGATTTTTAAAAGCAAACCTCACTTGCTCTCAAATCAACTATATCATTCCTTCATCCTAAAGCTTGTGCTGCCATCTAAACATCCTCAGTGCACTATGTTCAATGGGGGGTTGTTTTGTAACAGTAATGTGACTTACTTAACACAATATTTGCTGAGTTACTGTGAAGCAGGTGGCCTCACTCTTCATTTTTAGGGGAAAACCGGGCTCTTCACCACTGCCCTAAATGCCTACTACACTTTAAAAACATACTCCTGTATGCACATTCTAAACTAACGCTTTGTCATATACTATCTTACACAGTTACCGTAGTACTATATTTTCAAAGTGTAAAGGACCAGAGTATGTAAGTACTCTGATCCTCCTCCTGCAATTTCAGTACTTTTTCCAAACAAATGAAGCAGTAAAAATAAATAACTAAGAAAACAGGAAAATAAAGCAGCAAGACGACTGCCTTTACTGTAGATTCCTTTGTGTGAAATTAGCCGAGCTTTACTGCCGGAGCCGTGCGACCCGGTCGGGGTTATTTTGGGCTAATAGGGCTGCCAGTGCACAATACCGGTTTCCTTTCGGCGAGAGCACAGGAAATAAATTACGCGCAGTGTGCAGGCGCTGCCCCGGAGACGCCGAGCTGCCCGGCTCCCTCCCACAGCCGCCCGGCCGATTTCCGACCCGGGGCTGCCCGAGGCCACCGGCCCGGCTGCGCCGCCCTCTGCCGCGTCGCTCCCGCACCAGGCGAGCCCCTGCGCCGGCCTTACAGCCCCCCCGGCCCGGGGACGCTCGGGGAGTGCCGGGGGTGACGCGCTGCCCATCCTGCCGGGGCTGCCTCAAGACCCGAACTCTCTCCGACACTGCCGCCCCCCGTCCCGCTCCCCCCGCGCCGCTGGCGAGGCCGGGGCCGGAGGCGGAGCCTGCTCCGCAGGGCAGGCGGAAGGAAAGGGCCGGCCGCAGCCTGGGGGGAGCCGGCGCGCTGTAGGGCCGAGCTCCGCGGACCTGCCGAGCGCCAGGGGATCAACGGTGCGGCCGGAGCCGAGCGCCGGGGGACCCGCCGTGAACCCGGAGCCGAACGCCGGGGCCCCGCTGCTGCCGCCGCTGCCGCCGCTGCGGCCGCGCCCCGAGCTATAGCGGTCGTGGCCGGGGCGGCGGTGCTGAGCGGCCGGGCCGCTGCCGGTGCCGGTGCCGCCCCGCGCGGCGCAGCCAATGGTGGTCGGCGGGGCGGGCTGCGCCGCGCGGGGCTGCGTTGTGCAACGCGCCGCGCTTTGAAGGGACCATCACCCCTGGGAGGCAGCGCTCACTCGGCATCTGTCACGGCAGGGCGGCCGGCGGCGGGCCGGGCCCAGCGTCCCGATGAAGACCCGGCGGGACCGGCCTTCCCAGCGGGCATGAGCCACCCGCGCTAGCAGCGGCGCGTAGCGGTGCCCCGGCGGGCAGGATGGCCCACATGCTGCATGCGGCGGCCCGGCGGGTGCAGTGGAGCAGGGCGGGCGCCGCGAAGAGGGCTGCGTGCCTGCTGGCCGCGGCGTACGGGCTCAAAATCCTCTACCCCATCATCCGCGGGCGTGTGAAGCGGGCGAGCGGCAGAGGCGGCGCGCAGGATGAGAGGGGCCGGGCGGTCTCGCACCGCGCCGGCAGCCGGGGCAGAGCCTCCCCGGCCGTGGACGCGGAATTCTTCAAGCAGCTGCTGGAACTCCGCAAACTGTTCTTCCCGAAGCTGGTGAGTGCCGAGCTGGGCTTGCTCTGCCTCCACTCGTTTGCTCTGGTATCCAGGACCTTCCTCTCCATCTATGTGGCCGCCCTCGATGGAAAAATTGTGAAGAGCATTGTGGAGAAAAAGCCCAGGAGCTTTATCTTCAAGTTAATCAAGTGGCTGATGATTGCAATCCCAGCCACTTTCGTGAACAGCACCATACGGTACCTGGAGTGCAAGCTGGCCCTCGCCTTCCGAACGCGCCTGGTGAATCACGCCTATGAAACCTACTTTGCCAACCAAACTTACTACAAAGTGATCAGCATGGACGGGCGGCTGGCCAACCCTGACCAGTCCCTCACCGAGGACATCATGATGTTCTCGCAGTCCGTGGCGCATCTCTACTCCAACCTCACCAAGCCCATCCTGGATGTTGTGCTCACCTCCTACACCCTCATCCGCACTGCACGGTCCCGGGGGGCCAACCCCATCGGGCCCACGGTCCTGGCTGGTCTTGTCGTCTATGCCACGGCCCGCGTGCTCAAAGCCTGCTCGCCCAAGTTTGGCAAGCTGGTGGCTGAGGAGGCTCACAAGAAGGGCTACCTGCGCTTCATGCATTCTCGCATCATTGCCAACGTGGAAGAGATTGCCTTTTACCGAGGGCACAAGGTAAGGAGAAGAGAAATTGGAAGCGCTGTGGTCGCTCCTGCAGTGCCAGAGTGGACCCATTCTTCCCCTTATGCCCTTCTTGAGCACTTTGGGCCCCCCTGACATTTTAATTTGTTTACAGCTTGGTACTTCCCATTTCTTAGGAAATGCTGTCTCACAAGCAGTGTCTGGGGGGAGCAGATCACAGTTCCCTTGAACTCTGGCAATGTTCTGGTTTTGCAGATGGATCTTATGCTTATCTACAAAACTAATCTACATTACTGTTTTTCTCCCACCTAGTCCGTTCTGATTAACTTTCCTAGACTTTTCCAACCATGTGTACAAACCATCATATTTAATTCAGCAGAAATAGCAACCACAGCACACCAGAAAGTTTAGGGGGAAACTCTGTGATGGCTCAGAGCACACTGCAACCTTTGACACTCTTTCACATAGCCAAGCAAAGATGTAGTCACCAATCTTAAAATAGCATAAGTACAGTACTTCTGCAATCACAGTTACATAAACTAGTAGCTTGTTTTAAAGCCACCTGATTAAGGGACTCTTCATATTTTTATTAGAAGTGAATTTTGGCTGTAGTACCTTTCAAACACAATTGGGGAAAGTTTTTCATGCAAGGTGAAAATGAAACCTGGAAACCAGCCTGAAGTATTAGTCTTTCCGTTCAAGCAATGATTATATAACATTAATGGTTTATTTTTGTAGACACAATCATTCTCAAAAGCTGCCTGTAATAATGTTTTAAGTGCAGCTAAATGAAACATTTTCTCAATTCCCACATATATGGGCTTGAAGTGAATACACACTGTATTGACTTGCAACTCTCTTTGGCTGTTAAACCTCCTGGGATAATTCTCTCCCCAGACTGCTTGCAAAAACAGGCAGCATTTCAGGAATCAGCTCTGCAACTTTAAGTCACTGAAGATAATTGATCCCCAAATGCTTTCCAAAGTAATTTTCAGTTGCTGTGAAACTCTGCAGCTGCAGCTTTATTAAAAGAATGTGAAATCAATCTTATTTTGATTGTTAGAATCAACTGTTGTGACTGCTATGTTGTTCTTGTGTATAATAGAGATCTTAAAAGAGTTGAAAACCTGCCAATGTTCTGTCGAGGGACAATGGTGTAAATAAGAACCAGGTCCACTGACTTCCATAAAGCTGTGCACTTTGGCTGTGAGACTGCAGCACAGTGAGCATAAAGTACCACATGTGATTCAGAAGTGACAACTCTGGCTACCCAATATTTCATGTACACATGTGAACGTATCTTGTACTACATGTGCATCTTTGTTTCATTGTACAAATTAATTTATTATTTTAACCGTAGGTAGAATTGAAACAACTGCAAAAAAGCTACAAGGATTTGACAGATCAAATGAATCTCATTTTGTCCAAACGTTTGTGGTACATCATGATAGAGCAGTTCCTGATGAAGTATGTCTGGAGCAGCTGTGGTATGATCATGGTCGCTGTGCCCATCATCACTGCAACAGGATTTGCAGATGGCGGTAATACCATCTTTTACCTAATTTCTAAATGTTTCTTTGAAGTTATGTCCTCAAACGACTGTAGCTCCCTTGAGTGCTGTTCACATTGGTTTATTTTTCACAGACTTTCTTACAACGTCTGTGTCAAAGGTATAACTTGCAAGCATATATGTATGTAGTAGCAAGTGTGTGTAACTTGCAAGCATAGCAAGTCAGCTGAGCGAATGGTCCAACTTGGAGTGTGTGATCAACAGTATGAAGTCAGGACTTAGAGGATCCTTGTATCACACGAGATTGTAATCTTCTTTTTCACTACTCACTGTTGGAATGGCAGGCTGATTTTTACAGTATTTCCTTTTGCAAAATGATACTATGAGCTTTCCTAGAGTGCTTATCTTCTCCTTCCATGAACCACAGTGTAATTACAGGTAATTATAGGTAATTTTTCTCTTATTGTTGACCTGTTGGAAACTGCTGATTTTCCCTAACTTCCTGGGAGAAGAGAAGATAAAATTCAGATTCCAGGCTAGGATGGTATAATTTTTGACATTGTCACAACTTTCCTGGAAGTGAAATGAGACTCAAATAGTGCTGTTACTGCAGATGCTATTAAAAAAAAAAAAAAAAAAAAAAAAAGAGAGAGAGAGAGAAAGAGCAAAAAGAAAAGTATTAAGGAGAACTGTTGGTTAATTTGGTTTAACAGGCTTCCTCATCACAATTAGAACTTAATATATTATGAATTTCTTAAGATTCCTATAACATGAATCCTACAAAGTCTTCAGAAGGATCAGTTCTAAATTGTATACTTTGAATTAGGAATGAATGAATTCTTTTCTGTGCAGTAATTCTGTTTCTTTATTGGAAGTTATATTCCAGATCAGGACTGTCCAAGTGGACAAGCTTGGTGTGAGCTGTAGGATGGCTTCATGCAGTGCCCACGTGGTTTAGCTGTCTCACTAAAAAGTTGTCTCAGTGCACGGCTGGGTGCTCAGCTCCCTGAGCTGCTGCCCATCGCGTGGCTTGGGAGGGCACTACACCAGCACCCTGGCTGGCATCCTGGGAACAGCTTCAAAAATATCAGGATGTCTTGTTCCAAACTGAAGAGGCTGTACAAAGGCATTTCACCTCCCAGTGCAGGTTATCAGCACAACAGAACAAGTGATAAGAGTCTTTCTGCTAAGATGGGAATGGGTACAATCAAGAGAAGGAGCATTTAACCACATGTTGTAAATTTCTCCTTGGTATTGGAGCATGAATAAAAAAGGACTCATATTCATGCTAAACTAAATAACATTCCTATTACTCATGTTTGTTCTTTAGTTAAATACATTTCAAATGTGGGATAAAACAAAGATGCAGCAGTGGCTCGTGGTAAAGTAGAATTATATTTGCTACCAGCAACATAAACTATGAAAACATGGGATTTATTATTGAGTCCTGGGGCTTACCATAATGGTGGTTCACAAACATAATACTGGCAGCACTGTCATGAGGTATAACAGGTATGCAGAGAATCAAGCACACCTGAAATTACCACTGACCTGCTTGGGAAAACAGTGCATTTTGCCTCAGCAAAAAGTTTGTTCACATCTGAAGGAAGAGGTAGTCAATTTATTGCTTTAGGATGAATCAAAAGAGTCAGGTATATGTGCAACACTGGTACCTTAGCCAGACTTGAGACTACAGGTGTAAAGCCGTAGATTTTGTACACTTCTTCAGGGAGGACAAAGAAAAAGTAAAAAAAAAAAAAAAATTCTTCAGTAATAAGAAAAAAGAACCTTCTTTGACAGTGATATTTTCTGACTGAAAATTTAAAATTTTGTTATATATTTCAATGAAGAATTTAGGTGGTAAAGACAAGATTTCTGTTTGTTAACATTTCTCATTCTTTTTATATTAAACCATTCACATTCCAAATGTTGTGTCTCAGTTTATGGATAGTAACTATTTTTTGAAGCAAGACTTTGATTTCTCTAGACACAGTGAATATTTATTTTGTTTATAAAATAAGTGTGACTATCAAATAAATAAATGAAGAGGAAAATGTAAATGTTAGTTTCTCTATGAAACAGAGACAGTCTGTCTTAAAATACAACACTTTCAAACACAGGAGGCCAGCAATATGAAAAATGTTTTGAACAAAAAGTTCAAAAAATTGTATTGGTGGGTTATATAATAGAAAAGCTTGTTTTTTGGGGCTGTGAAATGCTCATAAATTCTATATAATTTCAATTTTTTTAAATACCTCTAAATTGACTGATGCAGTGGCTTGTAGAGCTCCATGAACTGTTGCTAGATGAGCTGGCCTGGGTGCTGGAAGCAGCCATCAGTAAATACTGCATTTACATTAAGGAGGAATGCTGCATCAATGTAGTTAAACCATACCTGACTCCTAGATGATTTAATTGTGGCAGTTCTACATAGCATAGGCTGCATGTGCTATAATCCCAACAAGATCAGCAAAAAATTGGTTGTGTCAGAAGTTAAACAAATTTCAAATCCTCTTTTACTAATGAGTAAGTGAATTCTTCCTGTTCACTAAATGTATTCTTCTTGGAGCAGAAATAACTTTTTAAAGTGAGAGCCATTTTGTCATCTCTCCTTTGTGAGAGCTTTTCTGTATTTTTTTTAGAAGCATGTCTCTCTTGTCTCAGCAAGATTGCATACAACTAGTTGACAATGTGCTTATGCAGAACTGAAGTGAGAAAACATCATAATTAAAAGCAGGAAAAAAACCCATAGATGTTCTCTGTGTGTATATATATATACACAACACATGTATATGAAGTTATGATGTAGCAATTTTTAAAAGTTTTTCCTTATTTATTTCACTGTATTTCAGTGAAATAATTCAGTGTGATTATTATTATATTAAATAATTAATCCAATGTATTCCACTGTAATATTAAAATAATAATTAAATTATTCTTACACGATTAATTAATATAGTAATATATAATTAAAGAATTCTATATTAAATAATTATTCCAGTGTATTTCACTGTAATACAGTGTATTTCAGTGATCTATTTATGTAGGAATACCTTTATGGATGTGTAAATGAAAACAGAATAACATTTAGATTTAACTAATAAAGACAGAAGGATACATCTTACAGGCTTTGGTAGTGCCTGTAGATTCTCAGACACCAGATTTCTATAATCTGATCTATCAGGGAAGTGAGAGTAAGAAAATGCTGTTTGCTCTACTCTTGCATTGCTTGACTTAGCCCATGAAATTTATGGTTGCATTACACCTGCGAGGAATTCCTTCTAGATTTTCTTGATCTTGAGCACTGTGGAAACATGGTGTTAGTAACAATTGCTGGTACAGGAGTTGCCACAGTGCATCCACCTATTACCCTGCCTAGCATGATTCCTAGCATCAGCTTAGTTTAAAAAAGAAACCTAAAAAAATCTTTACAAACTTTAGGAAAAAGAAATAACTATATGGAGATACGTATAAAGTTATGTGATGCAGAAAACCCTTTAGATCTTTCATTGTAAATCTTATGTCAAAAATCTGTAAGAGTGGTTTACTACACCACTGGTTTACTACACCAGTGATTTGCAGTTGCAGTTTTAAGCACTGAAACAATATTTAGCCTCAAAATAGTCAGCCACTTCTTTTTAAATCTTGTTTCCTTCAGGAAACAAACCTTGCAAGCTGAATCTATGGGATCCATGGTAGCGAGATGGTATATGTAGATATGTTAAAAATACTTACTTCTCACATATCTTCTATAAATTCTGCTGCTGTTTTCTCCTTGCCTAATGCTGCTGACATTCTTGTGAGACAAGTCCTTTCTTTGGAGCAAGAGTATTCTTGTTAACAAGATGCAGTGTCATAAATAAAGCCTCACAACTTCGTTCTGAGGTCAGATGAGGAGAGAAACTTCATTGTGAGGGAGAGTTATCCTACAGAAACCATGCCTTTGATACCAAAAGAGTTTATTGCTTTCTTACAGAAATATAATCATGTTGCCAGATTGACACAAATGTGAGTGGTTTCTTCCACATGAAGTCAGTAAATAAGTAAGGGTGAAAATTAATAATCGCAAAAATGTTAAAAATTATGTTAAAAATTATGTTAAAAATCTGTTTCAGATAATTGCTTAGGTTTCACTTTTTTCATATTTCAAAAAAATTATGTTGTATGATGATGTATTAAAAGGAAAATGATCCATGTAGATAAATAGATAAAATAATAGGATGTTTTGCCCAACAAGGTGAATTCCATATGCTCCCACTTACTCTTTTTGACCAAGCTATGTTACATAAAGTTCTTTTTGAAAGGTCTTCATAGAGTTAACTTTTTCTTAAAGCTCACATTGCAATAATAATTTGGTCTGTACAGGTAAACTTAAGCAGAATATTTTAACAAAACTTTTATTTTTACATTCAGAGTTGGAAGATGGCCAGAAACAGGCAATGGTTAGTGAAAGAACAGAAGCTTTTACTACATCACGAAACTTGCTGATCTCTGGAGCAGATGCTATTGAAAGGATTATGTCTTCATACAAAGAGGTAGTGTATATCCTGCATGCATGAAACAGAAGAAGAAAAAAAGAAAAACTATCTATATTTAATATAAAATATAAAAAAGAGTAATGCAGTTTTTAAAGGCAAATTCTATCGCAACTAAATCCACGGAGGTCTTTGAACTGGTAGTTTGATCTTTAGGGTTAAGTTGACCAAGAGTCTAAAGTGCACAGTTGCCTGTATGGTGCAACGTGTAGATGTCATTTTTAATACTTGTGTTCAGGTGTCATCAGAGAGTGGTAGAAGTTCCTGGAATGTCAGCGATAAAGGTTCAAATTCCTCTTCTGTTTGGAGCACAGACCTGAATTGGGGCTGTCTGTCTTCAGTGTACTGGGACTCTTCTGTTGGGAAGTGTCATAAAAGTATGTAATAGTTTAATTGTAAGAGTCTTTAAAGGTCTTCTAGTCCAACGCCCTCACCATGAGCAGGAACATCTTCAGCTGTTATTGGATTGCTCAGAGTCCCATCCAACCTGAACTTTAATGTTTCCAGAGATGAGGTGTCTCCACCTCACTGGGCAACCAGTTTCTCTATGAAAAACAAGGAGAATGGAGTACTTATTTCTGGGCCACTTAAACTGTAAGGCTGTTTTCAGTATCTTGTGAACCTGTTAAATTGTAAGTAATTTTTCAAAATAGAGAAATTTTAGCAGGAAAAAGTTCACCTTGGGAGTAAAAGTAGTCTAGAAGTACAGAATGTTCATCTAGAAGATCAGAGATGTTGTTTCAGGTCCTTAACCAAATTCCAGTAGAGCTGGGCTTTGATCTGTTGTCTCTCTCTTGTGGATTTCTTTAAATGCCAGCTCTTAAGCCAAAGAAAAGTGAGGCAGTGCTGTTAATCTCAACATTTCCTTCTGAATGTTTGTTCTTCATATTTTAATTGGTGTTTGCCCATCCCTTTGGTGGGAACCCCTTTTCCCTGTGCACTGTGAGGAGGGACACATTATCTAGGCAGTTAATCAAAGACTATGGATTCTGTTATTTGGAATCCAGCCATAACAGCTACAGCTTTGTAAATTGTCAGAGGAGGGGCAGTTTGGCACCTTCAGATACAGACTTTGACAGAGCCAGAGTCTGTGCTGCTTTCAAAAGTCCTTCTAATGGGCTGTGATTTTTGACCTATTCTCTTTTTGCTTTTCCCCTGCTTATCTCTGCTCTCAAGATACTGCCAGATAACCTGTTATATACTGATGTAATATTTGGTTTGTTTTTAGCATTTAAGTAATTTATATAATGTACATGAGGACTTAGAAAAACCATGGGTTTATTTTTTGGCAAAAAAGTAGCCAAAAAAACAGAGGAAGAACTGTACAAACTCACTTTGTCTATAACTAATCCAGACAGCATGAGACCAAAGAGCAGTTCTATGAATTTCCATCTTAATTTTTCATTTATGTTTCTCTTCAAGAGACGCTGCAGTACTTCAGCCACATTGTCATTCCCATTTTGTGATTCAGGCAGTTTCCAAAGGACAGTGTGCTTGAACCCATGTCACGTGCCAGTGCACTTCCAGTTCTTGCCCACCTCTTCCACCAAGGCAGCCTCCTTCAAGTCAGTGTAATTCACTGTGTAGATGAGGTGGGCTCAACTTTTTCTTTGCAGTCAGTAGTTTAGGTGGTAGTATTTAGTGTTTGTTCCAAGTGAGTTTCTACAGTCATGGTATAGAAGCTTACTACACATGATGGTTCTCCTGGGGCACAGCTGGTACGAGTTTCATTTATCACATGCAGGATTTTCTCCATCATCCTCGGGTGAAATGAAGGCCATGTGGCCAGAGCTAGTGCTCACTTCTCAGTCTGGCACAAATAGTGAAACTTACAGAAGAATTATGGAATTACTTCCAATTATTTCAAATAACCTTGGAATTACATACACCGTAGTAGGTGAACTCAGTCATGGGGTGTATGTATTTAACCACAGCAAGCCAAAGATTTTATAATCTTGATCTAATTTTGTTGCTATTCTTGTCCTCTCTGCATATTGTATAAAAATGTATCCTATTAAAACCATCTAAAAATACGTTAAAAATAAAAGCCTTGGCTTAATTCTTTACTACCAGCAGATGGAGGCAGTTCTTTGGGCACTCTTAAATAGCCCATGAAAATGAAATTACAAGGTCCAGAGATCTGTTGTTTCTGTCTTCACCAGATGAAAATTGTGACAAATAGACAAAAAACAAAAAAAAAAAAGAGAAAACCTTTTAAGAGACCTCACCATCTTAAAAATGCCCTGTTCTATTCTAAGGTGTCAGATTTAGCATGTAGTTTATAGAAGACTCATTTCTGGTTTGTACTGTATTTTAGGTTAGGATGCCCTGGTGCTGCCTCTTTTATACAGAAAAGCACACTTCTCCCACAGGAGGTTTCAGGAGTACGAGCAAGTAAACATAAGTAATTATAGATGCCTTTTTTTTTCTCACTTCTGTGGACTTCTGTTTTTGCTGGAAAGTGCAGAGATTTTGTTTTTTTCTTGTGTACCAGCTTCTTTGTTTTCAGATCTGTTAGTAGCTGTTCTCTCTTCATTGAAGACTACAGAAGTGAGCAGTCTCTACAACCTGTTCATTTATTGGAGTTATCATAGCTTATGTGGGCTTAACTCAAACTGTCCTTCCTGCTGATTGGTAGGAGCTACAGGTGGAGTATAGGTTAGCACAGAATTTCAAGGAATGAAAACTGATAGATGTTGATCAACATTGTTGCTTATGTTGATCTTTGGCCAAACATTTCATTTGTAGAATTTGTGAAGTGTAACTGAAATGAGGCATTTGTTGTTTCTCAGGTCACTGAACTAGCAGGCTACACTGCCCGTGTCTACAACATGTTTTCAGTCTTTGATGAGGTGAAGAGAGGCATCTACAAAAGAACTGCTGTTATTCAAGGGTCTGTAAACAACAGCAGGAGTGAAGATAAAGCAGAGTTACGCATTGATGGGCCCTTAGAAATCAAAGGTAATTAATTCATATTTGTATGAATTTCCCAGGGGTGGTGGGGGAGGCATGGAGCAGTGGGACAGGAGGTGAACAGAGGGTTTTTTCTGTAACTAATCAGCCTCTCAGCCTTAATGCCCCAGAGACCATGTTGCCTTGCATTTTAACCCCCTGCTACCTTCTAACTCTGTCCTTACGGTGTGCTTTTCTAATACACAAAATGGCTCAAATGTTTCCTGTAAAAACTTTCAATGGAAAAGCATTTCAACTATACTATTATATGTGATGGTGATGTTAGTATTCTTATAATGACAGTGCCTGTTTTCCTCAGACCATTTAGTTTTTTCAGAAAGCTGAGACTGTAACATTTTCATCTTCAACCATCACATTATTTTGTTTGAGAGACAAGGAAAAAGACAGATTGGGTCAGTAGTTTTTTCCCCAAAAAACTATGTTTTCCATGATTAAAGATCAGCCTGTGCTCATTTTTTCATAATTTAGTGGGAATCTTCAACTGAAAATGACAACTTTACCCTTTTCCTCACCTCCCAAATCATCTGATCAATACATACTTTTTCCCTGCTGACCCCATCCTTTTTCTTTCTGGTGCCACTGTCCTGTTTCCACTCTCCCTGGAGCGTTTCCTGTGTACATCCATTTCTTACTGTGCTCCATTATGTGCCAGCTCTCTCTGCCTCTTGCATCCAGCTTCTCTCTGAGGTACTCAAAGGCAGCTTTTGCAATGGGTTTTTCTTCATTTTCCCAACATACCATTTCTGCTGCTGCCCTCTGTGGTGTTGAAAAGCCTCATTCTCTTCCTTTAGCTTTTGAAAAGTTAAGCCTCAGTAGAGTTATAGGCCCCAAAGGGCTCTTTGTGAAATAACTTCTTGCAGTGATTTCAACAGTGCTGTCCTTCAGCTCATATTTCTTAAAGGTACTCTGACAAGGTTCATCATAACAAAGTGTGATGCAGCATGGTGGATAGGTATGGAAATAGCTGATGTCTTAATCTTGTAGATCTTGGTAATACTTGGCTGATGTTAAAAGAAATGGCATCTTATAACTGTTGCATTTTGTCATGTACATGAGAGAAGGTTTGTAGTTCTTGGAGCAACTAAGTAATTTGGGGGCTCTTTTTAGATAACTGTGCTTAAAACCAAAACCAAGTACAGTTCAGATATGCAAGTGTGTTCTTCGTATTCCCTTTATATCTAAACCCCACTCCTCTTTTCTCTGCAACCTTTTCCCAAGACTTCATTCCACTACAGTCACTTTTCATACAGTCTGAATTCCTCTGAAGCCATGGTGACTAGCACTTGCTCTTGTGTCATTGTAGCTGTCAGGGGCAGCTAGCCAAGACCAAGCATTGTGCACAAGGATTTAAGAAGAATTTAGGCCAGATAAATCTAGGCCACAGGCTCCACATTTTTTATGACAATTGATATTGTAATACTGGTTTTCCTCCTTTCTTTTGGTCAAAATACTTCAGAAATCCCTGAGGAGTGGATTGTGTTTGGATAAAAGTACATGTGCTCACATACCTGTACGTGTCTGCATTGTTAGAGAGGAAAAATCTTAATATTCAGCTTCCCTAATGGCTCTTTGAACACATAATACTTATTTCCTTTTGAATCATCCAGTGCAAGTCCTTGTAAATAAGCACTGTCTGTTTTGTGCCTTGCATTTACTGTTGTCAGTAGGAGTGTGAAAATATGAAAACGATAATAATATTTTACAGATAATAGTATTGCCTTATAACGTATTTAATAATTCAGAATTTTAAAAATGAAATAAAATTTTGTATATCTCATACAAATACTGTGTATTTCTGATTATGCATAAATATACTTGAAAAGCATGCTAAAGTGGCAATCAAATACTGTGAAGTTAGGATTAGGAAATGAGAATTAAGTTTACTTAATTCTTACTAGCTGACCGTATTTTATCATTGATTTATTTTGACTACAATGTCTCCACTGTATCAAAGTAATTTCTTTTTAACAGAAAAACATATTTTTCCCCATAATCTCATGCTGTTTTAAGTAAAATTTATTTTATGGAAAAAGAACGCTTGCACTGATAGTGGCATCAAAATTTCTGCCCAGGTTGTTATCATTTGGCAAAGTTGAAAGCAATTGAACAAAGAGCCTCTAAATGAAAAATATAAGACTAAACTTAAGTGAGGGAAATGCTACCAGAGCCTTTTAAAATTAGCTAACCAACTTGGTCTTCCTTATATTTTTCTTTGTTCATATTAGTTTAAGTTACAAATAAATAAAGAGAAATGTCTTTCCTTTGCATCTTGTCTATAAAGGTAATTTCTAATATTTTTCTAGGAACCCAGCTGGTTAGGTTTTATTAGACAAGACCATTAACAGGTGACTGAGAAGTTAGTTTCATTATTTTACTGTTTCCAGGACAGTTAATATCAAAGTCCTTGTATTATAGAGTATCCAGATGTCCAATAGAGTTTGTATATTTAATTTGCCAGAAATCCAAATGCCAAGTGTATCTACCTGACTGAAATATTATAGTAGTTTCTGCAAATATTTGCAAGACACGTTTACAGTGTCTGTGGCATTAAAAAGAGATGGAAGCAAGCCATTAAATGTTTTCTCCTTTGCTCTCGTTGCTGGAGGAGACTGAAAGGTGCACCAACTGTCAGAGCTGGTAGTGATTCCTAATTAAATCCTCCAGAGAAGTCTAACTGGTTTGCCTGTGGCTAGGGCTGTTCTTGAACTTTTTACTGCTTGGTATTAAACAGCTATTTAAAACAGAATACAGAAAATACAAGTAGAATTTGAATGAACACATCTTTTCAGTGCATCACGTATTTATGATCCTTACTGTGCATTGTATTTAGGATCAAATTTAGGTTTTGTTGCACATCCTTGGCTACTGTTGACAGTGTCTTTTGGACTAGCCAAATTTATTGGCCAGATTTTCCACTAGGGGAACCTGGAGCACATGAAAGAGCTGTTTCAAACACCAGTCCTTACTTGAAAATATACTCAGTTGAGCACAGAGGCTGTCACAAGTGATTGCTTAATGGAGGGCTTCACAAACTCTAATTTTTGGGTTTTTTCTTTCTAGGGAAAGTAATTGATGTTGATCAAGGAATTATTTGTGAGAATGTTCCTATAATTACTCCGAATGGCGATGTGGTGGTTTCCAGGCTAAACTTCAAAGTAAGATGATATGCAAGAATCTTCTGATTGTTGCCATCACATTAACATAAACAGCACAGAATTCATATACCTTATGTTAAGTACTTGGAGGAGCATATGGATAAAAGGGGAAGTCCAGAAAGGTAGGCATAGTAGCTCAATAGAGGCAGACATATGTAGTTTGTCCTGGTCAGAGAAAGAAAAGGGAGAATTTCTGTTGCTGTTGTCAGGTGAAAAACTGACCTGAGATTTTCAAAGGTGTATATGGGAGTATGCATCCATCTGAAGTTAACTTCAATCAGATTGAGATGTTTTACTCAAAAAGGCTCCTTAAAAGCCCAAGGCCACAGCAGCAGTGAAGAAGTCAAACCCGGAGTTTTTCTTGATTACCACAAAGAGCAGTGCTGACTAATAGCTGACAGCGTAGTTCACAAGACCAGGTGGGGAGCATTTACTCCTCAGAAACTTGTATTTTTTTAAAAAAACTCACAATTTTATTAAGTGACTTTTACTGAATTAGTCCTATATGTATTCTGATCTGATGTTCCAGTGGAGATGTTCTTTTTAAAAAGAGTTGAAGTTATCAGAAATAAATTTAACCATTCCAGCAAACCTTTTAATTTAGCTAACGCAGGATGTTCCTTTTCCTCTGAATTAGGAACTAGGAGGAAAGGGTCCTAGCTTTTTGCAAAAAAATTTGCAACGATTTCAGTGTAGGAATTTCAGAATTGTAAAATTACAACCTCAAGCTGACATTTCTATTTATTCATTTGTCTCAAGAGACAGAAACAAAGAAAATACAGAAGTCAGTATATTTCTGTAAAACATAGATAATGATATTGTGATTATGCATAAGTATACACTCATATATACACAGGGTAATAGTCAAATGAGTAAAAAAAAATCACTTGGCATCACAGCCAAGTTAACATAAGTAATTAAATAGGAAATGGCAATGTGAAATTAATTTTCCAAATCACTTGATTGGTCTCCCATACCTGCAATTAATATCACAGATGGGCACAATACTGTTTGAAACACTGTTAACACCTTTGGACCTAATCTGCATTAGAACAATTGATTCTGACTGTGATGTATTGATGGTGTAATATAATCATATTACATATTACACTACATGTATATAATATACATTACTATAAATATTACTACTATATGCTTCTGTAAAAATTAGTTTATAGAGATACTCAGATATAATAGAAATTATCTCAGCCCACATATTTTATCTAATGCCACTGTTTCTAGAATAGTTGCATGAATACGTGCAGCTAATCAATGAAATTGGTTGATAATTTTACATAAATGCTTATATAACCCCTCTTAGGGGTCTTAGACTATCTTATGTCACATCCACTGTGTAGTAACATCTTTGCATTTTCATCCCCTTTGCAGGTCGAGGAGGGGATGAATCTTTTAATCACTGGACCCAATGGCTGTGGAAAGAGTTCACTCTTCAGAATTTTAAGTGGTCTGTGGCCTGTGTATGAAGGAGTTCTCTACAAGCCTCCTCCACAGCACATGTTTTATATACCACAAAGGTATGTGTCTTGCTGAAGGTAATGCCTCTCATCTGATTACATGAATTTTGACCCTTCTTCTCATATTTCTAATCTGTGATGTGTACATCCAAGTTAAAAGGTGGTAAGCACAACCTCAGGTGTGTGAAGTGTGTTTATAAAAAGATCTTTTCTCACTGGTGATGCTACATCATTAGTCATTGGAAAGGGCTCACATACACTTATGCTGGAGCCTGTGTTCCTCAGATGGCTGAAGTCCTGGATAATTGGGATCATGGGAATGGACTGGAGTCTGAAAGAAATTTGAAGGAGACCTAGTATATCTCAAATCAGATTTGTTTTAAAACCAAGGATCAAAACAAGTGAGAGTGGTTTGATTCTTAAGTGTCAAAGTAACCAAAATGTAACTTTCACACTGCAAGGCCACAGTCCAATCCAACAATAACTGCAGATTGCCTTTTTAATGCTGTGTGCTCATTTCACTAATGGAAGCTTGGCTTTGTTGTGCTCTCTTTGTACTCTGACATGCTGTTGGACTCTCAGTACCGTACTCTTATGCAATTGGTTCTAGAATATCTCCTTAGAGACCTCTAACTATGTTGTTTTGCAAAAGCGAAGTCAAACACTGAATCTTTGCTTCCTGTAGTTCATTTCTTCCCATGGGCAAAAGAAGTATTCATGATAACAGTTTTTAGCCTTGTTTAAAAAGTGCAAGATATTAAGATGAATGGAATCTACTGAACTGATAAGTAGATTTTCCTTGCTGCAGGTGAAGGTAGCAAAGAACACTGCTCTATGATCTTTTCAAATATTTGTATAATTTATTGCTAGCTATTGTCATTTTTCTGATTCACTCAAAACTTTTGTTCAGGAGTTTGGAGCAATATGCTTTATTAAATGTTTTTCAAAATATTATTTCAGAACATCCATTGTGCGGAACATTCTTAAAACTAGGTTTACTCAGAACAAAAGCTAATCTGAATTATTTTCTTGAAGAAAATCTTGAGTTTCAGCCACTTCCTTCCTCTGTGTGATCCCAGCCCCTACTCAGATCAACATCTGTGGCTGGCTTGCTTACAGGCCTTTCCCTTTACTTACGTTCCCTTTATTCTGTGAAAGCAAACAGACTCACCTTGCATTCAGGTGGATTTGCTGGTTGAGGGGATTGCATCACATCTGCTGGGTTTTCATTTCCATAAACGTGATTCTTTGTTAGCTGCTTCTCCTAACTTTGCAGTGCTAAAAGAGTTTGTCCAGCAGACCTCTTCTATGAGGCATTTTAAAAAGTTTTAGTCAGAATTCACCAACGTCTGCAGCCCTCTGTGACCAAAGCCATGTAGGGACTGGCATATGCAGTCCATCTGAGTAGGATCCCCAACAGGAAGGGTCCTGCTGTGATGTCCTTGCAGCATCCAAGGGACACTGCCTTAGCTCAGCTCTGTGGCTGAGCTCTGTGCCTCCCTTCCCAAGGGACAGAGCAGTGCCTGGGTAAATGGGGCAACAGTGAGTGACAGAGAGGGCTCTTCTGCAAAAGTGCTACACCGTGAGTGTGGCTGAAGATTCTGAAGGACATCTGGAGGACAATTCTGTTGTGGCAGAGTGCGTTTTGTGTGCTCAGAAATGTGGCCTGTCACTCATAATTGTCTCGTATTTGGACAGAGACTGTAGGGATTTCTGGGTGAATGTGGCTGAATTGGTTGATAAAAGACAACAGTTTGTTTGGCTGTCCTTGAGCATCTCAAATTGCTTTTTTACCCAATGTAATTGTTCTTTGGGCATACAGTCTTCAATGCATATTTGAGATACTAAGAATTACTTGAAGGGTATCCAATTTTACATTGAAGTCTGTATATTTTGGGACAAGATTTGCAACAGATCTGCTGGAGTTTTAGGGCTTTTGTGTGGATTGCCTTACATGGTCCAGGCTCTTCTTTTTTTTTGCCTGTAATCTACCTGTGAGTGTTTTAACAGTTCTTTTATTTGTGGCCTAAATACATCACACATTCACTTGGGGTTTTTTGTCTGTCCCTCACTCTAGTATACATTTAGAATTTTTTGTACTGGTTAATAAACTGTCCTGAAATGAAGTCCCCAAATTAAAGACATTGGTTTTGTAAGGTCCTGCTGGTGCAACCATTTTGCATATTAACCCTGTGCAAATTGCTGCCTTATCAGGATTACCTTCTGTTTGTTTATTTTTGTTAGGCATAATTCTGTGAATTCTAGACAGAAGAATGGAGTGCCCTGCCTACATTTCATCATGTTTGTATTTCATCATAACTTTAGGGAAAATGGTTCCTGTCAATCTGGAAAATGTTCCGGAAAATATTTCAGAGTGACAGGATCTGGGAGGTGGTAGGATGGGATCAGCCTGGGATCAGCCTACCTCACTGTTTTGTTTGGTGGGGTTGTTGTTGTTGTGTTTTGGTTTGTTGTTGTTTTGTTTGTTGTTTGTTTGTATGGTACAGCAGAAAGCTCTTGAATTGGTGGATGTCCATCAGAGTAGCAAGTTAGGATGGCCTCCCTGTTTTTATGCATATACATTACATCTCTGGTCTAAGACATAGCTGATGGCTTTCTATTAGTGGACACAGTTACCATTGAAGCATCTGCATTCCTGTGGCTGAGTTTAATTCTGCATCAGCCCATTTTGAGTCAAGTGTGGGAAACCTCGTCTGCAGACATGAATGGTGGAGAATACAGTGACTACTGAGTAACAGAATACTCCACAGTAAATAGGAGCTCACTGAAAAGATTATTTTTTCATTTCTGTTTTTTAATGTTCCAGCATAGTATTCCAGAAATGTGTGGGAAATCATGTGTCTTTTTGGAGTTCAAAAGCTACATACAAAACCTTGATTTATTAAAATATGAATTGGCTCATTGTATACTGAAATTTCATCCACACTGCAGGCACTTTGTATTTAGCATTACTTAGTAGTTTGTAGGCTTTAAACAGAGCCTTAAGAATCCCTTTCTTTTTTGAGTTTTTAGATTACTTAATGTAATTATACTGCTTTTTTATCTTTTGCTGCGAATCGTTATGAGGGCTTTTTTTCTCCTCTTATATAGGACTAGGCCTTGAAGAATTTATCTAAAATCAGTCACAGTTCTGATGGATGCTGATGGGGCAAACTGTCCTTTTGGGGGCAGGGTGAGAAAAGCCCAGGAATTTCAGGGGTTCTGCCACTGTTCCTGACAGGCCTGTCCAAGAGGAGAGTGGGCAGAAGAGGGGGTGGGCAGAAGAGACAGAGGCTTGAAGAGCCTTTAAGCAGTCCAGCATCATTTGGTGCCTGCAGCAGCTTGTTGTTTCAGTGCTAAGAACTGGTCACACCTCAACAAGTTGTCACATCTCATTGGAGACTCAGTAACTGGCAGAGTGGATGTTCTTACCCCTTCTTCTACTTCTCTCTGTCCCTCTTTTGCAAAGTAAAATTCATTTGTGTTAACCACCTCTTGGCATTCTTCTTTGAATCAACTGGCCAAGAATGTAGCATGAATGAAAAAATAAACTTGTGGCACTCTAGTTGGTAAGGAATCATGGTTCAAATCAGAATCCAGAAACATCATTTTAAATAATAAATAATTTTAAAAAGTATGTAGTGGGTAACATGAGTACTGATGCTGAATATATACCACACAGAATCACACAGAATCACTAGGTTGGAAGAGACCTTTAAGATCGAGTGGAATCCATGCCGTAACACCTCAACTAAACCATGGCACCAAGTGCCACATCCAGTCTTTTTTTAAACTCATACAGGGGTGGTGACTCCACCACCTCCCCAGGCAGACCATTCCAGTATTCTATCACGCTTTCTCTAAAAATCTTTTTCTAATATCCAACCAACCCTTGGTGCAGTTTAAGACTGTGTCCTCTCTTTCTGTCAGGTGCTGCCTGGAGAAAGAGACCAAGCCCCACCTGTCTACAACCACCTTTCAGGAGGTTATAGAGAATGACACAAGATCTGTCTGAAGCACTTCAGGAATTAGCCTTTCACAACCTATCTGGAAGTAGCCTATTTCTCCAGACTGTGCCCTGTTTCTATTCTATTGGTCTTATACTTGGGAGGAGACTCCATCTTCATGCAATTAGAGAGCTCTAGCACACAATTCCTCCTAGCACCTACTCCAGCTTTTCTTGCTCTCCAACTAAAAGTCTCAGCTTTTTCAGTTGTAAGGAAACAGATTCTGCATATGTTGGTTCTCATTTCCTTAGTTTGATATAAATGCCAGCAAAATTGCACCTCTGCATACTTGCACGTTACCTTGACAACAGCACAGGAATATTCCTCAATATCTCTGCACTGTAAATTGCAGTAAAGCTCTAATTACCACTGGGTTATTGATACAAATTGTTAATCATTTTCTGTCTGCTGTGTCATATTGTCTTATTTACATGGAGGAATGTCTCATGCAGTCTCTGTTAGTTCCATAACCTTTGATCATGACTCTTGAGTCTTCCTAGCACAGCATATATCTAAAATGTCCATCAGCATTTTCTCTGTCTGTCCTTCTTGAGGACTGATTCCCATAGAGCCTGCAGTAATACTCTGTACTTCTTTCTCCCCATCCATTGTCAGTATTCTTTCTCTGCAGTTGCTTTTACCATAATTTGGGTATTTTTGTGAGAGGTGTGTTTCTCCAGTACCATGCATAGTTTCCTTGTTATTCTGTGTGCCATTCTAGTAGAAGACGTACCCACTTTCTCAGCAGTTACAGCAATGGTACAGTTTTGTATTCTCTTTCTTGAATGTTGCTCACTCAAGTAGATCTCTAACTTTTCTTTCAACACCAGGGTTATCAAATGCTAAAAGGGAGGCAACCAAAGATAAACTAGTATCAAATGTTTATTGTTTGTCATTTAAAATTTATATACCTATATCTTGCTGGCTTCCTAATAATGCTAGGACAGTATGGAATAGAACTTTAAAGGTGTATCTGGCCCTCCTAAGCTGTTTGGTTTTGCATACATCTGCTCTATTACTGGTATTTTATTTGGGGTTCATTTACAAGTCTTTTCCTGTCTGGCATTTTTCCTTCTGTATTCTAAAAATATCATTGGATACAAAACAAAATTACATCAGCCACAGAGATATTTTTCCTCTCCTTAGCTCTGTTGAGTAATCCAAATATCTGATATGATTTGCCTCAGGTAGTCCAAGGATATTCATCATGTGAATGAATGAAGCAAGAATGTTTCAGTCCTAAGTGATGTAAATAATAAAGGGATAAAATAGAAGTAAATTTTACATTATAAGCACATGACAATTTTAAGATTGTAGTGCAACTCAAATGTTTTAAGCACAGAGTAGTTAATAATGCCCACTCTCATCCTGAAACAGTTCTTGATTATGTAAACAATTTAATCTTCCAAAATTGCTGTGTTTCACTTTCAGATACCCTATATGACATATGGAAGTTTGTGCAAGTAGAGTATGTATCTATGGTTCTTCTGTATCAGACTACTTTCTTGTTAGAGTGTGCTCTGCTGGAGAAGCAGCCTGACTGAAGTGCCAGTATGCTTATACAAATTCTGTTGCCTCATCTCGTTTAGATTGGCTCAGGTGTCTCTGTCCTGTGTTGTATTTTGCACATCCTAATTTGTTGTCAGCTAATACTGCTCTGTCCTTAACTATGATCTTTTTAGTTGAGTCAGGTGGAGTTAAGCTGTACTCTGCACATGCCAACAGTGCACCAGCCATTGTCATTGCCCTTCAGCATTTTGCTGATAGTGCATCACCACATCAGCTTGTTCCTTCGGTACTTTGCCATCCGTTCATGTCATGCTGCACAGATACCTGCTCCCGGGCACACTGGACCTGTCTGGTGGACTTGCTGTTATCAAGTTCATGATGCTCCTTTTCAGTGTGTTTATTTCCAAAGTTCACCTCTTATCTGACAGAGGAGAAAAAGGTCTTTGGTAGACAAGCATTAACAAAAAACGTAACACAGCACACTTAATACTGTGTGCAATAGTTTGCATACTATTTTGATATAGATATGCTTTAAAGATTGCCTGCTACTTTATCTTATTTTTCCTCTTTTGAGATTAATCAGTTCCAGACAGCTTACCTCAGTTCTGCTGTTTGTTAGAAACTGTGGCCTGGCATCTGAGAGGGCTGCCAGGCTCTCCCCTTGGCCAGGGCACAGCCTCTTCCATTTCATCTTTTTGGCATTCCTATAGAAATGCTTGCACATATCCTTGCTGATTGATGGAAGTTCCATCTTGCCTCATCTAGAAGAGAAAAGTTCTTGCCTTGCTGCCCTGTAGGTTGGCTGAAGCTTTGCCTGCCAGTATCTCTGTGAAACCTCTCCATTTCCACTGAAGGCTCACTCAGAGATGTAAAGTTTCAATATTTATTATTAAGTCTATGTGCTGACTACTCACAAGTAATGGCAGTACCTCTTAGTAGGACACTGTGTACAAAATTCACCAACACTGATAGTCAGAGGTGGAAAATTGTTTTGTGGATTAGCTGCTACTCCCCCTCAAGCCATGCCAGGGGTCTTCTCTACTGCCCAGGCACAAGACTCAGCTGATTAAAGCACAGTTTGCAGATATTTTCTGGATATTTAAGGAAAGTGTTGCATAAATTCCAGGCTGAGGTATATAGCAAACTTGCTGCATTGGGGTTTACCTTAGGTTTAAAATGTATTTACATAAGTCCAACATTTAAGGGCTAGTGCTAAACTGCTGTTTGTGAAGGACCTCAGCGTTCTCTGGGGTTTCAGTCCCTCAGTGCCTTCAGACTGGGGCATGTCTGGAGCAAGCTGTGGCTATGGGACATACCAAGAGAACCAAACGTGGGTGAGGAATTGAGATGTGTTGATATATTCTCAACTTTTACTCCAGTCATCTATGTACGTGCCAGACTGTTTATGAAATTCTGTTTAAAAGCTAGGAAAAATAAGCTTTGAACTTTTTTAAGTACATAGGATAAGTTTGACAAACATTTTGTAATTACAAAGCTATTAATAGATTTTAAGAACTGAATATATGGCTGGTGTTTATAGGATCTATCCTGCAAAATAATGGACAACCTATTTCATCTGTGTTAGGTTCATTTTGCTGATACAAGCAGCTCACAGAATCATAGCATGCCTTGGGTTAAAGGGGGCCTTTAAGACCATCCAGTTCCAACCCCCTGCCATGGGCAGGGACACCTTCCACTAGACCAGGCCTTCCAGCCTGGCCTCGAACGTTTAGGGGGATGGGGTATCCACAACTTCTTTTGCCTTCAAAATTTAGTTTTGACAGCAATGCCAGGGGAACTAATTCACCTAGAGGTTAACTGAGAACTCTGTGTAGCTTAGCAGTGGTACAGACAAAGTTGCATGTTAGGGAGTAATCTGGTGGTTGCATTTACATGACCTAGTTTCTGCACTAAGCTCCCATTACTCTGTCCTGCTTGAGCAGTTACGTCCAGCTTAATGCACCTGCCCTGCAACTGTGCAACAAAGGATCTTTGACAGATGAGCAGAATGGCAACTGTTTACTATTTCAATAATATTTTACCTAGGAGCATCATAAAGCATGCTTCATCTGCCTTATGCATATCAAGTAATGAGAAACAATTTGGTTACATAACAACGGGAAGCACTGGGAAACATAAACTAGGCAATCTGCCTGACATAAAAAGCTTGATATGGAAAGACTAAAAGGATGTTGGCTTTTGTAAGGGGAGGACAGCTGAAAGCTCTAATAACAACTGGTACCAACTTCCCTGGGAATAAGACCTTTCTCCTCCTTCCTACTATAGTTTTCAACCAGAAACTCCATTACAGTGGCCTATGCTTTCAAAAATCCAGGTAGTAGACGTAGCCAACACCTTCTTATTGAAGAGACGGTATTAGTTCTTCCCATGCCCTTTAGGCTTTGCCATTTGCCTGCCCCTGTGTCCGGGGCTCCAAAACTCCAGAACTGTGTCCCAGCTCCAAGGTCATTTAGCCTTCTCCCAGCTTCTCCATGGTCTTCTCACTCTGACACATGTCTTAGGTTCTAGTTTTGTGTTTTACTGCCTGCAGCCCAAACCTGTTTGCCCAAGACCGTGTCCAGATGGCTTTTGAATATCTCCAAGGATGGAGACTCCCCAGCTTCTCTGGGAAACTTGCTTCAGTGCTTGATTACCCTCACATTGAAAAATTGTTTCCAGATGCTCATATGGCATCTCCTGTTTCAGTTTGTGCCCATTAGCTCTGATCCTGTCACTTGACACCAGTGAGAAGAGCCCAGTCTTGTCCTCCTTGCACCCTCCCTTTATTTATATAAGTTGATAAGATCCCTTTGAGACTTTTCCAGGCTATCCACCCCCAGGTCTCTTTTCCTCATAGGAGAGATGCTTCAGTCCCTTCACCAGTTCTGTGGTACTTGAATCCCATCAGATGCCAGGAGCATTGTGCAGCATCAGACAGACCTCTAGTCATAGCACAGCATATGCTACACTTACCATACAACCTGTCTGTGCTAAGGTTCCTTGGCACTATGGTCTTGAGCACTCTGGTAGAGTTTTCTTGGGTAAACAATGCCATTTGTCACTTCTACTGTCAGACCAAAGGATGTTACCATGAGAACATGCTGCTTTGCTTCAAGATAAAAACAAGGACAAGCCAGCAGTGTCATTGCTGGTGCCAAGTGGGAGCACCTCTGTGAAGATTAGCTGACAAAGTTTATCCTGCACCCAGGAGATAAGTGCAGTGCAGCACAGGCCCGAAGGCCAAAGCTGTATGTGCAGCACAACCCAACACAGTGCAGCAAAGCCTGTTCCACAGATGACCAATTCCATAATGCACAACAGTCTTCCAGCTGGGGTCACTGCAGCTGCTTGGCCTATGTCCTAGGACCAGTTCACTAGAGGACACCACTGACTACAAAGAGGGTCAGGGGTAACTAATTCAGACTTACTTGAGTAACTTCCAGATGAGATGAGTCTCTTCTGCTGGCAATACAGAGTAGTCCCCACAACACTGGGTTTTCACTTCATCGTTCTTTAGCCATCAATTATGTCATGGTCTCATGGGAGAATGTAGCAGGTGGGATTTTTTCTTCAGTTCATCATGTGTGCACCTACCTAGCTTAGATGGGAGCGTGGCTTTCCCAAGCAGGAAGACTTTTCCAGGCTTGGTTATTTGCCTAACATTTTCCATTAATTATGCCTTATCAATGTCAGTTTCAGCTTATTACTACAGCTGCCTTGAAGAGCTGCATCACATACCAATAATGCTTGTGAAATGTCTATAATAATGTTCCGTGCATCCATATACATGGTGTGTCTCTGTTCTGTCTGTCGTGTTCTGTCCTGTGTAATGCAGTGTTTCTCCTCAGGTAAGAGAAGGAAGTCAGTGCAGTGTGTGCCTTCTCACTTGTTGGCAGGTGTTTCACTGCAGACACACTTGCTCTGTGAATACTTGTGTATTCATATCACAGTGCATGGGAAAAGTTATGCCATGAACAACTAAGCACTGTAGAAACCCAGAGCAAAACCAGCCTTTGCTCCTAGGCTTTGCTGTCCACACTTCCTCTTCCCTGTGAAATAAGGTGTCACTTCTCATCTAAAAAACTGTGAATAATTTGGGATCATTCTAGAAGAGGGAAACTGCCTTGCTCATTGTGTTACACTGCTGTGATAAAACTCAGAAACACCTCTTAGGCTGCAGTATGCCTGGTGGGACTGACAGGCTAGAACCTTGTCCAGAACAGCTCGTTGTTCTTTCTTCAATTCCTTGGTCTTCATGATCAACCATCCAGATAATCCTTTTATCATTAGTACTGCCAGAGGTAGTTTGAGAAAAGGAGAGTGTTTTCTCTTCATTTGATTGAATGCAGGTGGTATAATTATTTCAGAATGCATTAGCTGCTAAAATTTTATAGAAATAATTTGGGGTTTGATTTTAATTATACATGCATTTCTGTGTCTTCTCTGCCTATCACCAGATACAAACAGACTGAACTGAATAATTGTGTGAATTGCTCACATTAAACATTTTTTGCCATCTGACCAGTTCTAGTAATATTCTGTCTATGATCTTGGTAATAGTGAAAAATCATGAGACGAGATGATACCCAAGTATGAACAGCACTCACTTTAACGTTTCTGGTTACTATTTGCTGCTAAATTGTTTCCTTGTAGAATTTTGCACAGCTTTTTTTGCAAAAAAAAAACAAAAAACAAAACACAGTGATTTTTTCAGCCTTTGATACCAGATTCTAATTATATGCATTGAGAATTCAGCCTTTCATACTGTGCATTTCATTTCCTGTTAACTATATTCCTTGGCATTATGGTCTTTAGCGCTCTGGTAGGATTTTCCACTAGGTAACTGATCTATCTGAAATATTTAGAGGTTGTTTGTGGCCAGTTCTGTATGAGTGGAGAGCAAAGTTCAGTGTAGGGCAGTTTAAAGACAGATCAATTATTTATATATTTAGAACAGTTACTGAAACTTTAGCTGGCTCTAAAATCCCTTGAACTAGACACAGTGTGATTAATAAACAGCCTGTTGTATTTTAATAAATTTTGATAAATATTATTTATTATTTTTTAACTCTTTGGTGATAGGAACTTCTGTTTGAGAGCAGTGGATACAACACTACTTAAAGTAAAGAACTTAATTCACATTAGTTCAAGATATTTTATTTTCTAAATTTGTGGTGGTGGTGCCATATTTTTTTTCTGTTGATTTTATTAAAGTCATCGAAGAATTATTAAGAATTCAGTTACTTTAATTAGTGGAGGTTGTTGCTTCTTGTTGGTCACTGTTAATCAAGATTTGCTCTTGGTGAAAACTGGAATTTTTACTATTAATCTAAACCAGGAGCATTGCAATAGCTGGAGTTTTGCTGAGGTGATTCCAGACAAAGCATAGCAGCTTGTAAAATTATGATCTTGGCAAGCAAGGTGATAGAAAATGAAAATATGGGGGGATCTCCTAGATGGTCAGGCAGAGATTTTGAGCTTTTGGAAAATGGTTCAAAATATCTATGTAGTAGGTAAAGGGAGCCACCTAGAGTTAACCTATAGGAATCTCTATGTACAACTGTATGTCTGATCTGCTGCTGCTTACTGCAGCTTAGGTGCCAAACTGAGAGCTAAATGTTAAACCCATTTATCTCTCCTGAGAGCAGGCACCTAAAAAAGATTAGAACCCTCTTTAAATGTTTTTACAATGCTGCTGAAGGTTAGGATATTTACTAGGTTTTATCTTAGAGAGCATTGGGGAAAAAAAGACTGGTACTAAAGTCTCCCTCCTTCCAGTTGAGGACTCTGACTGGTATAGTATATAATTAGGCTCTTTCCACTAACTCTCTCTTTGGACACATGGTTCCTGCCTCTTAACAGTAGTTTCCTTGTAAGCCATTCTTATTTTCTGCTAGTTAGTTGTTCATAGGTTTGTTACTCCACTGCAAGCTGGGCTTTTCTGTAATTTTTACAAACTAGGTGGGGAGAGGCATGCTTGGTAGTACTGGTGTGTTTAGCCAGGAGGCCAGAAGGAAAATCCAGCTGTGCCAGGAAGCAGTGCTGGTGACTGAGTAAACAGCATGGCACCAAGTGTCCTGGCACAGTGTGTTTCAGCATTGCTTTCCCTGTTTTGCCATAGGTTAAATCTCAAAGCTCCTAGTCATTACAGGATAATACTTCACAAGAGTAAGGCATTAAACCCCAGACAAATTAAATGATAGGTAACTCTGTCCTCCTTGCCCTTAGCTGCAGCTTCACTTAAATTACACAGTCTTACCCACTGATTTAAACCTTTCTGAGCCCAGGTGGAGTTGCTCTTCTGTCCCAGAGGTGGCAGCAGTCTGGAGCAAGTGAAGTGATTTCTACACATGCAAGAAGTCAAGCCCTTTGGGATTTTAGATGGAGAGCATATGTAATAGCTCATTACTTCATGAAGTTACTTAATGTTTAGGGTAGAGATTTTGCAATATCACAATTAATGTAAGTGTTGGTGCTAGTGTCCATGCAGCAGCTCAGAGCAGTACTGTTGCCACAATAAGCAGAGAGCAGAACAATGAGCAAAGAGGAGCAAGCAGTGCTTGTATTTGACTTGTGGTTCTGGTTTTGCTCCATCTGGGTGCTTGCCACAACACAGAGATGACCAAATATTAGCAAAGAGTTCAGATTCCTGCCCTTCCCATCCTCACCCAGCTGGTGGTGAAAGTAGTTTAACCACAGGTAGGTACAGACAGTTCACCATGGATGCTTGCAGCACTAAAATCAATGCAGCTGATGCCAGCTTGCCTGTGAATTTTAGTTTATATGGCAGCTTTAGTTCTGTAATTCTTCATTTGTTGCACTGTGAGTTCCTTCACATTATTCTGTGATATATTTTAGGGACTCTGAGCATAACAATGGATAGATCCACCCTTCTCCAGACACCTCCAAGGGAAGGGAAGGGAAGAAATCTGGTGAGGTATTACACACCTCTGCCAGGCAAAGCCTCTGCATGGCTGAGACCTTCCCACAACACAGGTCCAGAGCTTTGTGGGGAAGAAAAGTGACTGCTTTTTAACACACTGTGGAGTTGTTGGAAGCAGTTCTTGGTGGCAAGAGCAAGCTGCCTGGAAGCCTCCTCACTGCTGGCCCAGTTTTGACTGCTCCTCTCTATCATCATCCCCTGGCACTACAGCTTTAATAAGACTAGTGTTGTTTTAGCAGATGAACCCAGAGGGAGTTGTGGAACACTTGGCACAGAAAGCAGGACAGAGTCTGGAGCCTGACTGTTCTTTGGCTCTGACTTTCCCTTCCAAACTCAAAATCCCACAGACTGTTCCTGTGGTGTTTCCAGTTTCCAAGAGCTATCAGCAGTGTTTGTGAGACAGGATGGATATTCGTCCTGCACAAGAAATCCTTTGATCAACAAAGGAAATGGTCAAGTAGATGTGTCTTAGGTTGCCTTTGCTGACTTAACCTGAATGGCCTGATACCTTTTAGAGAGCTGTGAAACTGTTCTTTCAGTTTTCTTTGTTTTGAGACTAGGAGGATTTTTGGTCCTGGGCTGTACCAAAGGCTGGGCACAGCTTATGACATTGTGGCAATTTGCCATAGCCATTCCCCAACCGTGACTGGGGACTCCAGCTTCAAACTGGAGACAGCTTGTTTTAGTAAGACAGATAGTATGACCTGGTCTGGAAATGTGGTGACTAAGAAGCTGCTTCACGTACAGCACAGCCTTGTGCTTGGCAAAGGGAGGCTGGTGCTAGGAGGTTTGAGGTGACCAGCCCCTTTAATGTGTGCTACTTTGCAATTCAGAGGTGGTGCACTGGCTTCTAGAGCCAGGAAAGTTATGCCCAGTCTGAATTCTGCACTCCAGAATAGTAGAGAAAGAAGGTTTTCAGTGCAAAGAAGGTTTTCAGTGCTCTCCTGTCTGACTTGTGTGTCTCCTGCTGCACCATGGAATTCTTTTCCAGTTTGAGCTGCAGTGTTTTTGTTACAACTTGATTTTAACATGTGTGTGTTTAAATCCATTTCTAAATCTCTTACGAGTACCAAACCTTGAATACAGGATAGCTCTGCTGATTCCAAGTGAAAGCATTCAAAATGGGCTATGAAATAGATTTTTATTCTGCCTGATCTGTCATTGTGTTTCCATGCTAACACTAGCCTTGTTGTTACTGTGTATATCAACTGTTATGGAAACAATACATTGTCCCTAAGGTAAGTTTAGAAAAATGTTCACCCACAATGCACCCACTGGATAAATCCAGTTTTAACAACATAATGTTTAAATACTCTGCTCGTAGAGTATCTATGTAGGATATGTAGGCAGATGTGCTCTCTTAAAGCCATCCTCAGATTACCAGTTTCCCTGTCTTGTTCCTCAGGCCCTACATGTCCATTGGAACGCTACGAGATCAAGTCATCTATCCAGATTCAGTGGAAGACATGCATGAGAAAGGCTACCAAGACCAAGATCTGGAGTCTATTCTGCATATGGTTCATCTGTACCACATAGTTCAAAGAGAAGGAGGTAAATTCCATATTTTTGTTAAAAACTTGACAAAATCCATTTCTTGCGCATGTGTCTTAGCGTGACTGACCTTTATTAACTGAACTGGCAAAACTGGATTCAGACCTTTGTGGCTGTGGGAGCTGCACAGACACATGGTTGTTGCTCCTGATGCTAACAGAGGGAGAAGAGATGAGTGCTCCTCCCCTCCCCAGTAAATCCATGCCCAAGCTGAATGCCTGAGCTGAACATCCTCACTTGGAAAAGAGTGATGGCCACTCTCTTTCTGGTATTGTGGGATCACTTACCTTCCTTGATTTTCATAAAAACTGTAACCTGCCTTAAAACATTGTAATGTCACTGACTGCATCAACTTAAAATACGTGGATGAAGAGAGAGTCAGTTTGTGGGATCAGCAGGACTATGTGTTATGAGAAGGAGCATCTGAGACCACCCCACCAGAGTGAGCAAATTAAAAATAACCAAGCAACACTGGCTGGCAGTAGAATGTTCCCATCTACTGCTTGCTGTTTAAGTTGCCAAGTGTTCTCAGCGTTGTTTGTTCTCAGAGCTGGGGATAGTGTGTATATATATATATATATATACTGGCACTATAAATGTCAAGATGCTAAAGGCTTCTTTTGTATCTAAGGAACTGGAGCATTTCATGGCTTTTTTTTCCCCCAGGCATGGCAAGAATTTTTATCCTTTTGTTCCTGTCAGACCCTAATCTCTAGTTTCAATTTCCTCTCCATCATTATGCTTTTAAAACAGACATAGGACAAAGTTGGTAGCATTTAGAGAGAAGAGAAAGGATCTTCAGACCCCTTTAAGGGGTGTGCTGAATGTAGCCTGCCTTTCTCTGCCATTTGTCAGTACTGATTTTGATCAGGTACTTTGCCTTGTGTGTGCTTGGTGAGTCTCTGGATTATTCTGACAATATCAAGTAGTGCTTCAGCCACTGGGAATCCCAAGACAATGTCTAAATTCCTATTCCTGGATGGCAGCCTGTTGTTCTGTTAAAGAGGCAGAAGCTGTCTTTTTTTAAAAAGTATGTGTGGATACTTCAGAGTCTTTTCTGCACATTTTAGAGTGGTAAGCAGTAATCATTTACAACAGCAGTTGTATACCTAAAGATACTTCTCTACCATGGGTTAATGCTTTTTTGTTAAGAATGTAATAATGACTGTTGCAATAGAAAATTGGAATATGCCATCATTCTGATTCATGTTATTATTCAAATCTGATCCTATAACACAAGAAGTAGGCAGAGCTAAGCTCAGTGACTGGAACAATTGCAGAGAAAGCCTCTCCTTCCTAAATTGACGCTGCAGCTATTCCTGTTAGTATTCCTGAGCCCAGATTGCAGAAGAAAAAGCAGGAATGTTGGAATGGACAGGTGGAAAAGGAGGAGCAGTTAAATTGTCAGTGGCAAGAAGTCACTGTGGAGTGTGCCCATTCACTGTGTGCTGGTACTTGTGGTTGAACTGCACAACATGTGACCCTTGGTGGCCAAAGCCACCGCCAGAGCAGTCTCTGGGTGCACATGGTTGTGGTTTCTGACCCTACAGATGGAGCCTGTAACTGGTGACAGGGCAGTCACTGTGCCCCATGTCCAGGATGCCTTGGCTACAGTCACTGAAACCCCAGGTTTGGATCAGTCTCATGCTGCTTTCCGTGCCAAAGAAAGTATTTATTGCTCTTCTGCCTGTCTGACTGCACATGCACAACACACAATCTATTACAAAGTCTAGAGGACACTGTTAATGTTCACTGGTGCTATAAGCTCAGGATAAGGGCACACTCTGCAAAAGTTTGCACAAAAAAATGTTGGGAAAAAATGTGTCTTAGGTGCTTTGTGATCTAAAGCAACAGAAGTGGCCAAAGCCGGAAAACAGGGAGAGAGATTACCACATACCAGGAAGGCTTTAGGATCATAATATACTTACTTGTTCCCTTTTCTCCTTGGGCATTTACAGGAGACAAGTGCCAAGGTAGGAGCAGAGAGGAAATCTGTGACATATGATTTGACACATTACATGGATTTCATATGCTTAGATATTTTTTAAAGCTGCCCTGGTCTGGGACAAAGACTCATGTTCTGGAGTTTTTTGAACCAGCAAGACAGAGAAATACTTTCTGAAAGTGTACAATTTAATTTTTTTGTTTATACATAGACTAGTGTTTTTAATTCCAATTTTTATTTTACTCTTGATTAAAATAATATTTTAAACTAAAAATATTTTTATTAAAAATGGGACTTTTTTCTTTCTAAACTAATGAAGAATCTCATACAAGCCTCTTGTGCTTTAATTGATCACAAATGTCATGTGTGTATAATCTGGTGCTTTGCAGTTTTGTGTTCTGCTCCTTGTGGGCAGTTATGAAAAAGCCAGATGAAGCCAGAGGTGCACAACTTTTTGACTCAAATTATTTGTTCTGGCATGATGTTATTGTTTTTAGCTGAATTACTTCCACATTGCAACAGTACAAGATCACTGCATTCCAAGTATTATGTCTGATGTTGTTTCTGTTGCTGCCAATGACAGAAATTCCTCTCTAGCATTAAGGTTTGACCCACTTAGAAGTAAGTAAAATAAATAGCCCAATTTGGCATTTAGCTTCCGTGTTACCCTCGCAAAACATTTTTCAGTTGGTATCAACAGAATACATCAAATCCACCAAAACAACAATCCCCCTCCCCAGCACCACTGTTCTGGATGTCCCTGAGCCCAATCTCAAAAAACCCAGTGCAGTGGCTGTTGACAGTAGCCCCCCTTGCTGCTGGGGACAGAGCTGCCTTTCCACTGAGACCCACACTAATGTTTTTCTCACCACCTGGATATTAGATGAATGCTGTTTTGTTCCTTACCTTTTTATTATCTGTAAGGTGCCCCCATCAAGATCTGCAAAGTTATTAGCTCTACCAGAACCATAATTGCATACAAAAGGAAGGTTGTATTCAGTGTGTGTGGTGAAAAAGCATGTCCAGAAATGGGGGCTGAAAGCATGGAGATATGCAGTACATACACATAAAGGAGTTCCTTCTGAGCTGCTCTGAAATCTGTGACTATTCAGCAAGTGTCAGTGGAGGTGCAGCCCCAGGCTGTCACACCGAGGAGCCACGAGGCCGTGGAGCTGCGCGGTGCACGCGTGACTGGGCCTGTCCGGTTGGGGCTGATGACATTACTGAGCAAGTTCAACCTGTTTATGGTTTCTCAGCACCCCAGATTGTAATTATTCCTCATTATTTTGCACATTTGTCATATCTTTGGGTGTTGTCCAGGGAGCTTTTGTGCTAGGCCATGTATAAACAGACGGACAAGCCCATTTCCTCTCTCTGAGATTATTTCATCTGATCGCTTTAGCCCTGGATTTGCTTTTGTTACTGGTACCAGCAGGAACTCTGGAGAGTTCTGCCAGCTTTTCCAGTGGCACTGAAATCCAGAGACACAAATCCCTGCAGTGTCATGCTGAGCTGGGGCTCATAGGATCGATGGTCTCTTTGTTCCTCACCCAGCACTGGGCTCTCTTTACATATGCTGTGAAAGTGGCTTCCACGCCAAAAACTTGACAGCCAGGCCTCTCTGGCTGTGGTCTGCTGTGTTAGCCTTTCTTCTGTCCTTCAGTCAATGTCTGATTGGAATGTAGGTCTGAGAAAAGAACTTTTAAACTTGTCTTTTCCTGGTAGCTGAATGCTCAGTCTTGCATGAAAATGCAAGGATTCACAAGGATGAAGGATATAGAGGGCTGCAGATCCCAGGAGGAACCCATTTAGGTTTTGCCAAATACAGAAAATTGAGATTGAAGGAATTACAGAAGAAGCCGTGCAAGAAAATGAAATGCTGCTATCCTGAGGCTGTCACTAGTTTTTGCTGGCAGCTGTCTGTATTTCTGCTGCTGTTACTCTGCCCCAGCACATTAAACATGCTCTTTGTCTTACTGGCTGCAAAAGCCATAACAAGAAGGTGGGCAAGGAATTTGGACTCTGAAAGCCAGGATTGTGCTTGCACTTACTGAGAGATTTGTGCTGCATTCATGGGTGAGCCATTTCATTTCTTCATTTCTGAAGTGGATGTAGTTATGGGTGACCTAAGCCACTGACTTGGCTGATATTTCCAGAACATTTAAGTACCTTCACTGACCTGGGCCATGTCAGCAGGAAGAGGCAGGAGACAAGTGGGTGCACTATTGTTCACAGACGGGAGAGTCAGTTTAGGGTGAGTTACAAAGCCTAAGTGCTCAGACGAAATTATTTAGACATTAGAAAAGAGTTTTTTAAAGGCATAATATAAAACTGCACACTTCCTTATCTGTTGTTTGAGGCATTCCAAGTGGAAAATAGGAGAGTTCAGAGAGGGTGCTAGGCAGGAAGAGATAAGATGCACATGTCATATTCAGTTAGAATGTAAGTTGAAGTAACCACAGAGATGACCATTGTACCCTGGTAAATGAAGGTTAAATCTTATACTTTTAGAGGAAATAATAGAATTATTTTGCTGGCAAGAGGACGCTTCTTTTTGAACTTCACTCCCTTTTTGTCTTTTAATAAGCCTTTATAAACCAGCTGATTAGGAAGAAACTGTATGAACACAGGCACTGCTTCCCTAGGCACATGTGCACACATGCACACCCACCCACACCCTCAGCTCAGATCCAGGTCCTGAAGCTTGTCTGTATTCTTAGCTTAAAAATAACAGAACATAAGCAGCAGCTTGAATGTTGTCTTCAGAAGCATAGTTGTTTCTATGGCTTTTGTGAAGAACTGTTCCCATCCCTTGCTAGAACCCTTTGCCAAAAGGGATTGCTCCAGGTGTTTTACAGTGCTTTTTGGAAGCTCAGGGTGTTGGTGGAACAGCACTCCAGCTTTCTGTGAGGTCCCAGCACTGGGACTGCTCAGCAATAGCAGCCTGTGTGTATCTGTTTCCTTTACCAGAGTATATCCAAATGGGGATTCAGTTAATCACTACACAGCTCCATCTTTGTTGGGAGCCTGCTGACAACCAGCACTGTATGTGCTCCTGGGAGGGCACCCACTGGCATCCTTAAGCAAGAATGGAAATAAAATGGAGAAAAGCTATAGGATCACTTAAGATGATATCTTTCTTGCATATGCCTGGTTTTTAAATCTAGCTTTATAAATATTTATTAAAAAATTATTACATTATATTTTTTAATTTTTTGCAGAGCAAAATCTTGAAATTTAGTCTCTGTCATTATTAACTTCTGGTTTTGGTCACACAGCCCCTCATCAGATGTTTCACTGATGTTTTGTTCAGTCTTGCCAAGCCCTGGTATAGCACCAAACACAGGCAGAACAGTACCAAGCCTCCTGCACCCTCAGAAGCCCCATTGTCTCACATTTGTTCAGGTATCAGAAATAACACAGCCCACTCTTCTTACTTTATCTTATTTATAGTCTTTTCTGGCAAATATTTAAGTTTGGCAGTGGCAGAAAAGGGGGTTTGGCTGTGTTATTAACTTTTTAGTTTCAGTATTTCTGGGGCTAGTCTGAAAAAATGTTCCCTTCCTCTCAGCCCTGCTTCAGCTGCTTGTCTCATGAATAGATGATCTGTTGAGAGAAATGTCTTACCAGATTTTTTGCTACATCCACACTCTTCTTTTTGAAAACTCGTCTATTTTACTACTCTATCCATCTGGATAGAGTTTGACTGAAAACTTATTTTGCTACTCTATCCATCTGGATTGTTTGACTGAAAACTTATTTTCAGTAAGGTAATTTGTACTTTATTTTTTTCAGTAGGAGGAATTATTCATGCCTAAGTACTCACAGAACACCAGTCTGCTGTAAGATCACAGAGAAAATGCCTCATGCTCCTGTTGCGTGTACCTGAAAGTGATAAAAGAAATAAATCAGTTAGAGACCATGCAGAATATTAAATAAGGATACCCCATGTTAGAGCAGTTGTGGGTTATTTTTAAATACAAAGTAGTAGGAAATTTGTATAGAAGATTCTCCTGTCTGATTGCAGTTATGCTGCCTGTCTGTGCACACAGACACATCCCTGTGTCTGCAGTTGTGTTTCTGTTGGGTTTGCTGACAGTTTTCTTTGCCTGCAGTAGTGAGTGCAGTCTGACACTGCTCTTCATTTTTTACATTTTATTTATTTTACTTTTCTTTTAAATTTCCTCACATCTTTCAAGAAAAAATAAAGAATTGTTCCATGAAACAAATATGACAGAATAAAATTACTAGTTATATACAGGTCAAGGAGTTTTTTCAGAGTGATGATAAGTTAAGTTTTTTGATAATATCTGTATGACCAAAAAGTCTAAATTCCACTTTCAAAATTGCCACAATATAAGAGATATTTTTCCAATTAATTGCCTGTGGATAGGCATTGAGGTATTTCAGAAGATGTGATTCAGTAGCCTGAGCTGTCTCTTCAGCAGTTGAATAATGTCTCTTCTTCATGATTTTGGTTACAGATTGCAGAGCTGTTGCAAGTGAAGCTGCATTTCTTTCATAAACTTGTATTGTCCTGACTCATTTTGTTTGCATTTTTTTTAAAAGGCTGGGATGCCATCATGGATTGGAAAGATGTCTTATCAGGAGGAGAAAAACAAAGGATGGGCATGGCCCGGATGTTTTACCACAAGTAAGTGTTATGGTTCATTCCTTAGGAAGCATTTGAAAATGAGAAAGAGCTTTGCAGATTTCCTGTTACAGTTCCAGCAGTAGTAGACTATAATCTGCATGCAAAATGCCAAACTGTCTAGCATAGGACCTGCATAAATCTTTTTTATTCATACAAGCTCTGCCTTTGGTTTGGATAATGCTTCTTAAGCTTTACTTTTGGCAACATAGCATTATCTTTTTCAGATATTTCTTTCTTTAACATCTCAGGCACAAACATCTTCCCTCCTACAGATATTGCTGAAGTGTGATGGACTGTTGCAAGAAGCTCTTGAAATTTGAAAGCTCTTTAACCTTTTGGTTTTGGAGACTGCAAGCACACGAAGGCTGCCCAGTCCTTACACAGCAGTGGATAGGAAGCTTTGAGTTGGCTTTAGCTACTACATAACTTGATGAAAGTACAAAATAATACTAGGTCAGACTAGGACATAGAAGTTAGATCACTGTGTGCTCAAATGGGCCAGGAAATAAACCCCATTTTTCCTGGAAGCTGCCTTTTCACCTGAATAATGCATGGAAATTTCATGTTGTTTCCAGCCAACTTCCAGCTGTAAATAAGAGACAGCTGTCTGGCAAAAATAGCTCTCTACTTCCTGTTGTTCTTTCAATGAAACCTTGCACATGGGAATGCTGTCCAAAACCTAGAAGAGTAATGTTCTTTATCTGCTTTTAAAAGGCCCAAATATGCATTGCTGGATGAATGTACGAGTGCTGTCAGCATTGATGTCGAAGGAAAGATATTCCAGGCTGCAAAAGCTGCTGGGATATCCCTGCTTTCCATAACCCACAGACCTTCTCTTTGGTAAGTATATTCAGGGTTTTATCATGGTCCTTGCTTTTTGCTCTCTGACAAGCAGTGGATTGGCCTTTATTCTTTGTGTTGGGCCAGTTGTTTAGTCAGTATCTACTGCAGTTTCTAAGATAAGTTGTCCACAACAGTAGTGATGTAAATTAATTTAGCATGGATTTTTTCCTTCTTTGAAAGGTATTTATTCATCCCTCTTATTTTTAACGTGTTTCAGTTATTAATATGCAGATGTCTAAGAGGTAATTAATTAGTCTATGCCACAGCCACAACAGGTATCACCAAGATATTCTGTAAAGGTGTCATGTGAGGTGTCCTTGGGAAGTTTACTGGTGCAGGGAGAAGATGGGAAACATGGCAAGTGGTTAAACTATACTTTGTTCCTCCATAGGAATACTATGTCTGGTTTTTTAACAGTTGTGTCCTCTAGCTGCAGCATTTAGCTTCTTGATTTTTTGGGAGTTTGGTGGGGGAAAAATAGAAGGATGGGTTAAACATTTGGTATCACAAAGGATAATATGCAAGAAGTGGTGAATATTAGTCTGGACATGAGTGTATTTTAAGTCCCATGTCATAAGCCATTGAGTTTATTAAATCTGTCACATTCCCTGGATGGGATTTATAATCAGTGTTTTATGATGCATTTTACCTTCTGTAATTTATAGTGATAAATTACACAGTCATACCAGCAGCTCTGAGGGAACTCTCTGCTCTTCCTCTGGCACCTCCTGAAAAATGTTTTGTCAGGTCTTGACAAACTCCACATGTACACCTTTGAATATTTTTGATGCACACACCCTGATACTGACTGAAGGATCTGTGACTCCTACACAGACTTTATTTTGGCCCCTTGCAAACTGAACCATATTTTAGGAATAAAGTTACCTTTAGTCAAACTTACAAGACACAGGAGAGCAAACAGAGGTGTAATTTGAACAAACTTGAGTTTTTTCAGTAGGATGGGGTGCATCATGCTGCTTCACTGTATTTGCTGCTAAGGAGGTAAGACATCTATCAGAAAGGGAAGTAAATAAACTGGGACTAGAGTTCCTGAGGGAGAAATGAACCATGTCTAATGCTGCTGTTCTAGCTCCTGGGGGAAAAGGCATCTGATGGAGTTGTAGTGAAGGCATCTGGAGCCACAAAGTTTCTTAGAAGGAGGCAGTAAGGGGGGGCCACCACCTTGGCCAGGGACAGCAGGTGATGAGTGGACCTTCCATGGCCCTGCTCCCCACTCCTGCCAGCATCCCTGCTGGTGAGGGACTCAGAGCTGGGCCACGTGGGCTGCAGAGGTGATGGCTGCCCCAGCTGGGAGCCCACACCAGTGCTGTTGCTTCCAGCTGACACTCACCGAATTTTACTGTTGCCCTGGGGCACTCCTGGTGACAGGCTTTGAAATACCCAAATCCCTTATGAAAGGGTGTCCTGGGATGACAATGCAGTCATTGAAAAAAAGTCTTACCAGTGATCCAGAACTGGACAACTCAGATTCCTGAGAGGCACCTTTGAAAAGAGACACATCCATCCACATTTGCATGCAAAAACAAACCATCTGTTCCTTGAGCCATTACTAATGCTTTCATTTCTGCTGCAGGAAGTACCACACTCACTTGCTGCAGTTTGATGGACAAGGGGGCTGGCGTTTCGAGCAGCTGGACACCGCTATCCGTTTGTCACTGAGTGAGGAAAAACAGAGACTGGAATCCCAGCTTGCAGGAATTCCTAAAATGCAGCAGAGACTGAATGAACTGTGTAAAATCCTGGGAGAAGATTCAGTGCTTAAAACAATGGACAAAGAGGAATAAATAATTTATGGTTTATGTTTTTAAAAGTATTTTTTTAGTTAAAAGCATTACAAATTCAGCCATTATCCTTTGCATGCATTGTGACAGAGGCTTAGAGCATAGCAAAACACAGCCAGCAGAAAATAATGCTCTGAACACTATGTAAGACTTTAGTGTTTTAGTATTAAGGAGGAAAGTGGTTGAACTGTGAAAAGAAAATAAGCAAGTGCACAGAGTATAAGATTAGTCATTACAGCTTATGTTAATTCCTAGTGAAAGCCCAATTCACTGCAAGAAACAACCAACAAACTTAGGTTTTATAGGTGAATTTTTGCCTGAGACTTGGCCTGCAGAATGTGCTCTTGTACCAGGTCACTGTGTGCGTATGACATGCCTGCTACGCAGAGCAACCAGGCATGACACTCAGGCATGGAGCACAGCAGGGGCACTGTCTGGGTGAGTATGCAGATGCATGCAAAAATCTCATTTGGGTATAAGAAACATTCTCTCAGCCCATGTAAAACGAGACTTCTGTTCTACTACTGAATAGTATACATGCCTTTACCTGCATTTCCATAGGGAATAACGTCATAGGCTGTCCAGAAAACAACTGTCTGAGCAACCCACTGCCCTCATGACAGAGAAGCAGGGACAGGGGTAAACATGTAATATACTTGTGCTTTAGGCACATAGCCTCAGAGGCTCTTTGCCCTTCATGATACATCAGTTCCTTCAGGGGATTATTTATGTCCCTTACTCTGTGACCTCTGGTGGTGTGGATGGAGCACTGGGCCTGGCATCAAGTGACTTAGTTTTCGTTTGACTAAATCATTCATCTGCTCTATGGGTCTGATCCAGCTGGCATCTATATCTGACCTAGTTCCTCCATTGGCATAATCACAATATAGACACTTGTTTGTTCCATGAGACACTTTGTGATGGGAAGGACTGTAGGAGAAGGAAATGGCAGTTTCTAACAATACACTGAATTCTCAGGCATGGCTGTCCTGCCAAATGAAATGCTCAGCACTTAAAAAGGTCTGTGAAAAGTTAGAGCATTTGGTAACCACTAATGAATATACCTGCCATATTTTGGTGGAGTGGCTGAACATTGCCCTCCCTGTGAGCAAATGCACTGGGTAACAGCCTTGCTTTCAGATGCATTCACAGCTTTTCAGTTCAGGTCCCCAATCAGTCAGAAGGTGCTTTAACAGATCTGCCTGAGACAGTGCTGGCCCGAGTGCCTTGCTGAATGCAAAAGCTGGAGAATTAGAAATAAAGATGTGAATGTATTTAAGAGCTCCTGTTCTCTCTGACTGCAAGTGCACAGCAAATGGGCAGCTCAGGATTGAAGATAAGGAGGGGTAGGAGGCTTTGCAGATGGGTAAAATGAGCCTCAGCCGAGATGTAGCAATCCTGGAGTTTGTTGGTTCTTTTTTCCCCCAGAAGTGTTATTCCTTAGAAGATTTCTGTCTGTTGTTCTTAGTCCTAGAGAGGCAGTGCATAAACTGCTAAGAGCTGTTTGGAGAGGAGAAATATTTTAAGGGCATTTGCTGAGCTGGAAATGTTTGAGCACCCTGAAGTTAAATATAAACTGTTTCTTTTTTCTGATTGCTCCAAGAACAAGAGGAAGGTGAATTAACTCCATCTGCCAGATCCCAGTCCAGTGCACTAACCATTATTGCTTCTCAGTGTGCTCACCTTGCTACTTGGTATGGCATTTGCACCAGAAAATGGAGCAAGTCTGCTCCCTTCAGAGTCTGTGGCTTGAATGTAACCCTGTGACTTACCCTGGTGACAACAGTTGGTTCCTTTCATGAGTTTTTTCTGTAGAGCCCCTTGAGACATCTCACTGATATAGAAAGGAATGCTCCTAGGAACCTTAGAAAGGGCTGAAAAATTAAAGTTCAAGATAATAAGATGTTGTGTCGTAAAGCGCAGATGGAGGTCACTGCTGAGGTGGCTGACGTGTGTGTGCATTTTAATTTGCAAATGTCTGTGCTTGTCCCTCTCCCTGGAGGTGAGCTTTCCCCTTTCTCATCTTCAAAGCAAAATTCATAACTGCTAAGGAAAAAAAGAAGTCAGCCAAGAATCTGTTCTCAGCAAGCATAACTGAGATGACTGATGAGTGTAAAAGCTTGCAGGTTCCTGATTGATGTTTCTCTAAGATGAGATGAATCAGGGCACACCATGCACATACCCTTGTCCCAGCTGCAGTGCATCCTGCTAGCACAAGAAAGTCACAAAGCCACCTTTCCACAAGCCTTTCCCAAGCCTGGACCTGAGGTGGAGGAAGGGGAATTGCTGTTCCCCACCTCTCCATTAAGCACTTTAACATGTGGCTGGGAGCTAAACCATGGTTATCCACTCCCTGGATGAGTGGGATACTGAAAATGCTGAAGAATTGGCCCAGTTTGGCACAGCTCCAGATATCCCACCAAAGCTCTGCACCTGTCCTTTGACTTGCTGGGAGCCATTATGGGCAAGTGCACCACCTGAAATCTGCTGTATGCCTTACAGAGATCAAAGCTGGCTACCTATCCCTAGTAGAAGAAAGTTTGTTTGCTGGTTTTTTTAATGAGATTATGCATAAAACATACGAAATTTATATATGTTACTGATGAAATTTTGATGAAAACTGAAATCATACCAGGATCAATCTAATAGTATTTTCTTTGAAGTTTGGCATATATTTCTTGGATCCAGTAATAGACAAGCATTCCTGTTCAGCTGTATAGTGTAAAATACTCCAGCATCTCACTCAGCTATTTGTGTTCCTGTAGGCATGGCAAGAACATTAGAAGCTGCTATGAGAAGAAACACTCTCTAAACAGGAACTTTCTGAGTGATACTGAGCTGGTTTTAGAAGGAATTTCTGCACTAGTGGCTCGTTAGTTTTGAAGTTAGTTTTGTGGCAGGAAGGGAAGATGCCCTGGAGGTACTTTCTGCAAACTTTCTGTGTTGTTCCAAGGGCTAGTTGAGAGTGGAGTCTCTGTTTCTGTTTCTGGAGAGTTTTACAGGGCATAGTCCAGCTCATTTTGTGCTGCTTAAGGCCCAGCCTAGCCGAGGTGCATGCTCCCTGCTCAGGAATAGCTCAGGGAGACACTGCTCTGGAGCCAGGGCATGGGGAGCACATGGCCCTGGCAGTGCAAGAGGGTCAAAGTGGGACAGGATACCTTGGCAGAAGCTTTTTTGTTGTGCAATGAGAACTGCTTATGAATGTTCATTCCTTTTTTGGTGTTCAGGAGCTGTAGCTCCCCAGGAGGCTGAGGAAGTGACTTTTTGGCCTCATTTCTGCCTGTCATACCTATCTGGAGCTAGACAGACCCTGTCACAGTGTCTGTGCATTCAGGGCTGGGTACTGCCCAGTGCTGAGCACACCCAGCCCTGTGAGCACCCTCTCACCCCCCTGGGCTCAGGGCAAACTGGATTGCCTGGGTCTGTTTGCACCTAGAGGAGTACAGGTGATGAGCAAAATTCATACCTGCCTCAGGCAGGTAGTGTCTGTACAACAAAAATATGAATTCTCCACATCAGTGTGTTCAGATAATGCAAAGTGTTTTTGCAGGAATCTTCAGACTAAAAGGACACATTTTTTTGTGCATGGGATTTCACTATTTTAACCTGGGAGGAGTTTGTTTTTCACTTAGTTTTGGGATCAGACTCATTCCTGGTTTGGACTTGGAAGTCCTCCTTCTGCAGGGACAGAAAACCCCATGTATGTTTCAAAGAAATTTTTCAAAAGCTGTGGGATTTGTATCTGAGTAGGCAATGAAGGACTGGGTATTAAATGGGATATTTTAGAGAAAACTATATCTTAAAGCAAATGAACACATCTGCAGTCCACTCAAACTTATGAATGGTGATAATGCATGTCAACGTCAAATTTCTGAGCCAATCACATAAAGAAATCCCCCTACTGAGCTGTTCATGAAGCTTAGGAGAACTGAACTGTTAATCAAATGTGTCTTTGTTTTGTTTATGTTTGATATTAATGCCTTTTAAGAGCAGACAATTTATAAAGCAATAAAATATGCTTTACAGTTGTAATTTATTCCAACCTCAAATAAAACATGTTGCATTTACTTTCAGTTTGCAGTATTCCTTATGAGTCATTCACAAAGCAGTCAGGACCTGCCTGCTTGTGCTCTGGGAGTCCTTTCCCAACCCTTGTTTCTGAGATGGAGCAGGAAAGCTCGGGGTGGATGCTGTGTTTTTTCAAGTTAAAACAAGCTTTCATTCCTAGGTCAGGCTGGCGTCAAAGGCTGCCGTGAGGTTTCTCATCTTTCATGCCATCCACTCCAGTGTGTACCTGATTGATGACAGGAAGGTGACAAGAGCTGCCACCCCTTGCTGGGGCCTTCTGCCAGGAGACTACATCAAGCAGTGAGCCAGAAGACTGTGTCAGCAGTACCACACAGGGTGCCTCAGCAGCATCACTCCCAAAGGTTGTTGTTGGGGTTTTTGTAAGATACTGTTATGCACAGAGCATCAATGCCACAAATAACCAACAAGCAAGAACTCACAATGGTTTAGCAGAGGAACAAGGTTTTTCTTAGGGAGTATGAGGGCAATGCTTGGCTCCTTAGCAGCCTTGACACAGCTGGCTTGTGTCCAGCCCCTTCCCAGCTGTGTGGCTGGGGATGGTGAGGTACTGTGGGGACGGGGCCTGGATTATTCAGTTGGAGAGCCAGTGGATGTGGTGGTCACTTGAGAACTAGGTTCTTAGGGATGACTGGAGCCCAGACCCCGTGCCTCCCTTGCAGCTACTGCACCCACTCAGTGGGAGAGCACTGGCAGAGAGTGAAGTCCAGGACATGAGCAGTGAGAAATTCATTTTTGGGGGTCTCTGGGCAAGGCTGTAGGACCAGGCTGAGGCTTACACATCAAACCAGATGTCATGGTAGTGGAGAGGTGAGCTGAAAGCTGAGGTTGCACTTCAGTTTCACTTTTTTTACAAGAAATGCTTTGGTGTCCACTCCTTGGAGAGCATTCCTGATTTCTGATCAGGAGGACTGGTGCCATGGGTTTGATGAAGTGCTGAAGTCCTGAGCCTCTGCCCAAGGGTTATGTATTCCCAGAAGAGAGGGAACAGCAAGACTTGCATCATGGGGGCTAAAAGGACTCAGGAAACACTCAGAGCAAAGGTGTTCAAAAACTTCCAACAGGTGACATTTTCTATTAGGTGGGGAATATCTGGAAGAACATCTTAACACTGCCTCTGTATGGCTTGTTTCTGATTATAGCTCATTCTGTTGCACCTGCTTTGTATTTTTTTAAATTAGTGTCTTTAACCTAATGTGATACCATCTCTGAGAGGGTAACAGTGACTTTTCAAAAATACTGTACTGACTCAATGCAAGTCTGATGCATCTGAACAATCTGGTTTTAAACAGGTAATTACAAAAGGGAGAAAGAGATTGTGATGGTGGCTGATGCAGGGCTGAGGAGCCAGCTGGGTCCTGGGGCTGGGCTCCCAGTGAGACACCAGGCTGGGACACCAGGCTGGGATAAGCTCTGGGAAAAAACAGTCCAGAAGAGCCCATGGGAGGAGCCAGATGTTAGAAAAAGAGAATAATGAAACCTGTCTTGGAAATAAAGTTATTGTGAAATAGTACATTAGTTTTCTTGTCATCAAACATACAAAGACAAGCTATCTCTGACACAGCATTTCAAAGATAACACAAAAACCCCAAACCACTCATTTATTGGTCAACTCTAGCATGAAAAAAATTGTCATAAAAGTTATTTCAATTGAAATGTCTTTGAAAGAGAGTTCATGTTTGCTGAAATTTGTTGAAATATTCATTTCAAATAGATCAGATTCATCATGCTTTTCATAAAGACTTGAGTGCTTGGGAAATAGAAATTATTCTTACCCTAAATGATATTATATTGAAGCAAAGCCAGTGTATTTAATATTTAAAGTAACCCAAAAATTGCATTCAGTAATCCAAGATTCTTGTTCTCAGTTAAAATGTTCTTCAATTGTAGCCGCAGTGTGCTATAAATACATCAAGTTTATGAGATACTTCTTTATCAGTTGGTGTTTGCTGTGCTGGTGTGTTTGGAGATCTCTATCTTTATTATATGGGTTGCACTAAGTCTTCCTTCCCACCCTTTTGTCCCACTTTCTGTCCCCACTGGGATGGATGGGATGGATGCAGCGCTGGACATCCAGGGCTGGTGCCTTTGATGGCAAGTGCTGGAAGAGAGGGAGTGAGGTGGTGGGTCCTGTCTAATACATCTGCTTTTTTTATAGATCCAAACACTTTGAGGAAAGGTCTCAAGGAGTAATGTCTGCACAACCAGAATGCAGCAGCTGGCAAGGTTCTCATGCAAGGTACTAAGGTGCAGCAACTGGTAGTGGTAAAGCTGGGTTCTGCTCGAGGTACACCCACAGTAACAGGACATTTCTGCACTGAGCAAACACTTCCCAGCATCACTCTATACCTGCCAAGCCAGGTTGATTTAAAACTTACACAGCTCATACTTGTGAAAAACAAAGAATACTCTTTTAATCCTAGCCCACAATTTTCATCAGAAGCACACATTTGCCTTGTATAGTGTTCTTTGGAGTATTCCTAGGTAACCCATATAATCTGTTCTTCAATAACACCATGCCTTGTCCAAGCTCTGCTATTCAACCAAAATCCCTTTATAAGCAGTGTGAAATGGCAGCCACAGAAGCAAAATTCTGAAAAGGCCCATATCCTTGCTATTGCAAAATGAGCATACAGGGAGATGCTGTTGCAGCCTCTTGCTGTCCTACTTTCATATTGTAATCATGTTACAGAGAATTCAACTCCTGTCTAATGGCTAATGTTCCCATGTGTGTGTGCCATGTGGCTCATTCCTGAGCATCAGAGGATGAGGACTCTGTTTATTAGACTTTTGCTTAAATTATTATGGGTGAAAAAAGGAGTGATTAATGTATTTCATGCCAAGATGAAAGTGGAGGCAAGGTAATCCGGCCTGGGAATATGACTGCACTTCCTTTGTAAGGATTTCTTTCCAGGGACTTCTGAAGGGAGGTTCAATGCCTCTTTCAAGTCATGGGCTGAAAACTGCTTCTGTCTGGCAGAGGATTTAATAAACAACTGGGAAAAAAAAAAAAAAAAAGCCCAAAAAAAACCACCCCCCCCGCAAAAAAAAACAAACCAAAAAAACACCAAAACAAAACAAAAAAACCAAACCAGTGGCAACATCAGTTTTAAAGGTATTAAGAAGTATCTGTTTCTAAAAAATGAGCCTGATAGATGTTCCCTTAATTGATCTGATCTGGCAGTGTCAATCTCCTGAGACCATCTCCCCTGCTCTGACACTGGGCAAGGACAGAGCTGAGCCACCACCAAGGTGGTCCTTGCCCCTCTGAGTGCCTCTGGGAACTGGGAGCTTAGTGCACCAGCATGGGCCCCAACCTTTCCAACTCTTTCCCCTCCAAAAAATGATTATTTCCTAAAAAAATCCTCTCAGTGTCTTGACTTTCACTCCTATTTTGCCTGTCCAAATTTCCAGGGGAGTTTGGAGTTCTCAGGGGCACCTGAAAGACAAACCAGATGTGCCCAAAGCATGTTCTCACCTAAGACAGTTTAGAGTTGTATCACTAAATACCTGCCTAGTCTGCTGTGAGTGTAAGGCCCTGTTCAAAGTGTTTTGGTTCAGTTTGTTTAAAGCTGTGTTTGAAGATGTGTTTGCTAATTCAGAGCCTTATGCTGCTGCAAGAGACATAAATGAGATGCAGAAGCTGGAAGTAGACAAATTCACTCTAATGAAGCCAGGACAGGTTTTACTTCTGATGGGCGCTGGGGTACTCCAGCAGAAAGTGCCTATTTGGCACAGGGTGTTGTTTGATGGCATCTATGGCTTGTGTCAAGTGGTGCCAAACCAGCCCCTCCTGGCCAGCAGGAAAGTGGGAACTCCCATACTGCTGGAGTCAAGAGGACTGCAGCACCCTGTGCTTTCATGGACAACACAGCCACCCTGCTGAGCTCTGCTGCACAGAAGAGCTACTGTGAGCTTGGGAGGAAAGGACTGAAGACCTGGAGCCATGAAGGACGAGTCTCTCCAGCTCTTTTCCTGCATTTGTTGGGAGCAAGTACAGACAGACCTGAGCTGCCCTGCCCCAGCACCCATGGAAGCACATTTAGTCAGCATTGCCCACCCTGAAAGGCACTCACTTCTTCCCTCAGGAGCTGCCCTGCATTGCCCAGTGCCAGGTGGAGCACAATGCTGGGCTGCATGAAGTGCAGTGCTGGGCTGCCTCCAGATCAGAGCAGGCTCCTGCCACCCCAGCACAGAGCATGGCCAGCAGACCTCTGCTGTCTGCACCCACCTGCCCAAACAGGCCTTAGACTGGCTATAATCTATCTGGGCTTGTGCTTCAATCCCATCTGACTGTCACAATCTTTTCAAGGGTTTTTTTGATTTCTTGTGGGTAGAGACAGAAAAGGCATGGCTACACACTCTCCTGAAAAATGAGGCGTGTGTGAGCAGAAACTATTTGCTTTGTTGCCCTTGAGGACAAGTCCTCACTCACAGTGGCTCAGGTAAGAACTCTGCTGCGTGCCAGGGAGAGATTTCAGTCTGAGAGTTCCTCCAGAAATGCACTCCAAGAAAATTTGGGAATACTCCAGACCTGGGAGAGTTCTTCCTCTTCTGTCTTGCTTCTTTAACTCAATCAGATGGTCCTGCAGCTGACTGAGCACCAAATTCAGGCACAAATACACAAGCTTTTGTGTATTGTCTCTTTTGTCTCAGAGGCAAGCTAAGCCCCAGGAATGCTGCTTGGAAAGTGTTGCTAGAACTCCAGTCTTGTGGGCTGCTGGCAGGAAGGAAAAGTGATGCTGAGTTGAATACCATGTTGAGCAGTGGAGCCAAATTTGTTGCTGTCAGGGAAACTAAATAAGCAAGTGTTCAAACCATAAAACTTAGAGTCACCAGTCAGCAGTCATTCAGCTGTTCTGAAAAGGTTTCCTTAATGGCACTGATTAGATTACTGGAGAGGAACTTGAAAGAACCCACATTACTTGCTGAGTTTGCAGACTCCTATCAGCATAGCACTGCCAAGGTTTGCTCCCAATCCAGGCTTGCTTCCTTTTCAGTAATTTCCTGTAAAGATTATTGATAGTGAGTGAGTTCCAATGGTGACATGTGCAACTCCTTTTGCCAATCAATAGTGGACTAAAAACTGTCATTACTTTTAGGCATAACACACAAAATACATGAATGTATTCATGGCCCCTAACATTGTGGAGGCACTTAACAGTTTTGTTTTATATGAATATAGTTTTAAGATGCTTAGTTGCTCTTGGGAGTCACTGACTATGCAATATACTGCATATTTAATTGGTGAGATTTGAAGTCAAAATTATTCACAAATCCTAAATTCCTTCCCAAATTCTTTTCCCCACTGTTTGCACACTACATTATTTAATTGGAGCAGCACTGCTGTGGGTAAGGCTCAGTAACCATGGCATTTCCCAAGAGTTTCATGACTTTATCTCTTCCAGGCTTACATTTTCCTAGCTGACACATCTGCCACACTTAGGAAGGCTGCAGTGAGGATGATGTAAGCTTTGCAGGTGCAAATCAAAGATGAATTGAATTTGGCCTTTAGTTATTCCTTGTTTAGTAGGACTGACATGACTGATAAGCTGAGGGGGAAAAATTGGGAAAAAATGAAACACTTCTAAGTTTCCTTCCAGTCAATTCCAGCACTCCAACCAGTGCTGTCTGCCTCTACAGAAACCAGCTGTAGGAGGCTGGGAAGAACTCTCATGTTGCCTAGGGCATAGCTTTGATCAAACAACCTCAGCTTGTCTCTCACAAAGCTTTCCTAATGCACCTGATATGGGATCCTGCCTGAGATAATGAATCATGGTGCATTTAAAAGAAAGTAAAGGATTAATGTCAAACTCTGCCTCTAATCCAAACCAGCACCTTGATCATCCCTCCAGTCTGCAGAGTGGTGGGACAGCAACAGTCCTGGGCATCAGCTCTGGGCTGAGCACCCATGAATGTAGGTCACTGCCATCTGAGAGGCAGAATCAGTATTTCAGGGTGCACTGCTCCCTCTAGCTTATGAGTTTAATGGAAGAGGTAGGAGAACTAAAATTAATTTTTAAACAGCCTGACTGGAGGGCAAAATCATCTTAATTAAATCTCATACACTTCCTCTTATCCAGCAGGCAGATGGTGTGTTCCTCCTGCACTTTGAAGAGGTTAGCCTGGAAAAGCTTCCAGAGAGAGCAGATCTGAGACTGTCAGAGCTCCCTGTCAGACAAATTTCCACTTCAGAGATCATTAATGCTGTCTGTCTGTTGACAGACCACAGAGTTTGAAGACAAGAGACAGACGGACATGCTCCCGACACTGTCTGCCAAGGTGAAATAAGGGGAGGTCACGTATTTTGGAAATTGCAAACTTTGGAATTTTAGAGTTTTTCCTCTTGTGCTTGTGCTTCTGCTTGTTCAGTGAGTTTTGAGCACAACTGTTTACACCTCGGTATGTCTTTCTCAAGAGGAGGTGCTGGTGAAAGTCCCAGAACAGGGAGCTGCCCCACAGCACAGGCAGTACCTACCCAGCACACACACCCATGGCACTGCTTTGCATTTGGCCTTGCCTGTGGGTCGTATTTTCAGGCTTTATTCTCTGGCTGTAAAACTAAAAGTATGTTCTTTTTTTATTTATTTAAAAAATAAAGATCTGTGTATATTTCTCCTTTATTTACCTCCACAGAAATAGAATTCCCAGAGCAGGGTGAAACCCAGCTCTCAGGAGATTTGTGATTAAAAGGGTGAGAATTTGCTTTGTTGAGAAAACAGGTTAGTTCCTCTGATCTGTTCCAGCTTAAGCATTTGTGCTGTTTCGGAAGCAGAGCTGCAAGCCTGGCTTCCCCAAACACCCTGTCCTTCTGGCCCCAGTGAAGGAGTGGGGCTGAGGCCAGCAGCAATCCCAGGGTGTCCTTCTGCAGGGCTCCTGGACAAGGACACCTTCCAATGCACCCTGCTGCTCTGCCTAAGGCCCTGTGCTGGGGGAAGTGAGGGGGAAGGAGGAAACATTGCTCCTATCTCATGCTGATGGGTGAGGTTAAAGGCTTGGAGGCTGCAAGGGCAGCTGGAGCAAAAAGCCAGCAGTGCGGTGGAGGGAAGGGAACGCTGGGGAAGAGGGAAGCCAGGGAATGCTTCCCCTCTGGGGGCAGTGGAACTTTCTTTTGAAGACGGGAAGCAGCGCATCTTTGAAGTCTGTTTCAAACTGAGTACATTAGAGCTCTGAGGGTGTTCACATAGCAGAGATGCCTGGCAGTAGTTCCAGGGATTGTGCAAGGGCTGCCATGAAGTCAACCAAGAATGAGATGAAGGAGCCGCTCCCCAGCCAGAGCAGTGGGGTGGGACTGCCAGCCAGGGACCCATCCCTCACCATCTGACAGGGTTAGGTGGAGCAGCTGGAAAACCACTCTTTCCATGGTAGAGAGCCCTCATTCCCACTCCAGAAGAGCCTGCTGACACTGGGGAGTTGCTGCCCACCTTTAGTCAGTCATTAGAGCTGGGCTCCCTTCAACCCCTTCAGCCAGTATTGTATGGGCCAAAGAAAATTTTAATGCTTCATTTTTAACCCATTTGTAGAATTCTTTGAACTCCTGGTCCTTATGGGACACCCAGACGCCTTTGGGAACCTCTGGCCACATCCAGCCATGACCACGGCAATGCCTTTCTGGCATGCTGTGGTTTCTCTGTCTGAACACCAGCATGTCCAGCATCCTCCTGTCGTGCTGGAAGACACCCGTCCCAGGCCACCCACGGGGTCCAGTGATAACCACCATGAGTGCATGGGGCACAGGGACAGACTGCAAGGGCCACCTAGTGCTCTGTGTGTGGCATGTGCTGGCACGAGTACCCACAGCAGCCAGCTCCTCATCGCCCGGAGGAGGGGACTCCAGAGTAGGGGAACAGCTGAACTGGTGAGGGTTGTGTGGGTGGGACAGAAAGCAGTGCATGAAGGCTGTTGGTGGATTGCCAGCCAGCCCACATGGATGTGAAATTACTCTTTATTTCCATTGTAATCAAGATTTATGAGAGCTATTGATGTGCCCTGTGCAGATGCAGCACCACTCAATGTTGCCAGCACAGACTTACACCCATGCATATCTTTAGGTGTGTGTCCTGGTGGTTATCAGTCATGTCCTGAACACGATGGCAGGATTGGAATGTTTCTAACCTGCTGCCTGGGAAATATGCGGGCAAAGTCTTAGGGTGCTTTTGGCTTTTCTGCATAGCTCTTCCTCTGCATCCAGGAGATGCTGCCTTGGCATGACTCTCATGGCATGCCACGTGTATTGTGTAAATAAATGTGGAAAAGAGGTTTTCTTACGGGTGCTGCTGCACGTGCCACAAACAGCTGGACCCACAAATTACAGAACATGACGAAATGTTTCCCTGCCTGTTCTTACCTGGAGATATTTCGGTACTGTTTCCCCGGTGATTCAAAACCTGTTTCTTCATGCTTCAAAACCAGGTTCTGCATGCTGGGGGTGGCTTGCACAATCTGTTTCCAATGCAGAGTTCAAGCACTTCTGATACTTTCATGAAGAAAAATGGAGCAAGGTTTCGTGTTTGCTAATGCCACACTTCAAGCAGTTTTTCTTAAAAATAGTGATATTTTTAGAAAACAACAAATACTGGATTGTTGTTATCTTAATATTCCTGACTTACAAGCCTTAAATATGTGGCTAATCTGAGTTTTCATATTTTCTTTGTGAATATGAGTGCTGGATACTTTCCTATTAATTTGGAAAGATTTTACTCTTTCATAATTATGAGTGTGCAGGATTTTGGCCTTTAAGAAAAACATCACATCTTTGAAACTCTTAACGACAAGATAACATGGCAAGATATAGCCCAACTACAAAATTTAAAACATAACTTTGTCTTTATGCCATATAACAAAACAAAACAAGATTATTTTATTTTTTATTTTATGCGTATACCTTTAAACTGAGTCAAGCTAGGAAAGTTTCAGTCTTCCCAGAAAAGATTTCACAAGATTTTATGTGTAACTAAATAGAGCGTTGTATTATAATACATAAATCACAGTGTTTTCTGCACAAAAACTTGTTGGGTAATAGAAGATAGCTCAGCAGGTGGCTGATGACAGTAACAGGTTAAAGTTCAGATTCATTTCAAAGAACATGACCCACAGGTTAAAAATAAATACTGTAAGTAGTAGTTTGGTTAGAAAATATACAGGAAAGCCTGTATAATTAAGAATGTTTTATTGAGCATTCTGGAGAAATACATGCAGTTACACTAAAGACTGGCTGGCAAATTGGATAGTGGTGAATATTGAGTTGTATTATTATGTAGAAGGATTCTGGGCTTATGGGCCTTAAGCACAACTTGTTGATTTTTTCTTGCTGCCTCCTAACTTAGGGTTTAGAGGAAAAAGGCAGCACAAAGGCTTTGATGAAAAATTCTGTCTTTCTAATGACATGGCTGCACACATGGGTAGGTAAGAGTTGTCTCTTAAAAGTAGCATTACATCAGTTCCTGTGGTTTTAAATCAAATCCTGACCAAGCTTTCTGTGGGTCTTGAGACGGTTTGCCAGGTGAATGAGCTGCCACATGTCTGAGTGGTTTAGCTTAATTTGAAAGGCAGTTTGGAAGCTGTGTGGACATGTACCCACAGTGGACAGTTATATAAAAATTTGCCCAAAAGGGAGCTTACTGTAACACCAGTTATTCACAATGTGACTTGGACTTTGGTATGTGAAGAGGTTCTTTATTAGTAATTATCATTGGTAATCACATGGCAAAGTACAGGCTACCAGCACCACTCATCCTCTGTACAACCAAGGAGCACGTCATCAAGGAGACAGGAAAACTTTGGTCTCTTCTGAGTGTCACTGGGGGTTTTGGTCTGAGGGCATCTTGTGACAGGGATGTCCTGTACACATCACAGGCCTGCATGCACATCATGCACCTCACGCTTGAGCAAAAAGGAAGTGAGTTAGAATTTTGTCCCACAATTTGTCAAGCAGCAAAATGTCACTGTTTTACCAGGTAAACAAAGAAATTCAGAGCACAAAGACTGTCTTTTTAGACTGTCTTCAGTCTAAAACCTTAACTCTGTGAAAGGGACTAGTGTTGAAATACTCTAATACTCTGGGTGTTTCTTTGTGTCCTGCTCCCATCTACCACCTGAGCTAACCACCATTCAGGTAGCAGGTTAGGTTTACTGCATTTCACTTCGTCAGTGAGGAGCAGGGAAGGTACCCATAACAAGTTCCCAGAAAAAAATTCTGAATTGCTGCTCTATCAACCTAACTGAGGAATTAGACTGAGCAGATCTACACAGGAAAAAGTTAATAGGAAGAATAAATATCAACAAATATTCCCTGTGTATTTGTCCTGTGCCTATAATAATAATCAGTTGCCTCTTCTTTTGACTGGAGCAGCAGCACTGGTTTTCAGGCAGGTGTACTCCATCTATCCATGTGCTTGTCTGACAATGATTTGCTCTTCTCTTTAGTTTTTGATAGTTTTTTAAATCACCTTGCATGTGGAAGCCCTCAGGGTGCCTTCATGAAAGGCTTCTGTAACAGAATGAGTAATAGATCTTTCACATAGAACTTCTTAAAGAACAGTATCAGGCTTTGTTGCCTTCCTTCATTCAGTGCTATGCTTTTGTTTTTCCAAGCCTTTTTAAATAGTGTGCGACATAAAAATGGATGTTAATGAAGTCTCTTTACTGAGAGACAAGGCATGCAGTGAGGTAAGAGGGATGGCTGCTCACTTCCTGGCTGCCTATCTACACAATTGTTCTTGTAGATCAGCAAGCCACTGCTTAAGTTAAAAAAAAAAAATATTAGGAATGAATGCACTCAAGTTAAATGGCTTTTAAGAATATGTTAATACATAAACAATGATACCACCTACAGTTCTGTTTACTGACCTCTGTTCATGTCGATTTTCAAATGAGTTTTGTCAAACCATCATGGGTATCACGTTAATGCTGTAACAAGAGTTATCAAGGACTACAGAGCTGGGGGAGTGAGCGACTCTGGGGAGCAGTTATTTTTTCATCAACTCTCCTGGTCAAAGGGAAGGGGTTTGAAAGGGCCAGTCGAACCTGGTGACTCAACAAATGGTTACAGAACTGGGGCCACAGCCAGGGGTTGGCTGCTTAGACCAAGAGTCCCACTTTGAGCAACCTGGACTACTGATGGGGTCCATCTGTCAGAGAAAGGGAAGAGTATCTTTGGTCAAGGGCTTGCCCACCTGGTGAAGAGAGCTTTAAAGTAAAGGTGCCAGAGGAGGGAAACCTCAGTCCTCTCCAGTCCTACCAGTTTGATGCCAAGGAAAGCAAGAGATGCCCAGACACCGAAGTGGAATCACAGGTCAGCAGGAGAGCAACTGAAGGGTAGCAAAAAAGAATTCCATTCTCTCCAGCCAGAGAGTTGGTTTCACTGCACTGCCCCTGTGCAAGTGCACCCAGCACAGGGGATGAACAGGAGGAGACAGAGACATGCACACACCTGCAGGGCTGTGATCCTGTGTCCTGGGATGGCTGCTGTGATGAGAGTGTTGGAATGGAAGGATGTGGCTCTTTAGGGAGAACAGGCAGGAGAGATGAGGGAGGGTGTGACCCTCTATGGCAGTGACCAGCTGGAGTGCCTGGAGCCAAGTCTGGGGGCAAAGGGAGCCAACTGAGAGCCTGTGGGTCAGGATTAAAGGGAGGGCAGGGAGAGGTGACATTGTGGGGGGGTCTGCTGCAGTCGTAGAACATGAAATCAGGACACAGACTCACAGAAGGCTGAAGATTCAAAATCTCGCTTTATTATCAAAGCACCTGTCTTTTATACCTTTTTACAATGAGCCCACCTAAGAGGTGGGATCCTTGGACCCATTGGTCACATCAAGGGGCCATTAAGCAAATTCCCTCCTCTGGGAAAGAATGTAGAAAAATATGATAGTTTACAATAACATGCCCTTGTTTACCACAAGTGTCTCTGGGAAAGAATTTTCCGAAATCAAAACATGGCAGGCACAAACCGTGGCTACAGTCTGCTAGGCAACAGTCTGTTAGCTGCCAGGCAAGGAAGCATGTCAGGTCCTCTATGGGCATTCTCAGATTCAGAAGTCCTGGTGTTCATTGGGGTCTTCATCTACCCCAGTGTCTGTTGTAAGGACAACACAACAGAGCATAAACAATCCAGGAGATTCCTGGAATGCCTTGATGGTAACTCTTCCAAGAGATATGGGAGCCAGCAAGGACAGGTTCTATGCTGGACCTTGTTCTCACCAACAAGTAGGATCTGGAGGGAATGTGAATCTCCAGGGCAGCCTGGGCTGCAGTGACCATGAAGTGGCAGAGTTGGAGATCCTCAGGGTGGTGATCAGGGTGCACAGCAAGCTCAATACCTTGGACTTCAGTAGAGCAGATTTTGGGCTGTTCAGGGATCTGCTTGATAGAGTGCCATGGGAGAAAGTCCTGGAGGGAAGAGAAGCCTGAGAAAGGTGGTTAATATTCAAAGGTAACTTCCTCCAAACTCAGGAGTGATGCAAAGAAGTCAGCAGGACTGGGAGAATGAAGAACTGCCCACTGTTGAAGAACATCAGGTTTCAGACCATCTAAGGAACCTGAAGGTGCACAAGTCTATGGAACCTGATGAGATTCATCTGTAGGTCCTGAGGTGGAGGAAGTGGGTAAACCAATATACGTCATATTTGAGAAGTTATGGTGGTCCAATGAAGCTACCACTGACTAAAAAACAGGAAACATAACCCTAATTTTTAAAAAAGGAAAAAAGACGTCAGGAGCTACAGATTAGTCAGTCTCATCTTGGTGCCCTGGGAGTGTTCAAGGCCAGGTTGGATGGGGCCCTGAGAGACCTGATCTAGTGGAAGGTGTCCCTGCCCGTGGCAGGAGGGTTGGAATGAGATGATATATAAGGCCCCTTCAAAACCAAACCATTGTAGGAATAATCTTAGGACTAAACTGAAATGTGGTGATGAAATCTGCAACACGGTTACTTTACCCTGCCCAAACATAAAAAGAAGGATTTATTAGACATCTGCTCAAAATGATTGACAGTCAGTATCTGTATCTGCTTTAATATAATTTTAGTCTGTGATCTTTAATGTTTCCATGTTTGCTAAAAGGAGAGGCTATGGTTAGTTAATCCAAGAACTACAGAGTGCCCTGTCATTGCAGGAGGTACAGTATGTCACTTTTTAAAGTTTTAAAACAAAACAGCTTTCAGCAGAGGCCTCCCAGACCGTGGGTTTACAAGCTGTGCTTGGGAAACAACACCTCTCAAGCCATTGCTCAAGCCAATGAGAACCTGCTTGTTCAAGGTGTGCCTTATACACACCCTGTTCTGCTATATAATTCATGGTAATTATATGCTCGCTGAAAACACAGAACAAAACCAGAACTGGGAACAAATAGACAGTCTGGGAAAAAAAATCTTTGGTCTGTAACAGTTTTTAAATAGATGCCATTTGTTTGCTCCTGGAAAAGCTATCATCACAGCAGAGCTGGACTCTGGCTTCTTGCTTGCAACTAGCCTCACCCTTGCCAAACTTTCCTGATAGTGGGCATGCTGTGTGGGAAAAGAAAGAAGTCCCTAGGGTATAACTAACTCCCCCAAGCTGGCGTTAACACAGGTATACTTTTTCCTTCCCTATACCCTGTGGAACAAACAGGTGAAGGAAGCTTGAACAGCAGCCAGGCACAGTGGAGCAGGGCTTGCCCTCTCCTTGCACTGGTGTAAAGGGAGTCCAGCACCACTCAATTTGAAAGGTAGGATTGGTGACCTCTGCTTCCTCTAAAACAAAAAGCCAAGGTGCCAGGCTGGGGAGGGCAGAGCAGCAGGCCCTTGGTGACAGCAGGGGTCTTAACTGCTAGTAGGTGTCTTTAACATAGAGCTACACACTCTCCTTGCATGGGGCCATAAACCTGAACTTTATGCAGATGCCAGAGTCTCTTATTGTTCCTGGTTTACTCATATCAAAGTATAATTTTGCTTTGAACTGCTGAGTTTGGTTTCATTTCTCAGGAGTTTGTTTGCTTCCCGAGGAGAATAAGTAGGAACTCATAACTCTCCCAGTTAGAAGTGCACAGGCTATTTAATTCACTGTAGTTGCAATACCATATTTTTAACAATTAGTTCCTGCTAATTAGTTAATTACTGTGCCAGTAGTGTAGCTATGAATAGATGTTGTTCTATTGCCGAGTGTGGTGACAGAATGAAACCCATGTGCAATGACATACTCCCCACAAATTCTCCCATGCTCCCCACAGTTGTTACTACAGAAAAGATGCAAAATGCCAGCCCATTCCAAAGTATTTTATATATATGTATATATACACACATATATACTCATACAGACAAATTTCACTCTTTTCTCTTTGTAAAGGACAAAAATATGTAAGAATAAACCAAGATCCTATAAACTAAAAAACCCCACAAAACAACAAAATATTCCTATAAAGAAAAATATCCAAACCAATCACAGATATTTTAGAAATTAAAATAAGAAATGGTCATTAGTGGGTGGCAGTATTTGCAACAGTGATACTATAGACAATATGGCAGAAAGAGCTCTAGGTGTCACAGAGCATTTCTTTCCAGGTGAAGACTACACTTGGTGAAGTTTGCCTGATAGGATAAAAATGCAGGACTATAAAGGACAGAAATAAAAAGTTCTATGGGCTAAAATATGCTTTGCAAATCAGAGGATGTGGAAGGAATTAGAATAGCTGAGTTTCATCATCTTCCTATTAAAATGGTGGTGAATGTTGAATCATTTCAAGGGAAGAAGAAATAACTCCATTATTAGAGAAATTTAATCTGGCCATAGGTGTCACTGAAGATCATAAATTTTAATAGAGTAAGACATTTAAATGACATTTTACTATAGACACCTATATAAATTAACTCACATAACCAATGCTACATGTATCTTCAAGTCTGGAGCTATTTAAATAATACATAACAATAGCTGATCCAGAATCATTCTAAGTTGATTTACCTTCTTGTCTTCTGAAATTTTAATTACATTATGACAGAAAACTCAGTACTGTGATACCAAGTGGAAGGCTTTGAAGACCAAAAATAAGAACACTAACATAATGTGGATTGATAAACACGAGAAAACAAACAATAACAGATTTTAACTATGAATCTTTAAAAATAATTAAGATTGCATATGGTCTATCATCATGATAATGAAGGCAACTCTCATGTAAAACAATGGGTTTTTCTGAAGATCTTCTGGATATTTTAAATAAAACAAACAAACAACCCTCAATCAAACAGGAAAACTACAACTGGCAAACAAACAAACAAAAGTACAACTTCCACATATCCAAGAAAAGCTTGAAAATTTGCTGTGAGTGTAGGATGAAACTAAATGCAATGAATCCTTGTTTTTATAAGTGCAAACATTAGAAGACTGGGCTTCTTGTATCTTCAGCTTGTCCCATAAGTGTTGATTAATTTTCACCAGAGTGAAAGCAGAGAGACTTATCTGTGGAGCACAAAACTCTGATGGGTGAGTAAGGGTGGTAGAATCCAGCCTGAATGAATCAGACAAATAACCACAATTATGTTAACTAGGTGCCTAGGGCATTACCTTCGTGTGCACAAAACTCTGAGAGATGTCGAGCTCTTGATGAACCAGCTACTCTTATCAGGAGCCTGGATACTTCTTGATGCCAAGGATTAAATCCTCTCTGGATGGGTAAACTGTGGGAAAACACTAAAATCAAGACATCCAGAAGGTAAGAGTGTGTGGAGACACCTCAACATCAAGAAACAGCACTTAGCACTAGATGGTGCTCTTTTCTCTACTATATTACTATTCAAGGGTTGTGAGGGATTTTTTTTTTCATTACACTGCCACATTTGTTACAGTAGGACTTCACTCAAAGAACAGAAAATGCAGAAGAAAAAGCATAAAGCAAACCAGAATTCTTTATTGTGCTGATTAGTCATTTTCCATGGGCCCAGATATACAAGTTAAGGCCACAGTACATTTCTGAACAGACACTGCTGTTGCTCCTGGTCCTTTTTTTTGCCAGTGGTATTTACAGTGTCCCAGCGGGGAGGGATTTCTTATTTCCTAAAGAGATTTTCTTGGATATGTACATAGATCACTGTAATGAACTTCATTCCTCAGATCCCCTATCTTCCTTTCTGTATTCTCAATCACATTCTGTTCCTCTGTAAGTCATTCTTCGTTCATTCCCTCCAGGTAGTTCTGTTCTTTAGTTATGTGCTCTTGGCTATTATGTAACCAGGGATATACACACACAGAGCTAATTTAAGTCTTTTTCCTTGTACCAATCTATCACATATTACAGGTCTACCTCATTTGTCATATTTTTCTATAAACAGCCTTAATTTCATCAATGCTTTGATCATCTGAGCCTCAGAAGAATATTTGCTAAGATCTACATTTTCCATGGAAAGCCAGACAATGAGATAATAACTTTAATAGTTATGAAAGTGTCTAGAAGAGTCTCCTAATACAGAAAGACTCAGTGATAAAAAGTGGCAAATGAAATTCAGAGCACAAAGGCAGAGGGGGAAATGGTCTTTCATTTTACAGACAAGAAAAAACAAAACAAAAAACAAAACAAAACAAAACAAGATTTCACTATTACTGTACAGGAAGAAGATATTAGGTAGTGAATAACAAATGCCAGCTCAGTGCTGGTCAAGCAGACAAACACAGCCTCAGGACTTGCAAACGAAATGGGAAAAACAGAGAACATCCTTGTGCTAGGGTAAGAATCCATGGTGCAGCCTAACATGGAGTACAGTTCCAGTCCACTCTCCTGATTTCAGGCAGGAGGTAACAGAATTAGAAGAAACCCGGAAAGGGCAGTTCAAGTACTCAGAAATTGTATGAGCAGAATCAAATGGATTTAGAGCCTTCAGCTGGAAAAAGAGACAGGTGAAAAGTCATGTCTAGTTTGATGTTAATTCTTCCTTCTAGTGGCTTCCCTGAAATAAAGGAATACCTGTTTTTATTCACCTTTTGGAGAGTTAGCCCCTTTGGTGCTATCCCAAACAATTATCAAACTCATACTGTATTAACAGAATTTTCTGTCTCCCTCCATCTATATTTCCCTGATCCTCAGTGAATGGTTTGTTAAAGTCAGTTCCTTTTTGTTCTTTCTAACTCCTTTCCAACTCCACCATGCTGGTTTCTGGCCCTCTTTGAGAGCAGCACCACTTAAGGCTTACCCATCAGAGCACTAAGAAATGTTCTGCAGGTGCTATTGCTGTGCAGTGCCCGTGAGAGCAATGGGGTGGCTACATGGGTGCTGGCCATCTGCCCTGGCTGAGCCACAGGTTTTGAAGGCCCCAGCAGAGCCTGGAAAGTGGCCCACACTCCCAGCACAACATTAACAGAGATGGGGTAGACAGATCCACACATCAAAGCCTAAGAACACAGGAGATGCTTTTCAGGGAAAGCACGTGTACCTGGCCTCTTCCTCTGGTCCAGTCTCCTAAGCTCACAGACATTGGAACTGCCTGTTCCTTTTATTATCTGTTAATAGAGGCATTGTTCACAAATCTTGTCTAATCCCTTTTTATGCCTGCTAATAACCTGCTTTCCCAACCTCCCGTGGCAACGAATTCTGGAATATCATTACCCACTGTGAAAAGAAGTGCTCTTTCATTTCAGGAGTAACTATGCTCCCTCTCCATAAGATATACATTAAAATAAAATTCAGCCTGTCATTGTTGTGAGTATCATCTTTTGGCCTAAGTATTTCTAAGTGATATACACACAGTGAGTGGTATGAAAATGAATTAAATATTAAGGCAAACAAGGCTCAGTTTCTTGCATTTTTCCAGGGGAAGGTGAGGAGTTGTTGTTTGACCATTGCTACTACATGGGTAAGTGCCTCTTCTCCACCTGAGTGTAAGCCCAGCCCTGAGATGGAAGCACATCCTTTGTCACAGGAAGGGGAGGCTCAGCTCGGTGCTGCAGCTGCCAGGGTACAGCACGTGGTCCTTCTGCAAACCGTGTTTGGGAACTTCTGCTTCTCACATCTCCCAGCTTGTTATGCCACCATTTCAGCTAAGCTTTTTTCTCATGAATCTGTGTGACAGTGCCAAGCCAGGCTGCACACACAGAGAGAGTAAAGCAACCTGTGCCATGCTTAATCTTCAGCTGTCATCCCTTAATTTCTAAATTCCATGATGCTATCAAAATAAAGACTCTCAGTTTTGTCTTGCAATATCTATTCTTTACCTGCCCAACCCTCTGTTGTTCAGGTAACTCTCCACCCACTTGCTCTTCCCCAAGCTCCTATGTTGCCTGTGGCTTGTGGTCCAAGTACTGTTTAGGTAATTAGTCATGTCTTCACCCACCTTCCATCCTTCTTTTTTTTGTTATTACTATTTATTGGGTTTATTATGGTAATGCCTAGGGATGCCAATTAGGAAATGGGATTTTGTAAAAAATTGTACAGGTTCTAAGCCAAAGTACTCACCATCTGGGTCTTAGCCACCCCATGGGTCGTGAGTAGAGAAGTGAGGAGGAGTCTGGGAACACAGTTCAGCAGGATTAGATGTTTACACAGTGTAATAATAGAACTGGCCAGCAAGTAACCTCTGCTAGTAGTCATCAGCAGGTTCTGTAGGGAAACAGAAAATTTCCCAGCCTCATTTGAACTATTATCATCTGGATATTTTACCAGAGATGAGTAACTTAACATTGATTTCATCTCGAATATGCTAGGGTTTGATGTTTGACATTTAAATATGTAAAGTTTCAGGGTTTTTTTCTATCTTATCCAGGGCAGATTGGCAAGGCTGCCCAGAGGATGCTTCCCAGAGGAGTCTGCCCTGTGACTGCTAATGCTGTGCTCACCATACAAATACATGACTCCCACCATTCAGTACCTTCCAGAAGGCTGAACCAAAAATTGAAATTGCGGTGGTGAAGAGGGAAATGGGAAGGACAGAGGAAGGATGAGGATACTATTAGGAAGGACATCATGAAAAATCCATCATGTTGGGTAACTGTATCCTTAAGGCAAAATTTCTGTTGTGCAACTGTGACACATTCAAGTCTGAACAGCTGGTTTTGGTGAGAGGCAGCAGAAAATAATTTCCCGTGCAGCTTTTGTATTAATAATTCATCTCGTTAAGGTGTGGTCTAATAGTGTTTGCACAGGCACAGGAGTCAGCCCTAATACTGTTTTTGACAACCATCTCTTCTGCAGGCATCTGCAATTCACGTGTCCTTCTTGCCTCAATTTCTCTGTACAAGAAAGGGAAAGAGCTGTATGAGCTTTGGTTAAGATCTGTAGAGTAGCTGGCTACTACACTGTTACTACTCTGTAGTCTTTTGCAATAACATAAAGACAGCATAAAATTCAGCTATTCTGATCATGTTGGGTTTACTTCAAAGTATTAGTGAATCAAGGTCAAGGGCCAGGTTTAGAAGCACAAGATTCTGACCCACAGGATTAAGTCCCTTGCAAAAAACTACAGGACCTGGCTAACCTTGGGAGGTATTTAACAACCTGAAGATGCAGTAAGGTCTTGCCCTGCTAATTCTTTTTTTTTTATTCTTCATACTGTGCTAGATTTTAATAGTATGATTGAACTAAATTACATTATTGTAAAGAGTACCTTCTGGTATGTTTCCCCCTCATCTCCATTATTTAGATTCTTCCTTTAATACCTGAAGGGACTTCCAGTTGCCAGGGTGAACTTGGAAGATTTTATTGCACAAAAAGGTGATCCCAACTTTCAGTTAACCAACAAATCCTCAAAACACAGTGACATAAAAAGCATATTCATTCTTAGTGATATCCACTGATTTGAAACATGAATCTGTGTGAAATCACATAGTGGAGGTTTTCCCTAGAGATATGTTTTAGCCCTGCTCTTTTTCATATATTTCTTCTATTCCAGCAGTACTGCTTCAGTGGGGATCTAATGTGTATTTGTGCTACATGGGATATAATACAATATGTATGTTTTTATCAAAATATATGACCCTGATATGACCATCTTAGTACAGACAGCAGTTATAGTAGTACAAATTACAGCATTCCTTAGGCCCAGAAAAAAGATAAATAAGTGTATGGGTAAAGGCACATTTTTATTATATAACACAACCACTCTGGCCTGCCAGGAGCAGAGGAAATGATACTGCTTTGTTAACAACAATATAGTTAACACAGTAAAATTTTTCCGAGTAAAAAGCATTTGTACATAATGAAATTCTTTCTTTCTTCATCAAGTGTGAATCCTCTGCTCAGCTCCAGATTATGATCCTTTTATCACATGTTTCTTTTCATTGTATTTTCTCCTGTACAGTTCATTCATTTTCTGGAAGGTAGATGTAAAACACCAACCTCCTTTCTTCTCACTTCAGAGGTGCCTCATGCTGCTTTTCCTCTTATGCTGATCAGCTCAAGAAGCAACCCTGCAGAGCCATTGCTCGGCTTTGATTCCAGAAATCCTTCTTCCTTCTCCACCCTGTCCTTTCTGGTTTCTCTACCTTCTTCTCTCCACAGACATCAGACTAAACCAGTTTGTTTCCTTTCCTTATCTGGTGTTATTCTGATTACATAAACATCACCTTGCACTCCTTTTTTCCTTCTCAACTTTGACATTACTTCTCCCCATCCTGTCATGAGCCAATGAAATGATAATTTCCTTCAGCAGTTTGCTTTCTTCTCCACAGTTACTGGAAGCAAAGGCTCCCCTGTTGCATATTTTAGCCTACCAGTTAAGAGTGGCTTTAACATTTTCTTTATTCATTGTTATTTAACCAAAAGTCTACTGAAAGATAGGAAGAAAATGGAAGGTATTTTAAATGTCTTTTATAGGCTTGACTGCTTTCCAAGACCTGCAGTTTAAAATGAGAAGCCAGTCAGAGAAGAAAAAAAACTACTTTCAGAAAGTTCTTAAAATCAAGATGTAACAGTTTTTAGAAGTTTAGTTTTGTTTGTAGCAAAGATCTTTCAAAAGACTACTATGGAAAAGCCTCAGGTTCATGTAAGCCCAAAGCATCAAGCAGAAAATACAACCAGAAGTTTCACTTTGCCAAGTAGAAAGCTGGAAGCACTGTATACATTAATGTTGAAGAGTTTAGTGTTTATGAGAGAAAAATGGAGTGATTATTGCTGATGCATGAATGTTGCTGACACAGTTTCCATCAGCAACAGCCCATGAAACTCAGTTGCATGGGAGTTACCTTTCCTGTATGAGAAGGTACTGGAATACAAGGAGTTCATAGACATGGACAAGCAAAAAGCTATAGAGAAAATCTGTGGACACTTATATGAGCCAAAATATCCCCATTTTTCAAACTATTGTATGGACGAATATGATATAAAAAATGGTCATTATAATGTATGTATTATATTGTATTTGCCTAATGTTTAGGTTTCATGGTGTGTCAAAAATTACTGAATAAATTGTGGCTTGTTTGCAGCAAAGAAGAGTTTATTTAGTATATACATTCAAGAAAACAGTAGTCACTAATAAGATGATATACTAGCCGATTATTTTGCTTGTGTTGTGAATTTGATAAAACACCATGAACTAAGCAGATGATGAGATGATGCAATGTCCTTCAATATTGTTCTTTTATAGCGCTTGAATATTTCATGTTCCACTGTCTGTATCTGAAAGAATCCCTGCCTTCCATAATGGTGGGCAGATGCCCAGGCCAGGTGCTTAACTTGACAAAACTTAATGATTTAACTTGACAAAAACTAATGATTTTTCTTGAAGCCTTCTACCAGTCATGGTGCAATTAATCTATTTGACACAGATGAATCAAAAATCAGTGATTTATATATTATTGGCACTTTCAGTGAAACCAAGTCACCTCCATTGCTCAACAGAATCTCTTCTTCAAATTAAATGTTCAACAGGTCAAAGAAATAAGCAACTAACATGCCAAATCTTTGATTAAATTGGCTTATTTAGTACCGGTTAGTTATCAGTTAAAAAATTTGAAGTGGAAATAAAAGTCTTCCATTTTAAGTGGTGTATTTCAATTAGATAATTACAAAACCAACTGGTACAGCATAGGCACAGCTGATACAACTTGTCTGCAAACACACATAGGTCAAAGCACAGGGCTCTGACTCCTGAGCGGGGTTTGCTTGGCTCATTCAGGTTGTGTGCAGCTCAGTGATTTTAGGCAGATTCTGAGACTTGCAGGAACTCTGCGGGCAGCTTGACCATTTGTGCAGGGTGTCCTGTGTGTCAGACAGAGCACTCACCCTTCCAAACACAGGTTTTTGTTTGGTTGCCCAGTGAATGAAGCTCATGGTGCTGAGTCATATGGCAGGAGAATGGGGGCAGTGAAAGTGTGACAGCCGTCACCCGGGACGGCTGCCAGGGAGGGATGAGGGGTGTTCCCAGCAGTCCTCCTCTAAGCACCCAGCAGGGACCAGAGCTGTAAACTCCCCCCCCTGCCCCCCAGCCTTGCCGTTTGTCCCCGTTCTGTCTGCAGCTGATCAGGGAGTGACCAGAGGTGGTTGGTACCTGTGGTGTTGCAGCCATGAGGAAAGCAGACCTTTAGGAAAACCTCATTCATTAGCTGTGAGATTGGACAAATCTGTAAACATTTACCAGCTAGCTTATACAGCTTTATATAAAGATAAACAAGACATTGGCAATTTAGCTACATACTGAGACAATTAAAAAAAGATATTGTGCCCTTAATTATTCAAGTTAATCCTTCAAGGAGATGAATAGGATGCTGGAGGGCACAGGTCATCCACATTATAAGAAAGGAAAAGCAGATTTGATTTAAGTTTCCTAGTGCAGCCAAGTTAACAGTACAGCACTTTGCTTATTTACGTTGGACAAGTTGGGGAAAACCAAAATAAAAGCTCATTTTGACAGAAAGGTTGTATGTTTTCTGGAAATGGGGAACACAGAGAAAAATCCTGCATAGAAACAGGACCTATGTCTTTTTCCTGCTTTACATCTGAATGGACACAAATCAGGCAATTTGCATGAAACAGGGTAAGAAGCTAAATGTCACTTGCTATGTCGATTTCAGCAGAGTCTGGAACTGGAGTGAAATATCCAAGATAGAAAATACATGCGATTGTAGGACTGAAATACTGTAGGACTGAAATAACCATAACTTAGAATAATTTTACTATAGCACCAAAATTGTTTAATACCAATGTGGATAAAAAATCTTTGTCATTAAGGTCTGAAATCTGTGGATACCAACCCATTTATATACATGATATTAAGCTCAGGAGAACTTCTTCCAGACTTTTTGATCTGCTCACTTCTTTTTCAGTATGGAAGAGAGAGGACTGGATGACATCAAGCTGAAGCAAATGTCTAATAGCCACACAACAGCCAGAAAAGAAATGGCCCTGGAAAGGTCTAGAGTGTGATTCTCAGTCTGAGCATCTTGCAGCTGTTACTCCCTGCTGGGTTTTCAGCACAGCTCACATGGCAAACCGGAGACACTGACTCTGCAGGATTTTACAGGCATGGGCAATGTGATGTGGATGAGCTTTGCTGGACTGTGGCCCATCCAGCAAAAGATGCTGTGTGAAACAAATGCAGAAAGATACTGCCAAGGTAAAAATTTGGCTTGAGTATGCTTGTTACATTAACCTTGTAACTGTGCCAGCTGAAAAAAAAATGCATTGGATACTTTTGGATAAGTTTTTGATTTGTAAATCTGGTGTACATAAATTGTCAGAACCTAGTTATGCCATAGGATTCCACTCACTGTGGGTGGACTGCAGGTATTTTTAAAGAGCTCAGTACAATACCCACAGATGCATGACACAGTCATAGGTGTTCCGTCTTCTCTAGAAGGAAATGCCCTGAACTATGAAACTCCTATCACTTCCATTTTGAGGCTGTTTGGTATGAATGCCAACACAACTCACCTGTAGGAGCTTTATCTGCTATCTTGCCCATCCCATAAAATATCATGGCAAAAGGAGAAACAAGGCATCTGGCCTATGGCATCAAATACAGAATAATGAGCTGAGAAGCTCAGGGAAATGTAGTCTCTGTTCTGCCCATACCATATTCCCTCAATGATTTCATACTGAACTATCTGTGTCTCCATTTTCCTGCCTTTTGGATAAATATTATCTCAGTTTACCTCAGCAATATGGTATGTAGCTTAAGTTCTCCATATTTTCAAATGATGGTAAGGATTTGAATGCTGATGCTGTGTAATTCAGAAGAAAGGAGGCCATCTTTTTGTACAGCAACTTCCAGGTGGGCCATTTTCTAGAAACAATCCAATTTCTTAGTAAAAACAGAAAAAGAAAAACAGAAAAGTTAGAGAAAATAACTATGAGAAACATGCAGAGCAACAATGACATAGTGGATTCCTGCTGAGAAGGAGACTGTTGAAAGATTCAGGGCTATGGTTAGAGGCCCCATCCGGCTGGGAGACCTCACCTGCCCATCTTCGAAAAAGGCTGGGGCCTGGGCGTGATCAACCTCCACTATCAGAAGCAAAACAACTAGACCTGCAAGGTTTTTAGCATATCATTACAAATTCAAACCCGGGCCTATTCTGATGGAAAATCCTCCTTAGGAATGTGAATTGTTTTGGGCAAAATAATCAGGCTTCTTTCCTGGCAGGGATACTATTTGCATCAAAAATTAGTATCATCCGCCCACTCGGTTTCCAGCTCAAAGCCAGGCATTTCATTAGCGAAGTGAGAACAGAGATGCTTGGCTGGAGCAGCTTCGGCAAGCAATCCTGCCAGTACCGCCAGAAAGGTGGGAGAACTGCGTGCTCCCGTGGGCGCAAGGGTCAGGAGGACCGCACAGGGCCAGAAGGGAAATGAGGACATCTCATTCATGCCTGGGAAAGGGAAATATGTGCAAGGGCAAACGACGCAGCGCACGCAGCGGCATAAGCCCCTCTTTCCCAGGAGGGAGGCCCGGAAAGCTGCGTGCAGAGCCCTTGTGCGTTGTGTGTGCAAGAGCCGTGAGAGGGGAGGTGTGTGGGGCCGAGCTGTGCGTGTGGAGCCCGGCGTGCCAGCGCCACGCGTGTGCCCGTGTGAGCAGGGAAGGGGCACCCGTGAGCCAGGCACCCCGAAGGCGCCCACAGAGCGCGGGCAGGCCGTGTGTGCGGAGCCCCCGTGGGCGAGCAGGCGTGAGGAGAGCGGTGTGTGCACGGGGGCCAGCACCGAGCGTGTGCGTGTGGAAAGGCAATCGCGAGGAGCGTGTGTGCACACAGCGAACAGGTGTGCGCGGAGGGACGGCGCGCCAGGGTGGGTGTGGGTGTGTGAAGGGAGTCCGCGGAGAAGGCGGTGTGTGGAGACGAGGCACGGGCAGAGGAGGCGGGGTCCCTGTGTGTGTGCCGGGAGCACGGTGCCCACAGCCGCCGTCTCCCGGCGCTGCCCGGGGCGGGGCCGCTGACGCAGTGCGGCTGCAGCGGGCGGGGGCGCCGGGCCCGGCGGGGCGGGGGCCGCTGACCGGGGCCGTGGCTCGGCCCGCCGGTGCCTGACTGACAGCGCTCCCCGCCCAGGCGCTGGAAGGGCCGGGCCGGAGCGGGGCGGGCGGGAGGAGGAGAAGGAGGAGCGGTGCGAACCTCCCTGCCCTGCCGCGGCTCCTACCTATTCATTCAGTCACCTAAAATGGCTGGAGAGAGGAGGTGGCGGAGCAGGAGGAGGAGGTGAGGGGGGATCCGCGGCAGTGCCCCCACCTCCTCCGCGGCCCGGCGGAGCTCCCGGCGAGGCTGCGGCCGCCCCTGGCCCGCAGCACCATGTCGGCCGGCCCGGACGAGAGCTCGGTGCGGGTGGCGGTCAGGTAAGCGGCGGCTGCTGGGGCCGGGTGCGGGCGGCGGGGCCGCGGCGTGTTGGCAGCGCCCACCCGCCCGGGGACAGCGGCCGGGCACATCTTCCCTGCAGACACCGGGCCGCCTCTCCTCGGCGCCTGCGGAGCCTCTTTTTCCTCACAGCAGTAGGAAACAGCCCAAGGAGAGGGGAAAACCCCCACCGTTCTGAGGTCTTTCTCAGTCCTTTCTCTCTAATTTTGAGCAGTGACCCTAAAAATACTCCAACTAATTATAGCCCGGTGCTGCTAGTGCTTACTCATGGAAGCAGGGCAGCCCCTGGACTGTGGCGATGCATCACGGAGCTTTACGGGAGTGAATCCTGATATTTTTAGAAAGATAAAGGCTTTTATCCCGCGGAGGCTGTGTCTAACCTCGCATACCAGAGGGATGGACTCCCATAAGGCTGCTCACAGTATATAGGAATTAGGTGTGTGTAGAAGTCATTATGGGAGGGGAGCTTAAATAATTTTAAAACACCAGTTAATTCAAATTGCTCTTTAATCAGAGATAAAAATCTGCTGTTCATCAGTGAGCTCTTGTCTCTTCTCGGTTTTCTATGTGAAAATACTATTTTATTGTTTGAAGAGCTTCCAGTTTAGCCCGTGGATGCTTCAGTTTTCAAGATGTCTTTACATGATTGAGGAGAAATACGTGTATGTGTGCATATATCTGTGTCTGTTCATGTATATGTAGGTCAATATTTGGAGTTTAATTGTGATACTGTCTGTTGATTTATTTCTTTACTTTAAAGAAGTTTCTTTATGCTGGCACGCTTGGACTGTGACAACACAAGAAATCAGACCTTAGGGGAAGGTCTGTTTGTTTCAGTGGGTCCTTGGACAATCTTGCATTAGAGAATTCAAGGGTTGTTCAGAAAGATGACAAGGGCGATTTCTGAGGTTTTTTTTTTTTTTGTTTTCTCTGAAGGATGTAGAAATAAGCGATGTTACTGCGTGCTGGTGTTGGCACATGGTGCAGGGGGAACGGTGCAATAACATTTTCAGTAAACAGAGAAGCACCACCCATGCATGGTGACATGGGGTGTATGCTGCAGTTGTTCATTAAAGTCTGACTGCAGTAGCATTTTCTGTTGGGAGAGATGCTTTTGTGAGTGCTGTCTGTTGAAACATTTTTCACATAATGTTCAGGGAGGTACTATTCTAAAGCATAATTAGGCTGTATTTTTTAAAAGGAAAATATGAGAGAGGTGTGATCATAAAAATAGGGTGTGATGCAGGTTTACAGACTGCTCTCATTTCATCTGAAGAAAATATTAAATATGTACTGAGCCAAAATAAATAGTGATGTAGAAGTTCATTTACAAATACAGAGGTTTGTTGCAGCTTGGACTTAAATAAAAAACCTGCTGGTAGAAATACATTTGTATTTATAGGTGTGTGATTAGGAGTAATATATGGTAGAGAATTTGTAGAAGTGAATTTAAGTCGCCCAGCTGTAATTCTTGACAACAAATCCCTAATGTCATAAGGTATATTTCTGCAGTATAGGTGTCTAACATTTTGTGCCTGAGTGCAGTTTGTAATAATGAAGGATTGCATTTTTCCTCCTGTCTGCTTTCTTCCTTTTGGCAAATTAACTATTCATCTACAAGATTTCCCCCTCTCTGTTTAGCATTCATGAACAAAAGCATGCACAATAATTACTTTTGCACCAGTAGCTCTTTGTAGATGGTTTTCTTTTATTTGTGATTGTGTATTTTGTGCAGTCCTGTAATTCAACTGATTTTGCATCTCCATGTGTATTGGTGCCATGCTGTACTGTGCATTATGAGTATTACATTCTATTTCCTTGTTGGTTTTGCTCTTCAGCTCTTTTTGGCAACTTGAGCTTAGTTCAGTGATGATCTCCACAGTTGTGATGAATCAGTCATTGTGTTTTGTATGTATGTTTCTGAACAAGGCTTGCTCTAACAGCTGGACCAGCTTTTTGTTTGCAGCCCCCGTGGTTGCAAGATATACTGCAAAGGCATGGATTTGGTTAGACTTTAAACACAGGTTACAGAATAGACATCACTGAAATTGTTTAGCAAATTGTTTTTCCAGAACCTGGTTGTCTCACCTAATTGTATCCAGCAGGAATGAAAAATACTTCATTCTTTCCAATTAGCACCAGCTTTAAGCTATCATCTTGTATGCTAATTGCTCCCCATTTTCTTCGGTGTAATAATGGGCTTGTGACTGATGAGCTCCGGTTTAGTGAAGCATGAAAGCTGAAAATAGTTTGGCAGATAATCCAGTAACTAATGTTAAATTCCCCACTTGAGAAAACATTTTTCTCTGGTCACCCACCACTGAAAGACTTGTGGACTTTGTGGATGATGGTGTGCAACTTTGGCAAAGAGCTTTCTGTGTGACTGTGTGTCTGTTTCCAGATAGAGAGTCCCCGTGATAGAAAACAGTTTTCTGATTACAGAATGTTCTTTTAAATGTGAAAAACTATCGTTTTTGTAAATCTAAAATTTCTACCTTGCTTTGTGTCTTTTCAACATATGAAAACTAACTTTGGACAAGAAGGCTATGATATGTTATCAACATCATAGGCAACTGTTTCAGGTTCACAAAAGGATGTAGATTATAATTTCTAATTCTTGTCTCTTGCCAGTTTAGTGGTGTCCACCGGCACAGTACAGTGTGTAGGCTTCTGGCATGTTAGGTAGGTGAAGTTCTCACCCAAGATTTAGATCAAGAGCCAGCAGTCTAGGTCTGTTACTGCACTTTAGAGCTGTTGTATGACCCATGGAAGGGGCTGGATGGGGTCACTGCACTCAGAAATGTGCAGTTACTTTTACCCTTTCATCAACCAGACCCGAGCTGGGTCTCAGGAACTGAAATGGCTCAGTTAGTGCCTGCCCTTGCTCCATGTGGCTTGGGTGCTGTTAGGATGTTGTATCAGTGGTGATCTAAGAAGACAAACTTGCGTTTTTGGATACATGTTAAACAAAGGAACCTTTGGAGAATGATAATGTTTGGATAGGTCTAACCAGAAGTCTTGTATGGAGGGCTGTACTTGATAAAGCATGGAAGGGAGTCTGTTATGTCTTCCCCATAACAGGATCCAAATAACAATATAGAACATCAAAGGAAATGTCTGTCTTCTGGCTGTTCAAAGGTGAAAGATGGCCTTGATCCACTCTGAGTCAGTGGAGGCCCTGGACATATAGATGATAAGCTTCAGTGTTGATTTGTTAGAGATGCTGTATTAAAACAGAAGAAATAAGTACAATGTGAAAAGATAATTGCTGTACAAGCTGACCAGTAAACAAGAGAAGATGGTCACTCTGACATGCTTGGGTGGCACCTCAGGTGGAGTGGATAATAAAAGAACATGAAGTACCAGCTGGTGAAGCTGAAGAGCTTTGGCATTGGACGTGTTCTTGTGAAAGAGCCCAGTTGGAACTGTGTTAATGGGCAGAACACAAAGAAGCTTTAGGGGATGGTGTTTTATAATCAGGGATGTTTAATATCTGTAAAGAACAGAGTGAAAGTTTCCACTTTTCATCATCCTAGGTATGTCTGTGTCTATCTGCCTCTTCCTTGCTTTGGCAAAAGTGCCTCTCTGGTACTGCCTCATCTCCTGTGATTGACATCTGCTTTGTTTCATCCCTCAAGTGAAGAACAGCAGTGTTGCTACTCTCCTCACGTGTGGAGAGAGGCTCTGGGATCTGGGCACCCAGTTTGGCCTCGAGATGACTAAAAAATTTCCTTTTCATACCCACCCATGGTATCTGCAATATGTTGTGATGCTGCTTCACAAAAGTGAAATGTTGATGTTTGCCAGGTATGGAAACTGTGCAAAATGCAATGGATCTACTGGTAAACATTTTTATTAACAGTGCAAGTAATAAGTACAGCTGATGAATTAAAACCACACAGCTTCTGTTTCTGGTTTTCCAAAGGGGAGTATGCTGGCAAAACATATTGGTTACAAATTCAGGTTAGTGGAGATTAGAGATTTTTACAACTAAAGCTTAGTGTGACATGGTGTTAGGATACAGTGTTGACTTTTGATTTGGCAAGTGGGATGTGTTCATCTGTTGCAACTTTATGCAATTCTTTTCATACCCCCAGTTCTTGAACTGTGTGATCAGTTGGTTGTCTTATGTAGGCTTTTTTTTTTTTCTACTCCACTAGTTTCTGTGTGGGTTTTTTTTTCTCCCCATATGGAATCTGCTCTTTGTTGTCATGTCTGCCCCCACCTTTTCACATTTTTGCATTTTTCTTTTTAAGCTTTTATAATGAGGTTGTTTTCCTCTGTGCTAGATCCAGCTACTGTTAGATACACTAGGAAAGAAGGACCTGAGTGAAAGAAACCTGTCTTTTTTTAGACAGGTGTGTTTTGAAGCACTTTGATGGTAGCTGAGATTGTTTTTCCTTCTTGGGTTGCTGTTGTGCAGTTACAGGTGTGTTTAAGCTTCCCACCAGATGCCAGATGAATGGACATGTATGCTGTGGTATATATTGTAAGCTCTGGAGATACTCATTTCATGCTTCCCATACAGTGCTAAGCATTTTCATAAATCATTCTGTAACTAGATAAGCAACAGAAATAGACTACAGTACTATCCATTGCTTCCTTAAAATGAACCAAACATTTTATTTTAATAGACAGTAATTATTACCTATCCGTAATTAGCTGTTGTAAAAAGTTTTTCTGGGAAAATATGTAACTGTGTTAATGAAGTTCAGCAGTCTGTAAGAACAGAAGAACTGGCCCACCTAATGAAAGAGAAATTATCAACAGCATTAAATAGCAAGGTGTTGGGAAATAACTCTTCTGCACGGAGTGTGTTAATGGAAAGCTAAAAAAGAAATCTTGTTTTGGAAAGCTCCTGTTGCATATCTTTGTTAGTTTTGATGTTTTTCTTTGCTCTCTGACTTAAACAAACATCCCCTTGTTCTTCTCTGAAACTTTACCCTGCTGGTATGTTTTGCATTTTAGCTGAAGAAAAGACACGGCACCATCTGCTACTGAATTAATTCTGGTTTCATAACATCTGACTCGATCATCCGTTACTGATATTGCTTGGGGCAGGCTGAAATCTGTGATCTGGCTTTCTAGGAAATAAACTTCCCTTTTCACCGCTCTGTTTGTGTTTGTAAACACAAACTCATTCTTGGACGGAGGGGAAAGAAATCCTACTTGGACCTTTCCCGTAATGCCATGTATTCCTTGCCAAAAGATGGGTATCTTGAATTTAGGAAGAAAAAAAGCAGTGAGTGGTGTACCTCAGCAGTCTGCTCATGCTTTTGGATGAATTATGTTTTTAACTTGTCGCTTCCCAAAGTTTGTAGAAGACTTGGGAGTTTATTTTGCTTTGAGAAACCATTGAATTTGTCACTAATTTCCATTTAATGGTGTTTTCTTTACTACTTGTGATCTGTTGGCCTAGACATTCCTTTATTACTGAACTCAGGACTTCACGCTGTCAGGTTTGCTGTGTGACATCTGTAAATTCTTCTGTAGCAGTAGAATGACCCTTGTGCATGGGATCAAGAGAGTCCTGCTCCCTCCCTCTGCTTTCCCTTGATTTGCTTTAAGTCTTTTACAGATTGCCCTTGCTGCCCACTCAAAGATGGCTGTTGGAATTCTTGCTTTCGTGTTCTGTTGCCTGACTATCTGGTGAAATCAAGCAACTTTAGGTGCTTTTTTTATTTTAAGGAAAATACAGCAGAATACTAAATATCTGTGGTGGCTGGAGAATTTTTTGTTATGCTAATATTATTTCCATGTAAAACACTTTCAAGAAGTGTCATTTGAACTGGTGAACAAGAAAGTTTAATTAGAAATCAAACCAGATCTGAACAAGTCTAGCAAGAGTAACTGCATGAGCTCTGCCTTTTTATTGTGCTCTCTTTTTCTTCTTTTGAATAGTTTTAAATCTTTGTTCATTTTCTTCCTATTCTTCCTGGTGAGGTGGTTTTTTGTTTGTTTGGTTGGGTTTTTTCTTTTGTTTTAGTTTTGTGTTAATTTCTACTTTTCCCTAGTGAAATATATCTGCTCCAGTGTAAGGGGAGAAATACTGCCTTATTTTTCAAAAATTATCTTGTTTGATGTGTTTATTATGGCAACAAGATGCAAATGGAGAATATTGAAAAGATAAGGTTAGTGTCACAGTGAGTTTGATGCATAGAGAAACAAAACATTCAAAATATATTCTAAAATGTGAAAACCTGCTGATTCAGAGCTTATGATTGATTAGCATAAAGTATTTCCTGAATAGAATCTGAATAGAAATAAAGTGTGAGGAGCGAGTACCATCTGTTCCTTTATTCTAGTAGTATCCTCAGCAGATTTGGTAGAGTTGGCCACTGCTGGAATAATTATTTTTCTGTGTAAAGAATTTTTTTTCTTTAAATCAGTTGACAGATGCTGATTGGGACAGTGCACTCTTTAACCATCTTTACATCTTTAAGTCTACCTAACAAAAGTGGATGACTTATCCCTTGAGCCTGTTTGCTTTGGAGCTTCAACACAGAAAGCTGAGAGCAACATGACCTTAGTAAAAGGTTATGATTGTTCTGCTATACAGAGCAATTTATACACATTCAGATTGAGTAGTGCACTTCCATTGTTGAATTTAAAAATGGACTAAAGGATTTGTTGTCTAGGTGAATTAGTGTCTCGCTGTTGGCTCTTGCATTTATGCTGCCATTGGAACTCTACATAGTTCAGCTGGTTAGCAAATAACTGTCTCTTTGCAGGACATTTTAGATTTAATGTAGTCTTTCCATGCTAGCTCTCAAATACTCCAGGTTTCTTGAGATGCTTCCTCTTGGATATTGTAGCTTTGAAGGATACTTATTTTCCTTTTCCTTTTCCTTTATGTTCAGCATAACCGATCCTGTAAAAGCATGAGTAAATCGCTATTTTCAAGGTGTTGAAGGACTGTAGCATGCTATAGCATTACCAGTTCAACTACCAGAGCTGAACACATGGAATGTTACCAATAATAGGAATAAACAGAAAATTATTCCCTTTTGTGAGACATCTCAAAGTCTGACACTTTATCTTTTCTCCTTTGTTCTCTTTTGATAATGGAGGAGTTTGATCAAACAGTTTACTGGGTCTAATCTCATCTGCAGCCTTGAAAAAAAGGTATTCCATGTCTTGAGTCAATTCTCCAGCCTCTTGGTTATTATTTTTAGGCTGTGTATTTTTTCAATGAGCTATTTTTTCCATACATTTCTAATTGTAAGTTATCCTTTGCTTAATACTGCTATTCATTGCTTAATACTGCTAAAACAAATTTAAGATGACATATTAAGCTGGAAAGCTGCATAGCTGTGAAGTACTAATGTCAGTCGAGAAACTATATTAAATACAGGACTTGTTAGCAATGTTGTTTAAGAAGTTATGCAAATCATCGATAATAGGCTAAAGCATAAAAGAAGAGCTTATCCTCTAGAAATATATTGCAATTGATGAAATACAGTCTTGTATAATTTTGGGGTAACTAGCAGGTTTGCTAAGAAATTTCTCATGTACAGTAAAACCTCTAATGTTGCATAAAATGTAGAAAGTGGCATATCTGGGTTCCTTTCAGTATTTGGTACCACGTTGTATGTGAGACTTCCTGGAATAAAGTGATGGAAAGGTAGGCTGACTTAAGATGTGTGTGTATATATTTTATTCAAAATACCTACCTAATTAACTTTGTTTTTCAAAGTCAGTAATCCTTAGCATTCATTTTGTTGGACTTTTTTTTTTCCTTAAGCATGGGACTAATTGGGAGATTAGTCCAGAGACCTTTTGTGTCATTTTGAGTAGCTCATTATCCCAAAGTCATAGAGTTGCTAATCACTCTCTTAGAAGTATTGATTACCAACTGCAGCAGTGCCTCTTAGTTTGTGCTTGATTCTTTCATAGAACACTATCCCTGTGTACCCATTTCCACCTGTATGAGAATATGAGAGGAGTGTGAGTGTAGGTAGTAAGCTTTTTCCTTTTTCTTCATATTCTTTCCCTACTTTTCCTTCCCCATGCTCCCCTGGCACTTTGTTTATTGCCATCTTAGAATTATGTCATAAGATCCTCAGGCCAAAGATGTAGCTTCAAAGTAAACATGATATAAATAATACATGATGTAATATCATGAGAAAACCAACTCTGCTGAAACACCTGAGTTAGTCATTACCTTCTATGAAAAGTCTTGCAATTAAAGATGCTATATATGGCTTTGTTTCTCCCTCTCCTCTTTTCTCATTTCTGTGAAGAGTAAAAAAACTTATACCTGTACTAGACACTTTGATCTGGAGGAAGTAGCTGACTACTCTTTTTTACTTTCTAAACAAACCATACACTGCTTTAGTTGTCACTCTGCATAAGTTGTCCAGGTAAGGTTTGTTTCACTCCCTAGCCTCACATGCATTCTTTTAGAAGTCTAGTCTTTAATTTTAAGTACCTGTGAAATAATTTTTAGACTCTGTCTCTGTAGTGTGAAGTCTTTGAATTTTTCAGTAAAATTATTATCTATACCTATTACTTTGCAGACTATAGATGTTGATACCATCTAAACATCTGTATTTTCTTTTTTTAGTTAAAATTATACAATGCATGTGAATTACTTGTGTATTTGAGAAAGGCTGATGTGTTTATGAGCAAGCTGTTTGAAATGCATTAAAGACCAGAAAAATATTTTTATGTCAGGTTAAGGATGACTAAGTATCTGAATGTATATTTTCTAGAGGTGATCGAAATGAGAAGGATCCTACTTGTGTTTGAAGAGGCTGTAGATCAGAGGGAGGGCCACCTGTTCAATCTATGTCACTTAGAGTGCAGCTTATGCTTCTGTCTAATCTGATCAGTCAGCCTATCACTCAAGAACAATAAAATTGCCATTCTGATCTTTACAAGCAGAACTCTGAGTTCAGCAAAAGTGGATTGGTGTTCAGTAAGCTCTAAAAATTAGATGAGAGATAGGACTGAATTGGTATTTGCAAGTAAACTATTTGACAGTTAAACACTAGTATAATTAAATGTTCTTTTTTTCCTTTTTTGTACTCCTAAAAGGGTTTTGTTTGAATTGAGATTGAATTGATTTTGCTGTTGGGGGGGGGGGGTCTTTGTGTATTTGGGGTTTTTAAATCTTTGTTTGATTATTTCAGTTTTTTTGTTTAATGCATGTCTTTTTTTTTGTTCGCTCTTTCTTTGTCTTCCTCGCACAGTCTTCAAAGTGATCTACATTGGCTGGTCAACCCACTGTCTTGGCTCTGCATTTTAAAATGTAGCTGTAGATCTATTTCATTATTGTTGTTAGCAAGGCTTGTAGGAACAGATGGACTTTTCATTGTTCTCTAAATGTCAACAAGTGTAGCCCTGGTAGGCCCTGAAGAGGAATCTTAGGCTTGTCAAGGTTGAAAAGGCCTCCAAGAAACACTGTACAGCTGGGAGCTTCAAATGACAGTGCTTTGTTCTGTGCTTTCAGCCCCAAGAACAGGGCTGGCCCATGCTTCTGTTGATTTCAAACTCTCACAACTGCAGAGTGTGGAAATGCCTCTTTGGGAAGAGGGAACTTGCATAGAATGTTGTTGACCTACATCTTGGAAGATACTTGATTAAAAACACAGGGCTGATGCACTCTCTGCTGCTGCTGTAGGCAAATGTACACATTATTCATAAGCATGGAATGGCAGTGTTGTAGCAAAAGGAGAAACTCACTGTATATAGAAACTGGAGTCTTTTCAAAGGTGCAAAGAAGTCAGTTTTTTGTTCAGTACTGCTGATGTCTAGTGGTGGGTTTTGGGTCCTGCTACTCATGAAAAATATGGACTGACTAAGAGGAATTGAAAAGGAGAAGGGCTCTTTGTCTAGAAAACATGACCATGTCAGATATGAGGAGTGAAAATTTATAAAAGACATATCCTAAAATACCAGGAGTCAACTACAGGATGGAAGGGATTAAAATGCTCTTCATGCTCAAGGTGAAGTCAATAAAATGTAGTAGATTTATATTTCAGTAAGAAAAGTAAAAGAGAGGAGAAAGTATTTTTCCATTGTAAGGGTGGATATTGTGGAATGAACAGACTAGAGAGGGGAATAAACCTGTGCTTTGTCTATGGAGATGTGAAATTGTCCATACAGGAAACTCTTCAAAACAGTTCAGACTGGTAACTGCCAGGAAGATTTTGGATTAATTGATAGTACTTTGGTCCAGAAAGGTAGAGTGGGTGAATAAACTCTGACATCCCCAGGTTTTTTTCCACCCCAATTGTCTGTAATTCTGTGAAGCTGCATGTAGGGTGCCAGGGCCTGAATTCAGCACAACTGAATGATCCCATTCAAATGTCAGAATGTGTTCACAGAGGTGTGACAATGTCCACATGAACAGTAAAGCCTTACTGATTTGGAAGGGTAAGCTTAGATTAATCCAAGTTTGAAGGGACCTCAGGAGGTCATCTGATCCAGCAAAGCAGTGTTGTCTTGGTTTGGGAAGACAGGTATCTGCCAGGGAAAGCTGAAGTTTCCCTTAGAATGGAGAAAGTAAACCCCTCACCCCCCTGCCAAATTATAATTTTGCAATCAAGGCTCTCGGGCAAAGATTTGGGAATAGGAATAACAGTTCTTTACTGGGAATATCAATAATACAAATGTGGTAGAAAAACAAAACCACCCCACCAAACCAGCAAACAAACAAACAACAATTTTGGAAAGCCCTGACAGAGTCAGAGCTACAACCTGACGCCCTGTTGGTCAGGGTGTTGGAAACAGTCCAAAAGTGAGTCCTCCTGGAGTGGCAGATGTGGTTCTGTTGAAGTAGAGATGATCCTGTAGCCAGAGGGGTCCAGAGGTGGTGAGAAGGAGTCCGGTGATGGTGAGATGGGGCTGGTGATGGTGAGATGAGGTCTGGTCTTCCTCCCAGGAATCGGGGTGAAGCAAGAGACCTTCCTGTTCCATAGTCCCAGTTTTATCCAGGTAGGAATGGTTGGCTCCCCCCACTGGGTGGAGCATCTCACAATAGAATGATGGAATGTGGGTGTACTATTTTGGGGCGGGTAAGTTTTTGGGATGTTTGCTTTTAGGGGTGTCTTAATGGTCCGTTAGCAGAAAAGAGATCAGGAACAATGCCCTACCTGGTTTTAACAGTTGGGCCATTATCAAAAGGCACCCGCCCCCCTCCTTCCAGAGTAAACAAGAGATAAAGGAGAACAGTTCCCCAACTGCTTTCAGCAGATGAAAATAGAATGCACAATTTAGGTTCCATAACCCAAGACAAGTGTCAAAATGAAGGTTTTGCAAAAGTCTGTCTAAAGTTAGGTCTAGGAAAAACCTCTAAGATAGAGATTCATCTGTGTCTCTGGGCCACTAGTGCTTGACTGTTCCGATTTTTGATGATTAGATTTCTTCCTTATGCCAAACTGGGAAATCTCTTCCTTTGTTTTATGACTAGTACCTCTTGTCTTCCCAATGTGAGCCTCAGAAAGAAGCTTGGGCCTTTTGTCTCTGTGATCTACTCCTCTGCACTGAAAGAGAGGAGACAAGGCCTGGAAGCCAAGAAGAGCTTTGTGCCTATGATCTGTTGGAAAGGTGAGATGTGAGGGACACCTTCAGCAAAGGGGGTGCAGCCTCTTCTCCAGTGTTCTGAGTATGGTAGAGCAGATTCTTGGGGGACTGAGAATCATCCAGGCTGCTATTAGGAGATGATGTGTTGTAAGCATACACAGGGTGAAGTACTAGAGGCTTTTGTTGTTTGTTTGCATGGTTTCTATACTCTTTCTGTGTAAAGTCTATTCATTCTTCTCATATGACCCACTCCTGCCTGTTTTGAGGACTGTTTTATTTTAAATGTGATATCACACCTGTGAAAGCATTTAGAGTGTGATTCAGTTTGGGCTAACAGTCTCTCTTTTTTCCCCAGCAGGAATATGTGTGCTCACCTGTCTGCATTTTCTCTGCCACAGTTTAAGCTTACTCATTTTGACTGAGCTGACTGATGGAAGTAATTACCCTCCATCATTGTTTAATATTTCTTTGCTTTTCAGATGTGCTCTCCTCAGCCATCTCATAGAATAATCTATTTTTCTCTCCCATACTATGACAGTTCATGTTCTATTCTTTCAGTTCTTCTGGCTTGTTCAGACTGTATCTTCTGTGTGGCAGAAAGAAATGTGTACAATAGTGGTTTATCACATGAAGCATGTGATACTCTTGTGAATACAACCCAAAGCATTGATTACCTTGTAGTGGTTTCTTGTGGCTCTTTGGAAATTAATTATGGATTGTGCATTATCAGTTTTTGTCTTGCATATGAAAAATGGATTTTTTAACTTGATTTATTTATTTAGATTTGTGTATTCATAAAATGCATGTGGAGCACTGGGCAAGGTTCACATTTAGTTTGGTTCTGTTGCTGGATATCTGCCTAGTATGTGTAAGAGTTGTCTGGTTGAAGTTCAATCTGTTTAAAACAGAGGGATTTATTGGTAGACTGCATAAAATGCTTCAAAGCACATATCTGTGTCTCTTGAATTTATATGTTTTTGATTTCTCAGACTGTAGCTAGGAAATGCTGCTGACTTCCAAATTTTATCAGATATGTCAAGGAAATATCTGTAGTCTAGCTGGGCAATTATAACTGTTCATTTTATATGTATATTCTCTAATTTATACATGCAGTTTTCACCTTAAGAAAACTTCCTTTGTTCAAGGCTATATGTCTGTCCAAGGAATATCCAGTGAGACAGAGTGCTTGTCATGTACTGCACTGCTGTAGTGATGGTTGCTCTCCTGTTTTGCCACCTGCCTGGTGTAGAGGGGGTGGTCACTCCAGCACAGCAGATGTGTGTCAGGTACTTTCCTTTGCTCACAAGTAACCTCAATTGGCATCATGTTATTTTTCCATTCTAGTAATAAAAAATAAAATGTAGGAGATATTTTTGTGTTCAAGGGCTCTCTCTGCTGCAGCTGTTACCAGTACTGGGAATTCTCTGCATGTACTACTATGTGTCAGGGTGGATGATGCCATAGACCTTTTATGGGTCCTTGCCTAGGTGCCAGGCTGTGCTAATGTGTGGTTAAGGGACACTGACCACTTCACTTCCAAGACTGGAAATAATTAAATAATCTGTGTGACTTGTTTTAGGTATTTTTCTTCAGTACAGGGTTAAGTTACACAGAGTTGGAGATCCACTGCTGTTTATAGGGTCAGCTCTGGTGTTGGAGTACCAATGAACCCATCCTCTGAGTATTCATTCAGTGCTGAGGAGACTCCTATTGCTTATTGATCTAGATATGTTTGGAGCACAAAGCCATGGTATATCATCAATTACTTTGGAAATAGCTGAGAAGTTTTGTTTCCGAAAGAATTGGACATTCAAAGCTCTCCCTTTACTCCTCCACAGCTAGATAGGGATGCCAATGTGGTGTCAAGCCATGGATTTCCAGTTTCGTTGTGAAGTCTGAAAGGTTCAAAGACAGCCAGAAATTGTTTCATCTAATGCATGAATCTTTCTGGATATCCTTGTTATGTGCCATTGCATACTTCACTTGCTCGGTTCAGTGTGCTTGTGACTGATGCAAAAATTAGAGAACTATGGATTACACAAGGAGCTCTCTTGTGGGGTGTAGGGCTTTTTCTTTTAAAAAGGAAAAGGGGTTTTTTGGCCTACTTTTTCACACTTGAGTCTTGGTCTAGTTAGTTTACCTAAGGTAGGTAACAAAGGACTACACATACCAGATTTCATGGTGGTGTGGGGGTGTTTTTTTGTTTGTTTGGGTTTTTTTTTTTTTTTTTTTTTTTTTTAAGACCCAGCAAGAATTGCTAGAGGTACTGAAGTAGTTTCTACTTTGTCAGCAGTTTTTAGGTTGAGTGTCACTGTTGGGCTATTTTTCAGCTGCTGAGTCTTTGTGTTGCTCCATTTTTGCTGCTGTTGCAAGACCCCTCTGCCAACACCCCCCTGCCAGCACTGCTGCTGCAGATCACAGATAAACAACTTAATGCAATGGCTGCCAGGGAGCAGAGGGCTGAAGTCTTGCTTCTCTGAACTAAAAACTCTGTGATACCTCGAGATTAGGATGGTAGTATAGGAAAGGCACAAAAGACTGTGTAAATTTTTTGTCCATTCTGACACTTAATGACCTATTGTGTAACACCGATCAACTGGAATTGATTGAGGATCTAATTTTGTGTTCTGTTAAAAACATGATTGTATTTGAAATAAAACCAACTCCTGACCTCAAATGCCAAGTCAAAGAAATCCTCTCCTTTCATTTGTGCTAGGTAATCCTGCGTCCTGTCCTGTATCTTTTTCACAGTTTCAATTTATCTTGTTCCCATTTTTCAGCCACTGATCCTTAATTCAGTGGTCTAGAAATGGTTAATGGTAAGTAGAGTTGGGAAATAAGCTATTTGTAGTTTTCTATGCCTTGCTAATTATTCATGTGATAGAGCTTACGTAAGGGGTGCATTACAGTTGCACTTCATTTGATGACAGAGTTCTGTATTTCTGTGTAAACAAAAGTCAAGTGATAAGGCATAGGCAGTCAAAGTCTATAGTTGAAACCAGGGAGAAAACAAACTTTTCTGGGAGGATCTTAAGGTCATAGAATCTGCTTAGCTGTCATGTTTCTTGGGGAGAAAAAAAAAAGAAAAACAATAACAGAAAACCTCCATAAATATCCAATCCTGACAGTATTTTACTTAAAAAAAAACCTTTTTAAAAGCTGAAAGAGCCTTCTTTGCTGTCTTTCTTGCCTTAACTTTTCTTCAGATTCACTGGTGAAATCCATTAAAACATACAATTAACAGTTTAGGTAGCATGATGTAGCAAAATATTAAAATGTTGAGCACAGAGTTTTCTCTCTTTAACACAAATTGTAAAAGCAGACTGTCTTAGAAAAAATTACAAGTACCTCTTTTGGAGAAATCTGTAAATGCCAGGAAAAAGTATTAATCTGTTGACACCCTCTTAAGACTTTTTCAGTACTTGCTGACAATTTCTGTAGAATACCAGTTACCTTTACAAGTTTTGTCTAAATATTCCGTTTTTCTTTCTAAATATCTGGTACTGTAGCATATGCTGAAGTAAATGGCCTTTTACCTCTTCTCCCCATCCCTCAAAGGTTGTCTGTGGTGCTAAGAAAAATTCTTTTAAGTGGAAAGAAGGTTGGCCAAGACACTAAAGCTTTGTTATTGTAGAATGATTGCCTGCCTGCCTGCACTGCCTCCATGCAGCCATGGAGTGGAAATCAGAGGTGTGGGAGGCAGCTGCCTGATTCATAGCAGTTGGCAATGCGGAGTCTGTAGCTTGTGCTAATATCCAGTCTTCTGGTTTCATGGTGCTGGTGAGGAACTATCTGAAACAGCTGTAAGGTTATGGATTATTATAGAGCTATATCTGTCTGTAGCTTTTCATAAATGTGTGACCCATTATGAAAGCTTTACATAAGCCTCAGTGTAATACCCTCCCTGGCCTTGAGGCACTACCAGGATGCCATTAACACACTGTTTTGAATGAACTCATAGTTTTCCATATCCTGGTGAAGTTCCTTCTTAGCTCCTGGAAAACCTTGCGAACACTCCCTTTATGCATTGTCCTCTTAGGTCTCATTTAAGCCAAAGCAGCTCTTCTGTTGTCTGATGTTAAGTGCTCAGAGGAATGAGATGCTTGGTCACAAATTTTGTGGCAGGTCTGTAACCATCTCAGTTGGTTTACAGATCAGGACTACAGCAAGACAGTTACCATAAACGTAAATTTCTAAGGCAATTTGAAACAGTTAATATATGAATACTTAATTTGAAAGCATCTGTGCTATCTCCAGTGTATGAGGGACTATGAACTTTGATGCAGACAAACCACATGTGATTTGCATTGATGATTTCTGAGAGCAGCTGGGAAATGCCTGATTTAGAAGTATTAGTTGCCAAGAAGAGCTGATTTAATTAAGTCAAGGCAAAAGAAATGGGTTTTGACCTTGAAGCAGCTTGTCAGGACAGACTTTACCTTATGTCCCCAAGGAGCTGTGGCCAAGCATTCAGCAGACAGAAATGATCCCAGGATCAGGTGTTGCTGCTTTGTGTGCACTGGAGCTGAGGGAGACCGGCAGGGCAGTGCCCAGGCCAGCAGCTGCACACAGCAGAGAACTGTTCCAGAAATGGAGTCAGAGCCTCCCAGGCCTGTGATGTAAAATGGAGATAGTTGCTTTCAATTTGTGTGAACTACCCTGCTGCATGATTTTTTTTTTTTTTTTTTTTTTTTTTGTGGTTGTTGGTTTTGTTTGGTTTTGTGAAGTGACTTTGCATTAATAGTTTTGGATTTCTGGTTGGATTTGTAATCTTATCAGGGAACCTGAGCTGTAATGAAAAATTAAGCCTACAGCTGGGACATGAAGCAGAAAGTGCTTAGCCTTGCTGTTAGGCCAGCATAGATAATGGTTGTTTAAAGCAGGTATGAGTAGCAAGAAAGTTTATAAACTTCATTCAGAGCATATGCCATGAGTCCTGTGCAGCTGTCAGTTTACATTGTGGTGCATGACCAGGGTGCACTTATTTCATGGATGTGCTCTGTCCTGGAGCTAATATTTTGGTGAAATGTACCAGTATTAATAGTAGTGGTAATTCCAAACTGTAAGCTTGCTAATGCAGCAAGGTCTGCATGCCAGTAGCAATTAAACCAGGAGAATGACTGTATTTCCACAATGATTTCCACACTGAAATTGTTTAGCCTAGGCAACAAGGAGCTCCTGCCTGCCCTAGTGTGGAAGCTAAACAGTTACGAAATCACACCCTTTCTGTTTTATAGATTCTCAAAGGTGAAGAATATAAAACCAGCCCATGCTTTCTGGCTGAGGTAGCAAAGCATTCTCTTTCACTTTCTCTTAGATGTTAACCAGTGATACATTGGATTTTGTAGGCACTATTTATATAGTGTCATATAAGCCCTTCTGGACTCAGTGAAAAGCTGAGCATGTGAAATGGCAGCACCTCAGCCCTAAGTGCAAGCATTGCTGCAGACGAAAGCTCTCTTTCTTCTGGCTTTGGGGTTTGAATTTTTGTGTGGAAATTTGCTTTCCTGAGAGGTTCCAGATTCCAGTGGATTTCGTGCACAGATGATGTTGAATGAGGCTCTGATATAGCAGTACCAACTCCAAACTTACTTCACCAGTCAACTGTGATAAATCACATTCTTTTGACTTCTTGTGTTACTTAAGCTCCAGTTATTTCAGCCTCCCACTGGTATTCCATAGAAATGCTAAATACTTTCTCGATAACATTTTTTTTTCCCTGTCCCCTCTCTACCACATCTGAAAGTCAGCCTGCATTTAGCTGAACAAAAGATTATGGCCTGTAGATAACCTAAGTTTGCACCTGGTTGAAACTTCATGGAGAGTGTTATTTAGAATCAGTACTGAGAGACTTGCAAACTTCTCAGCTTTGGCAGGGATTGAAGAATGAAGGAAGGGTGGGGGAGAGTTTGGGGATTGACAGTTTATACTTGCCTGAAATGCTTTCAGAAAAAGAGCATCCAGCATCATACTGAGCAATCCATTTGAAGCATGGCTTAGTGTGGGGAAAATGCTACCTACTGAATTTTTAGTGTCGTTTCCCAATTGTCCTGATTTTAACTAAATTTTTCAAGCCGAGAAAGACCAGCAAGGTAGTCAGATTTAGAATGCTGCATTTAGAATGCAGCTTAATGCAGTGTCATTGCATGGGAACAGAAGGATGGAAAAATTATCTCTGTTTGATAGTGTTGCTGCTGATGTGGATGATTTTGCAGCCTTGCAAATAGAATGAACAGACGGGAATAGAAGAATTAAATTTGAGGCTTGACATTCAGACATAAAACAAAGTGTAGCTGGAACAGAGTGACTAGAGAAGGTGGATAACATTGTTTCTTTCTGTTTTGCAAGTTTGAAAACAGACAGTACTAAATAAAGCAAGTGAGTTATTTTTCCTTACTCCAGAGTTAGGATTTACCAGCTCAGAGCTTTCAGTGACTGCTTGAACAGTCTACCTTCTGTTTTGGAACAGAGCTACTTCTGTTCATTAGAAACAGTCAACAATAAATACGAAGAAATTTTCTGCAGTTTGCTTTGGAACTTGGTGTATTCGGTGTTATGGATACAACGTGGTTTTTTGTGTTGATTTTTTTTTTGAAGGCGTGGCAGAAAAGTCATACAGTGGTTTTTGTTCCAGGAATGTTGCTTTGAAAGTTAACAGAGTGAAGGCACTATTCAGCACAGATTGTTGAAACACCATTTTTAGCTGTCTTGTCCCATTGTGAAGTCTCTGGTTATTTTAGTAGTGTTAGCAATCATTTCAGTAATGATTAATGACAACTTGTAATTTTTTTTTTTTAACTGACCTGACCCTCCTGTTCTTTTGTTTTATTATTTAACTGTAATTACTTATGAAGTGGCTTGTAGTTTTACTTATAGGTATGTTGGTAATTTTGTGTTTGTTTTGAGTTGGTGAAGTGTAATTATTGAACTTGTGGCTCAGAGGTGTAAAGCAACCAACTGCCCTAAACTTGAGAATATACAGTTGGGAAGACAGTGTTTCTGTATGGAGGGGAAAGAAATGAAAACAATTTTCAGAGCTACAGTAGTTTTGCCATGAACATGTAGTAATTTGTGTACTATAGCTATAACAGCTGGGAGCAGAAGTGAATACGTGTGGGTGTTTAAAAAGGAAAGGGAAATCTGGGTAAGAGAGGCAATGAAGAGTTCCTTGCTGCAGACATAGCAAACCTTTTTAACTTCGTTTAAAAATAACAGAGTACCTATTTTTAAAAACTAGGCTGCTTGGAAGAAGAAGTGAACTTCTAGAACAGATGTATATTTGACTGAAGAGGAAGAAATTGAATGAAGCCTGGTGTTGGCATGACTGGCAATTTTTTGGTCATCTGGATAGCCTTGCATTACATCAGTTCTTGGTGCTGTTAAAAAATTATTTTTCTGTAGTGAAGAAACTTTTTTTCTTGCTTATTTCTGAACATATTTGTGGTACTTATCGATGCCTTTAAGAAAGCAAGGATAAGTTATAAGATGAAGAAGTTCTTGAATGCATGTACTTAGTCTTCAAATATTTCACTTAATTGCATTAAATAATTGTATTTTTAAGTTATTTATTTGACTTTGCCAATAAATCTTTTTGTATGTGAGGGTATGCAAAAATAATATTATTGCTTTGCAAGAAGGAGTTTTCAACTTTTGAACCAGAAATCCACTGTCATTTCTGTGTCATTATGTGGGCATTATTGGGTCATTTGTTGATGTAATGATGCTGCTGGCAATGTTTTTGAAACCAGCTGTCTCACAAAACTGTGCTTTTATTAAAGCTTGACTCTGTTAGTTAAATATTAGTTACAAGTGTGCTTTCTAAAAAGAGTTGACACCAATCACATTTTTGTTGACTGATGTACTTTTTACAGGCTTAGTGTATCGGGATATGTTGGGCTGGCATACAAGAGGTGCCCAAATTATCTCAAAATCACTGAGCTCTTACTGTCACTGAATTTAGGTTTGGAGGTACTCAGACAGTGGTTTTATGGTTTGGTGTTGTTTGATGGTGGTGTGGATGTTTGTGGTTGGATTTTTTTGGCTTTGTTTGGGTTTTTGTTTGTTTTGTTTTGAATTCTTTCCACTTTTTCCCCTTGGACTTAAATAAATGTTATTCTGTAGCTTGGTAAAGCAGCAGTAACTACGGTGGTTTGGGTGGTTGGATAGCCTATATTCACCACATTACTTTTGACAGTACATTACTTTGTCAGCTGAATTCTGATGCTAAAATTTCTGGAAGCAAAGTGTCTCTAAGATACTGACAGCACTTGTTTTCCTGGTTCAGGGATACTAGGCTGCTGGGCTGTGCACTCTTCAAAAAGGCTTCCTCAAACTTTTTTTATTTTTTTCATCTGACTTTACTTATAAAGGTATTTGTTTAGCACATGTAAGCACTGTTAAGCATTCAGTCATCCTGCAGAAAGTTGCTACAGGAAGTGTATTCCTTTTCCTGATGCTGCCCTTGTTACATAATTAGTACCAAGCTCTGGTAAGCTTTACCCCAGCACTGTGACTCAGCCACTCCTTACAGCTGCCAGCCCCAGAGCAGGAATGATGAAGGCTGCTGAGTTTCGTGCTAAAGCTATATTTTGGAGGGAAAAAACCTCCATAATTTGCAAAAGAAATATAGGGTGTTACTCTCTTGTATGTAGAGTTGCTTTCTTGATGAATCCTTACCCTCAGAAGGATGTACTTGCTGGCTTTATTGGTCTCTTTGTATCCATGAGAGCCGTGGTTGTAGACGCTGAGCTGGGGACACACCAAAAGACCTTTCTTTTTCCCTTTCTCTTGAATTTGTGACCTCTATGTTCTTTAAGTGTTGTAATCATCAGGTTACCATAAATATTTTGTAATAGTTATCTATCCTAGTCTTCATTATTGTTAGTGCTAATGATTGCTCTGAAACACCACCAGTGAAATGAAGATGGTGTTTCATATTTCTATGCATCACCTTGATAGTCATAAAAGCTAAAATATATTTTTCAGTAGAAACCTTTAACTTAAAAGAATCAAGTGCAGCCATTGTAAGAAGGACAGATTTAATATGCAGTTTAAAGGCAGTACTGTCCTTAATTTGCTTTGTGGATATTGGACTTGGTATATAAATATATGTGGAGCACAGTGGTCAAATTGCAGTCTGGTTGAACTCTCTGGTAAACTACAGTTTTAGTGACATGGAGCAGCCGTCCAAACCCATAGCCACAGATGGTTCTGCTTCCTTGGGGTAAATGTTTTGGGTACAGTTTCCCTTGATGGTGTATTTCTTGTGTTGGTTCAGAAGACATTTCTTTGATTTCTGATTGGCCTTTTGGAAATGTTAAGTTCCCAGACCACCTGGGGAAGAAACCTGTTGTTCATTTCTGAACCAAGTACTTGGGATGTCTGCTATTCTGCTGGCTGTGGGGTGATGTCCACAAGTGCAGTGTAAGCAGACAAAAAGCTGAAAGTGTAGATAGGACTTCCTAAGACTGGAAGCTTATAAAAGCAAATAAACCTGAAATGACCTAGCACCTTCTGAAGGTCCTTTTTCCCCCTCTTACTTTAAAGGTGATAAAGATTCTCAGGGATTATATTTTCAGAGTTAATCCTTAAAGGAGAAGTAGCTAGTGTAGCTAGCTACAGAGGTATCCTCTTTATTTCAGTGTAGGTTTATTTCACATATTCCATACAGCATGGTGTCCAGACCTTGAGCTAATGTAGCACAGCTAAGTGCTATGTTTCACTGTGCAGCAGAAATACTTATTTTTTGCCTCTTACTCTCGAGAATGACTTGTTCATGCTTCCTAATGGGGAGAGGCACTTGCTTCGGGCTAATCGGCTGCTGGAGATCAGGTGACTGTAGTCCCTTTCAGCACCAGAGTGCATTTGACCCTTTCAGCACCGAAGCATGTTTGACCCCCTGATTGCTGTGACCGAGGTCTCTATTCTGCCACTTCATTGCATGATACAGGTGTGCCTGCATTCCTGTATGGTGTGAAATTAATTTAGAGGGTTTTTTTTTTAGAAGGTTTAACTCCTTTAATATCTTGCTCATAAACCATAAATACTTATCTAAGATACTGTGTTATTATCTCTCTCCTAACTTTCTGAGAGGGGTGGCACATATAACAATAGATGTTAAGAAAACTAAGGCAAGTAGCACAGTAGAACAATGTAAAAAAAATCTGTTTGCCTTTGGAAAAGGCACTTCTGTTTAGTTCTGCTCAAACTGCACTTGGGTCTGGAGGTGTGCCAGTCTTGTGCTTGGCAGGCATGTGGAAGCTTATGGTAGTGCAACTTTTCCGTCAGAGATGACCTTGTCTTGAGCAGAAATAACCAAGGCCAGTACAAACCCTGCAATACAGATGTCCTTTCTCTCTCTCAAAAGTCATTTTTTTTCTCAAAAATGTGGAATTCTTTGCTCACTAGAGAGTAAATTAGTTCACTATAAAACCACAAGAAGAAGGTTTGTGTGGATGCATTCATTCATGTTATCAAGAAAGATGTTGGAGGTCTTCTAGATCTTCTGGAGGATGTGGTGGCCCTCCTTGGGGGAGTGGTGTGAGGAAAGCAGCATGTGGAGCAGTAGGAATTATGTGAGAGCAGGCCTGGGTGTTTCCCCTCTGCATTTTCTTTTCTTAGCAAAAGTGCGGGGCTGTGCCTGCCAGCGTGAGGATGCCATCTGTGTTGCACAGCCTGCTAGGCTGTTACAGAATTGCACAGAATGAATCTGAAATCACAGTGCTAAACTGTGTCCTGGGCCTGGGGCTGCCCGGAGATACAGCTATTGTATGGCTCTTCAGGAGCCAGGGCAGAGCAGCAGCCTGTGGAACTGCCTCAGCCTGGCACTGCCAATGTCATCTCCAGCATGAACAGCTAATGGCTGTGGGAGCTGACCAGATCCAGGCTACTGAAAAGGATAATTGTTTCATGAAATTAAATTTGTCAGTAAAAATAAAAATAATAATAATAAAATAAAACTGAAGAGGTAGAGTTTGCGCATGTGGGAGAACTGGACAAATCTAATTATGGCAGTGGTATATTTCCTCAATTTAATTTCATTCTAGTTTACCATTTGTTGCTTTCTCATTAAATGCAAACTGGAAGTGACAGTCTGCAGCACTGGAACAAAATATTTTCTGCGTATGTTTCTGAATAGAATTTTTTTTTGTTTCCATTACAGTAAGTTAGCGATTAAAAATGTAATACCTTGGAGCCCATTTGGTAATTTAGTGGCTGATTTTGCTGGATGTTTTAAGTTAAGGCTTAATGGTCATGTTTAATGGCTACATATGGTTTGAAGGGACGCTAATACCTTTTTATCAGTGTAATAGGACTTTGGAGTAAAATCTGGACCAGGTAGATCCTGCTTAAGCTTTTGCCATGGTCCTTACTGCTTTGTTTTTTTTTTTTCTTTTTAATACCCAAGACTGTTTCAGGAAGTTTTATTCTCTGCTATTGTCATACTTGTATTGAAATGCCTTAAGACAGCAAGAAGTTTTTGGGTACATCAAGTAGGTAAGTGTTAGTACATGCACAAAACACCTGCCTCACTTGTGCTTGCCAGGAGGTGTAAGTTTAGGCTGAGACAGGCTGGGCTCTGCCTGTCTTCTGTGGGCTCTGGGTACTCACACCTGCTGGCAGTACTGGGCTCAGTCAAGACCGTGGCAGCTTTAGAGAAACACTGATGGGAGCAGTGCCCAAATGTCAGATTAGAGCCATGGAGTTCCATCACAGCAAGGTAGTGCTCCTTGCCCTGGCTGGGTGCCTGCTGTGTGCCTGGGCCCCTGGCACAGGTTCCTGGGGTGGGAGCTGACCCATGCCAGGGGGAAAGACTTGGCCGTGTGCTCGGTGGCTGAGTGGCTCAGCTGCTGAGCCGTGTCTTGTGTGGTCACTGTAATTTGTATGTCTGTAATTGCATGTCCACTTTTCCATCTTGATACCAGTACATGTAATACTGGTGATTTATACCATTAATGTGGAATTATACCATTAGTGATGCCACTATTCAGAAACTCCCTGTAGGTGATGGTTGCTGCTACGAGCCTAAAGATTTGTTCCTGCACCCTTTTTGCTCTTAACAGGAGATAAATCTGGAGTTTCTCATATGCCAGATCTTTTTGTATCCTTAAAGCTGGTTGAGAGGTGTAGCTCAGATGAATGCATTATAGTTGTCATCTCATCTGAAAGTGTTGCTTATTGCAGAGCAAGATTCCAGTGTGTGCAAGTAAAAATACTGAAAAGTTTATGCAAACCTAAGTATCAGGTGTCTTTGAGATGAAACCTGCTTAGCTTTCATCACTCCCTGCTTGCTCTGAAGGGAGTTTAATGGGAGTGATTTGATGAGTGTAAATCTAAGGGAGTAGTAAGATGAGGGAATTCTGATGCTGAAGTAAGAGTTGTTTTCTTCTGGTTTGGGGCAGTTTTTGTCTGTTTCCCAGTTCATATTTCCTGCTATGCTTCACTAAGGATTTTATTAGGTGTTTCTGGAATTAATATTTCATATACCCACATGTGAAACTTAATTGTGTGAAATTTAATAGGCTTAGTGTAGTAAGAGAAGTATTGGAGAGCCTTAGGTTTACAGGTTGTTTCCTGCTCAACATAGCACGTGGTTTGAATTTATGCTTTTCTGAGCAAGGTGAAAACAGCCCTTTCCCCACAAAGCCTTTTTAATGAAAAAGAACTCTACATGAGGCTTCAGAGTAATCTTTTCTTTCCAACACACAGCTTCTGGATAGTCCTTACAGTCTGAAAGATTAACCTATGATTATTTTTTTCTGCTTTGCTTTCTGTAAAACAAGAATAATTTGATTCTTTGCCCTTTTTAGATCACTCTTAGAAGTTCTTGTGTGCTTATTGGTATTCTGTAGAGGTGCTGAGAAGGCATATGGTGAACACTTTGATTACCACCTCTTTTTAGAGTTTACAGTTCTTCTCAGGGACATGCAAATTAAAAAAAGTCACTGGCTTTGTTTAGTATATGAAATGAGATTAAGGGGTGACGTGATCATAGATGGTTAAGAGATTGCTAGGGTAAAATTGAATAATGCAGAAGTTTTTAAAGAAACAGACACAGAGGTAAAACTGTTTAGTAGCTGAAAAGGGATGTGTGTGTATGTATGTATACATCCTTATGTATGCATATGGTTATTTATGTAAATAATATATATTTAGATCACTGGGACAATTTTTCATTCCTAGAAATAAACTTAGGATGCTTTTCTAAGAGATATGATGTTATCTAGTTTAAACAGGAATCAATTCTGTAAAGTCTGATGTCTTGCATAATGCAGGGTACTGGCCTGATGATGACTGTAGTCCCCGAACTGTATTATCTGAGCCTGTTGTAGCTGACAATACTTTTAGCAGAGACATTGTGCCCCTGCTCTGCTGAGGGATTAGTTCCAGTACAATACAGTGCATTACTGTGCAACCGCTGGCTGGTTTAGCACTCCCTAATTTGACAGCTTGTCCCAGTGTGCTGAGGCAGGAGAGATTTAGGGGATTAAGTTTCATGTGTGTGGCCTGGAGGTGCTGTGAAGTGCAGGTAAACAAGAATTGGGTGTGTTGCTGCTTTGGAGAGGAGGAGAGGGAAGGATGTAAAGCAAAATGTTGTTTGGGAAGTTGCCACATCTAAGGAGATGCGATTGGAAATAGGTAGAAAACACCCGATTGTCTGCAATTAAGAGAGTAGCCTGAAAAACAGGTGGGGTGGGGCCATTTAGAAGACAAAACGGGTGAAGTCAAATTGGTCCTGGAGAAAAATCTCAGTGGCAGACTGCCAGACCACAGGCTGGGCAAGGAGAGATGACCAGAATGAACTCTTTCACATTTTTAAAGGGTGGGCTCTGCCTTCTTTGCTGACAGGAGTGACCACATTAAGACGTGAGAGTGGAAAATGTTTGGCTGTAAGCAGAAAGGATAAAAGGAAAAAATCACTTTCCCAAATCATGTGGGGGATGGAAAAGGAGGAGATGTTCCTATAGGCAGTGCTGGGGCAGAATCTGACTTACATGAGGATTTCTGTTTGCCAGACCACACATTCAGTGCAAATAGTAAGACTGAGAGTCTTGAGGTCTGGATGATGCACTCACACTGTTTGTAAGTGGCCAGAACTGAGGTTGAAGGGGAGCAATCTCTTGCTTGCTCATTGAGGACATCACATCAGCTTCATGGCGAACTTACCAAGAGAGCTGTATAGATTTCAGAGCATGAAGTATCCCTTGAGGAGACCTCGGGTTGGGTGATGAAGGTTTCTTGTCTGCTCATCTCTTTTGGAGGAAGATGTTATTCAAACCTGATGCAGTCATGGTCTGTCTCTGCGAACTCTCAACTCCATAGCAGAGTGGACAGAACGAGAACAATATCAGAACAAGAAGGAGTCTGTCTTTGGTGCGAAGCTTCCCTGTTGTAGCGAGTCTTGCTTTGTTTTTCCTTTGTGTTGCATAGGTGCTGGTGAAATGCTGCTTTTTTTCCTAGCACTGCCTTCAGATTCAGTGGTAAGTTAGGGAGAAAGGACACCATCACCACTGCTGGATCTCTGAATGTTGTGTTACAACCCAGGGGAAGTGACTGAGCTGCCAGCAGTGTCACAGCTGCCCCTCAGCTCAGACGGCTGGTCTCTGGCGGGGTGTCTGGCTGTGGGCTGGTTTTGCTGGGCTGATCTGTACGGGCACGGCTCTGGGAGGTGCTGCCTGGCTGCAAGGCACGACCCAGCCAGGAGGTTTCTCATGGGAAGTCTCTGCCATCGAAACTGCTCACTTTACAGTCCTGTCATCACTGTAATAATTGTCATGCAAATCATTGATATTTTAGGCATGCTGCTCCTTTTCATGGTCACTCAGCCTTTACTTAGTAGTAGAAAGGAGAAATGTATTCGGCACCTGTCATAATTACAGCAGTTCATCAGTGTAGAAAATTAATCTTTTTTCAAGCGTAGAATAAAAACATATGAAGAAAAACTTAAAAAAACCCCAACTTATCAACTTCATTCTGCAAGTTGATCCTAAGAGCCTTTCAGAACTGGGGAGAAGTTGTGTTTTTGGGATGCACTGAAGCTTGCTTGATGTTGAAAATGTGTTTTCCATCCAAATTTCTAGAAGAGATCTTCCTAGGCTTTTTTTTGCTCTGGAAGGCAATGAGACATACCTCTGGAGCTTTACAAGCCCTCAGAGTACATTCTTGTAAGGGCAATTGATGGCCTCTGTACTGTGTGCACTGGATTGGTAAAAGACTAAGTGCTTAGTCTGAAAAAGGAGCTTGCCCTCTGACTGACTTCCCGGCAGTAAAAGAAGGCAGTGGAATAACCTACTGAGTAGGCATTTTCTAAATATTGTTTTAGACAGCAAGCTGCAGTGTTTTGTTTGCTCAACCTTCCAGTTGTGTAGTATGCTTTTAGAAAAGGCATATGATTAATTTGTCTTTGAAGGCTTTCTTTACCTAGAAATAAAAGCTATTTTATTACCAAAATGTCCTTAGTTTAGAAGGAAGTAAATGTATTGCAAGCTTCTCTACATATAATTTATCAGATTCTGTGTTTAGTTGATGCAGGTACGAATGGATTGAGTTGGTTGTTATTGAGGGAATTACGTAAATCCAGTATTACTTTTAGCATTCTTATTTCATTTGAAGAAAAAAAATTCCTTATGATGTTGTTAGACAGACAATGTGACCTATATTACACACTTTGAGTCCTTAAATGCAAATACCTATTATGCCTATTTTGCACATCATATAATCTTTTCTTTAATGATATTTTTCAAAGCTTTATTTAATTTTCACTTTACACTAGAGGGTAAGCTGACAAGGGTGGTACCACCTGATCATTAATGAAGTTTCCATACTGGAATTAATGTGTGGAAAACTTTACAGATAAATTAAGGTTAATCTCTAGTGTCACACATGGGATATAGTGAAACCCTCAGAAAGAAAAATTTGAAAAATACTCTTGACAGCAGTGCACATCCCTGGATGAAAAATTCCCAATCTGCAATGTAAAGTAGATAGATCATTCTCTGTTAGATTTTTTTTTTTCAAGCAGGACATTTCTAACTTCATCTAATGTGTACATAATTAGTCTGCAGCAGTCCACTCAGTTGTTGGAGACAAGCTCTCTCTGTATCAGCAGGTGTTGGCACAGTCACAGTAGATCAGCAGGTAGCTTTGGGTCCTTATGCTCCCATTAGATTTTGGAACAAGTTTTGTGTGTTTGGAGTTGAGCATTTTGGCTTCGTTTCCTCTGAAGGGGGTGTAAATTGTGCACACTGAAACTGCTCTGTGATCCAAACCAACATGTGATATCTGAAGGTGTTGGGGAATTTGCTTCAAGGCAGCACAGCTGCTCTAAACAGAGCATCAATGTGCATGTGGCCCTTAAAGCATGGAATATGAGATATGTGCCTTTAAATATGCTCTGTGCATGCAGATCTTTGGCAATGTGTAACTGGAAGTAGTCACACTGAAGCTTTATATAATTGGAGGATCTATATAAAATATTCCATGATTCTGTTTGTATGTACCTGTACTGCTGCTTTTTTATCATTCTTATCAGCCTTCCTTGTCACATCTTTTAAGCTGCCCACTGCACACGTTTTGGTGTGAGTTTTGTTTGCTTGGGTTTTGTTTGGGTTTTTGGTTTGGGTTGTTTTTTTGGTGCTGCTTTGGGAACTTGGAAATATTTTTTTTTTTAAAAAGGTGGCTTTGTAAACAAATTATTAGTTACTTACAGCTAGAAGAGTGTGTTAAGTGGGCCAGTTTTCCTTCTCGATAGTTAATCATTAGACCAGTTGAATCACAAGCTTCTGCAGTCATTATTGGTCGTGAGGTCAGTACATTAATTCAATTTTGATGAGGCTGCAAGAGTGTTAAGAATGCAGGGGAATTAATGAAATTATAGAATATAAGAAGTTCAGGCTATATTCTACAAGTTATTTTGTAAAATAAGAAACGGAACAAACTGAAATAAAAGCTGAAATTTACCTTAGAGGGGAAATAATGAGGAATGAGACACTCTTACCTTTAGAACTTGTTAAATATTGTTCTTTTCCTGTTGTCTGAAGGTATACTTCTTCACTGAAACCAAACATTTCAGAGAAGTGTTCTGGCTGTAAAAAGTTCCTTTTCTGACAAAAGGAAAGAAGAAATGTGAGCCTTTTCCTTGCTGTCACAGCAAGGAGGCTTTCATTTAAGATGATATTACAGAATATTCTGAGTTAGTAGGGACCCATGAGGATCTTCAAGTCCAGCTCTTGAGTGAATACATAAACTGAACCCACAACCTTGGCATCACTGACACCATGCTCTAGGTATTGGTGGGTCCTTGCTCCCAAATTGCTATTTAAACTATCCTGTATTTTTTTCACATTTAACTTGCTTGTAAAAAAAACCTAAAAAAACCTAAACCAAAACAAAACAAACCACACCTAAAAAAAACCCCAAAAACCTAAAAAAAAATAAATAAAAATAAAATGAGTGTTTTTACAATGAAAGTATGCAGAAGTTTGATAGAATTGGAAAGGTTGATTTCCAAGTCTGAAATAACATATAAAAGTGACTCTTCAGTAATACATAGTATACATACAGTATACATGCAGAGTTCTAGGCAGGTCATCAGCTTGAAGCAGGTGAACCTTCAGAAAATATTGTGTTATTTGAATGAGCAATTTTATGGCTTGAGTTCTGATACAGTCAGTACTGCAGCTCAGACAACCCAAAACCTTCTGGCTTGATGAAGAAAAATTCTGACTTCTCAGTCATTAAGGAATTCTCAGATCCCTTATTTGTATTGTATAGTCCTCCTCTTTTTGATGATGAGAATTGCTAATAGTACTTTTTATCTCTTTCAAAACAGAATTAGACCACAGTTAGCCAAAGAGAAGATTGAAGGATGCCACATTTGTACATCTGTCACACCTGGTGAGCCTCAAGTGTTCTTGGGAAAAGATAAAGCCTTCACTTTTGATTATGTCTTTAACATTGACTCACAGCAAGAGGAGATCTATGTACAGTGCATAGAAAAGCTGATTGAAGGCTGCTTTGAAGGCTATAATGCCACAGTCTTTGCTTATGGCCAGGTAAGCTTCCCAATTTTATTTTAGAGTGTTTATTTTGGAATAAACAAATTTTTGCAACTGATTTTTCTCTTAAATTTCTGAATGCATTAATCTGGTGTTAGCATCTTGGGTTTATTTTCAATGAGTTATCCTGTAGGAGAGTGTTGATTTTATATAGTTTCTGTTCAGACTGGCAGTTGAAAAAAGGAATATGTGTAGGTCACAGATCTGAATTTAATAGCAATGCTGAAAATAGTATCAGTCCATATAATTCCTGAATTCACCTCAATGCAGCAATACAAATTATTAACATAATCACTTGAACTATAGAGGTAGGTTGTACTGAGATTCTTTTCTGAGCAACTTTTCAATCCACTTCATTTTTAGACACTTCTGGGAATAGGAGCTTTTTAAAAATAGATCCTGGGGAACCTCAGGCCACATTGTTTGCTTGTGGGCAAAATGTAGAGATCAGATTCCAAAGTCAGAGAACTTTTTGTAGAGAATACAACCTCTTAGTGCACTGGGCACACTCAAAGCTGAGCACCATGTAGAGAATGTGTTATTGTCTTCTGAATATTCCCTTATGAACTGATTGCATAAAACATGGTCTTGGATGCTGAATTTCATCACTGTTAGGTGTTGCATCTCAAATTAGCCAGGTGAAGTCTATTCCTAGTCAAACAAAGCAGTTTGCAGATCCAGTTTAGCAGATTATGTTCAGCTGTGTGATTCTATCTTTGTCTTAGACTTGACCCACTAATTAAGTGAAAACACTACACTACCTTGTCTTCTATTGGACTTGACATTTAATTAGATTATCTTCCTAGTGAAGCTAGAGCTTGTATTCTTTGGTATAAAGTGAGGACAATGGGAATATAATACCTGAGATATTCAGACATCTTAATTAAGGGAGTCATTTGATCTACTTCAGTGAAGAATTGCAAATGCTGCTTTTACCTCCAAAATACATGCTTCAATTAACAGCCTTGGTTGGAAACATTAACTCATCTTTTGACCTACTGGTGATAGCTTAAGGCTGATGTAAGCTGGTTAGGGAAAGTTTCTAGGGGAAGGGTTATGAAAGACTCAACTGCTTTCTGCCTTCTTGTTTGTGATCTCTGGATAAGCAGCAGAGTTTGTCCAAGTTCTACTGTTTACCCATTTTTCAAAGTGATCTGTTGTGTGTGTTAATATTGTAAAGATGGCAGATTGAGGTGAACACCAGTGTTCACAAACTGTATTCTGTCATGATGTGGTACTGTTAACATGTTCTAGTGACTACTCCTTTTTCACATTAGACAGGTGCTGGCAAAACATACACCATGGGCACTGGGTTTGATGTCAACATAACAGAAGAGGAACAAGGCATTATATCACGTGCTGTTAAGCACCTTTTCAGATGTATTGAAGAAAAAAAACAAGGTGCTATTAAACAAGGACTTCCACCTCCAGATTTCAAAGTGAATGCACAGTTCTTAGAGGTAAATGTGATCCACATTTGTGGGTGTAACTTTGTGAGTTTTTTGGTTGTTGTTTGGTTTTTTGTTGGTTTGTTTTTTTTTTTTTTTTTTTTTTTTAGAAATCCAATTAAATATTTTTTTTTCTGGTTGCTTCTTTTAATTTTTTTTTTCTCCCATGATGTTTTGCATTTATCTTCAAGATTTCAAAAGGAAAATATATGGGATTGCTTCAGCTCTTCCAATTTATGAAAAAGCCTTTTTATCTTATTCCAATTATTTTACTACTTACCTTCGTAGTGTATTTTAAAGTATAGAAATAGTTGTGTTCATCATCATTTATCCCTTTGTAGGACTTGTTGCTCCTACCTGTTGGTACTTTTTGACAAAACTTTAAAACAAGAAATTATAAAAAAACTCCTTAATTGTACTTTGTGACTTCGAGTACCAACCATGCTTTGCCTCCTTTTGTCACTTTGCTATAGATTTCTTTAAATTTCAAAATCTGTTCAGAAGAATTTCTTACACCAAAGAAGAAACATAGCATGAAAATACCTCTTTCTGCAATTCCCACTGGTTTAGGACTGGGCTTCAGTGTCACTGTTCCCTTCTTTCTTAGATGCAGAGAAAAAAACCCTGGTCAATACTGTGGCAAAACTGCTCCCCTTGTGTTTTCTTGTAGACACAGTTAATGGTAGGGGGTCCATAACATCTGTGATCTTTCTGACCTGCAGCAGCTGTTGCTTTACACCTTGTAGGTTTTATACTGTGTCTCCTGACAGTGAAACTGCTTTTTAAATTGATTGTTTTGGGTGTAACATATTTCCATTTACTACCAACATACTTCAGGCACACGGAGAGGCAGAATTAATTTTAGGAAGAGGAGGTGTAAAGTTGTTTTGCTTACTTCAGTATGTACAACTTTATCTACTTTGGGGGTGGAAACTTCCACTTTTTATATTACCCATGAGAAAAGCTGTTGGTTTTATTACTGCTGAAGTAAACTAAGTCCTTTAATCATAGATGCCTATAACTGTTTCAAAGATTAACAAGCTGGCATTAGTTTTGTATTGGTCTAGGTTTGTCGTTGCTACCCTTATGCAGAACTTTTTGTTGCTCTGGCTAATATTTGCCTAGAGAGAGTTGGCTTGAGCATGTGCTGTGGGAATGCTCTACTCTGTGCACGAGGGAGCTGCAGCTTTGCTTAGGCAGCTGCAACACGAGTAGCATGAGGAGCAGTAACCAGTGTGGTTTCCGAACTGATTGTGTTTTTTTGACATAACATTACAAGTATGACCGAGTCCCAAAATACAGGACAGTGATTAAATGTTAAAGTGAGAATAGTGTGAAGAATTGCAGCCATTACAATGTATTTCAGCTGAACTGTACATACTGATACCTGTAATTGCAGCCATTACAATGTATTTCAGCTGAACTGTACATACTGATACCTGTAATTGCAGCCATTACAATGTATTTCAGCTGAACTGTACGTACTGATACCTGTCTTGTTTATATAATTTAGAGAAAGGTTAAATGATGTATGTAATATTTTCTCCCTTAACAAAATGGCAGTGTAGATTTTTTCTTTTACTGAGGCTTTCCCAGAGGGAGCTTCCCCCCCCCCCCCCAATTAGTTTGATATTATACACTATTCTTGTATCAAAAAGTATCCTTGTCCTCCCATCCCATCTACCATTAGACCTGGATTACATAAACTATAATTTAGTCTTTGAACAAGTTGAAGCAAGATGGTATTTTTGGAATAACTTTGAAGTCTTACAGCTGGATATCTGTTGGGAACAGTGACTTCTGTTTGCTACTTTCTTGCCTTTCTTTAGTTGGCTGCAGTCTACCCTCCCTTAACTCTTCGCTTTCCTGATTTTTCAAAAGACAGGCTTATGCAGTCCCGTCCAGTTGCAGGTGCATTATCAGGATCTGATCTAAATTGTGGCATCAGTTTGTTTGAACTTGTGAAGGTAAAACATTAGTAAGAAGATTCCTACATAGAATTTCTGTGCCTAATAATTAAATATAATTCCTTTTTTAATATGTAAAGGATTAAAAGCATCACATTTACAAATGCTGAGCTTTTAATTCTCAGGTATGACTTTTTGCTTTTGAGAGGAGAAAGTCACTTACTTTCAGTGTTATGAGAAAGTACCTTGTGTGAATACGGATCTGGTGTGGCAGTCCTTTGACTGTTACCTAGGGATTTTGATCAGGAATTGAATTAGTCTGGGCAGAGCTTTGCTGACTGTGAATTAGTATAACTAAATTAAAGGCACTTGACATGTTCCAGTGCACACAGGCAGAGACGTGACATTTCCAGTGGGATAGTGTTTTTTCTGGGTGGGTTGTCTGGTTTTTCCCCCTGATATCTTCAACTGGATTTAAACACTTTGCATAAAACTCAGAACATTCTTATGGAGTACAAAATCCCTGCTTGAGAAGCCATGCCATAGTATTTTTGGACTGGTGCTTGGTGCCTTTAAAAAGCAGCTTGCACAAAAACTATTATTACATGTCAAATTCCTTCCTGGCAGGAAGAATTTATCTAAATGAGAGCCATAGAGTTATTGAGATGAGAGAGGAGATGAGGAGGGGTGTAATGGCAGGAAGAGCAAGTGGAATGAGTTGGAAGTGTTTGGAGCAGGGTGCAGCTAACTGAGTCCACAAAAGAAAGGCCAAGGTTAAATCTAAAGACAGAAGGTGCCTGCCACAGAAACCACTCTTGTTCTGCTGGCACCAAATTCATCCTCTTCCCTGGTCCTGCCAAAGAAGTTACCCCATCTTTGGGTGTCATAACAGGAAGTTGTGCGGGTCACTTAATTTGCAGCTGCTCAGTCACCTATTGTCCTTGTGAGTTTGGCTGTTTCACATCTTTTGGGAGCTGAGACATTTAGATTTTTACAACTTTTGGTATGTGCCATGCACAGATTTGTTAATCATTGGAGGAGTTCCTTCTGAAAATTATACTTTTTTGTCTTTTTCTTCTCTTCAGCTTTACAATGAAGAAATCCTTGATCTGTTTGATACCACACGTGATATTGATGCAAAGAATAAGAAATCAAATATTAAAATACATGAAGATTCAGCGGGAGGAATTTATACAGTGGGCGTTACAACCCGAACTGTGAATGGAGAATCTGAGGTGATAATTTGAAATAAATTACACTGTAATATGCCAAGTAGATTCTAAAAATGTCTGTATGCTTTGATGAATGGTTAAAAATAGAGGTCATGCTAGCTAATATCTATCTCCTGAGCAATTTAAGTGTAAAAGCTAGCTAAAATTTTTATTTTCCTAATTCTTTGTAGCCTTAAATCTGACGTGTTTGATGCTAAGTGCATGTCACTTTCATTTAAAGCTAGGAACAGGCTTTTAATATAATTCTGCTGGGAGAATTTTGGCATATATGTAAGTCTCATCTGCCAAATCTTATATATGTTATTTTTTTCTTTTGAGAGGAAAGCTTTGCATTATGGCTGATGTGACATAAACTGCTATTTATGTACGCTGCAAATCTGAATACAAATGTTATTGTCCTTTTTTTTTAATACCAAAAGTACAAAAATCATACATTTTTTGCCACAGGTGAATGAAGCTGGCAATGTTACTACTGGGGTACAGTAAAGAGAAGAGTATGAAGATTTAACTATTTTCTTACAGAAATTACAAAAAAATACTTTTTTAAGGATCTTTGTCCTTTTTTTTTTTTAAGAGAGACATTTTAGTCATATATCCAAAACAGTAAGTGGTACAGGAGCACTTTTCCTTTAACCAGCCAAGGGTGCAATGTACTTCTTGCCTGTTTTCTAGATGATGCAGTGCTTGAAGCTGGGAGCTTTGTCTCGAACCACTGCCAGCACGCAGATGAACGTCCAGAGCTCACGGTCACACGCCATCTTCACCATACACTTGTGTCAGACCAGGGTCTGCCCCGCATTTAACGCTGTATGTATGCTTGCTGTTGGTAAACTTCCCTTTAGTAGCCATTTTTCAAAATGGGGATAGTTTTGGCAGCCACTGCTATTTGAATTGCACTTAGTAAGGATGCTGTAGTCATCATAATGCTTGATGAATTTGCTAAGCATTATAATAATTTGATTTAATCTGTGCATATGTAACCATCCTCTAGCCAGAGGCAACCATAAATTGCAGACTCTTACAGGAACCTACCCATTCTCCTCTAGCGTTTTCTTCAGTATTTTGTTGCGACATACACACGTGAGAAAGTTAAAATATAATTTGTCTTTAATTGGGAAAGCACATTTAAGTGTCTTAGCAGTTAGTGGGTTTAAACTTGCAATCAGGTAACTAAAACTGCTTGGATATTTCAGATTAATTGTTGATAAGGTGCAAGTAGAAAAGCATTAAATTCTGAGGCTCAGTGTGTTTATTTTAAAAAGCTACATATTCGGGTGCAGGTATTTTGTTAAATCTATGCACCTGAAATTCAAACTATGAATGAACATGAAGCTGTTCTGTAGAATATTCTGCATGTGACTGTTCAGTTGTTAGTTGCTGTTGGGTGTATCTCGTAAAGGGAAGAGTTCTGAATAAATCCACGTTAATGAAAACTGCAGTACCTTCAGGGGGACTTAAATCGAATATTCTAAAGGTCTTTTGCATATACTTTTAGAATATTAAATACTATCTGGCTAGCATCCTACCCATAGATATCACATTTTGAAGCATTTGGAACAGTGAATTGGATTTGCAGTGCTTTTTGGGGGGGTTGCTTTTTTCTTTCAATACTACAAATAATCATTTACAGGAAAAATGAGTGTTCCTTACGGGTCCTTTGTGGTGTGTAGCCCTGTTTTATGCACCTGCTAAAAACACTTCTTTCTGCTTTCTGTGCTGAAACTGTGGATTTGGTGGTGTGGTCAGCTGTCTTCACCCGGGTGGGATTTGCATCTCACTCCAAGCCCACACAGGGCACCTCAGTCACTGTGTGGTGACACTGTCTGCCTGGAAATTTTTGTTGCAAACTGTTTACTGGAGAGTGAGAAGTCATCTGGGAGCCTGTTTCCTGCAGGCTGTTGGCACAGCAGTCTCCCTGTGCTGGTGCACTTGCATCCTTCCCCACCAGCTGAGCTGCCCCAGGGGAGTGTTGCCTGGCTCTGCCTGTGTTTTTACAGAGGCTTGTGTTAGAGGAAGGGGTGGCCATCTTCTGCCTTATGTCAAACTGTTTTGTTTCTGCTCTTCTTGGAAGATATGCACAAGATAATCTGACTATGGAGCTGGGCATTTCTAAATCCTGAATTTGTTAAGACAACACCCTCTTCTTTCCCTGTGGTGTTTAGGAGAGTAGAGGATAGACCTGACATTGTCCTCTGAACGCTCCTGGAATCTAAATTAATACAAGCTATTGTTGGGTGGCCAGGAGAGATGTAGCTCAAGTTTCCGTAGACAACAGTTTTGGGAGACCTTTGTTACTAGGGCAACACAGTTTCTCCTTCTCGGATGACAGCCTTGGCCGTGCCCCCTCTGTGCTCGGTGGCCCGTGCCCAGGGCTGGCAGGCAGCCAGGGCTGCAGTGCACAGACGTGCTCCTGGGGCTCTGTGCACACCATCCATGCTGCTTGGAAGTTTCTGGATGTGCATTTCACTTGCTAAATGAAGGAGAGTGAAAGGATGCATTAATCATGACTTTTAGGGCTGGGAATTAAGTGTGGCCCCTAGAGTGTAAACATCAAAATAACAGAAATAATGATTCCTGGTCTTGTGGAAGTGGCACAGTTCCCGTTCCGCTACAAAGGGATACATGAAATATTTAACTACATGAGAATGGTTTGGTCTGCAGAGACCTGCATTACCCGTTGCAGTAGTGAAGGGAGCTGTAGGCTAACTGGCCAAGGACATAAAGGTCACCACAGAATACCTGAGGGTCTGCATTTGGCTTTTTTATTAGGTTTTGTTGTTGTGTTTGTTTGTTTGTTTTTTAAAGGTTTTTCTGGGTTCTCTATGCTTAGTGTGATTAGAAATTCCTAATAAAGCTTGTAGTTTGGGCTGTGAGAGTTTGTTATGAATCCATTATATACTCAATATATGCTTATTGTCTGACACCATGCCAAGTTAGTAGAAGTTGCCCTGCAATGGGTATCTTACCAGTAAAGTCAAGAAGTGAGTGATTTAAAGATCTTTCTCATTGTGTTTCTTTCCTGACAATAAGTCTAACTACACTCGGAGTAAAATAAAAGTCTACAGTGAATGGCAGAACTAAACTAATAGACAGAAAAAAAGTTTGGGATTGTCTAATGAAAAAGGACAATTTTCCTGCCATGCTTTGGGATGTGCAGTGGAAAGAGGCTGCCCCATTGCAGTGTGTTCCTGGGCAGACTCCCTGCACTGATAGAGGCTTGCAGCAAGTGCCAGTCATTACCTGGGGGAGGAAGGTGGAAGGGAGAAAGGAACCTCTTCATTTTCCTTTGTTCCCTCTACTGTTCTTATTTTCTGGGGAACTTAGAAGTGGTAGTGGAATACTGACTGGAGAAATGGCTTCCAACAATAATTCCTAAAGAAGGTTGAAGAATCTTCCCACACCGTCCCACAGGGAGGCTGGTGATGGGCTTTATAGAGGTATAAAATCAAAATATCTTTCAGCTATTTGGCAGGTTTATGAACTAAGTGGTTCTGGTGATTTTGTGGGGTAATAATGTAATTGAAGTTTTCTTTTTTAAAATAATTTTTCCTTTGACAATCAATTCAAGAGTGCACTCTAGGAAATATACAAATTTGTTGCTTACCTTGCTGGAGACTTGTATATTTTAATAGATGTGTCCCCTCATTTCTTCATCAAGAAGCAATGGTAGCTCGTACTTAAAGTAATTTGTATTCACATGCATCTAGAACTGTGACTTCAAGAATGATGTGTTAGTACATATGATTGAAATGAAGATATTATGTTTCCAAATATTGTTGTTATAAAGGAATGAATAAGGAGATGGTCATGGTAAAGAGGTAGTTTTGTAAATAATTGTTGATTGAACTTTGTAAATGTTAATGTGAAAGATCTCACCAAGCCTTGTGGGTTCTTCTTTGCTTCAGGATAATGCCACTGATAACAGGATAATATCTGAATCTTCTGAGATGAATGAATATGAAACTCTTACTGCCAAGTTTCATTTTGTTGATCTGGCGGGATCTGAAAGGTTAAAGCGAACAGGAGCTACAGGAGAAAGGGCAAAAGAAGGCATTTCCATCAACTGTGGACTAGTAAGACTGTACAACTATACAATATAATGTAAAACAACTCCAGCCAAAACACTTAGAAAAGAAATTTATAATTTTTGCTTAATATTTTTATTATCTGTGTACTGGCTTGCTATATGATTTTTTAATTAACTGTATTAAATATTTTACTTAACACTAAACTGAAAAGTAGAGCTGGTGATTATCAGTGGAGATTGTAGTTTCATGTCTTTGTTTTGTGCTACATGGCTATTTGGAGGCTCTGTGCAACTCTTTTAAAAAAAATAAGACACAAAAATGCATGTCTGTTCTATATATGAAAACATGTCTCATTTTTTCTGGGCTATTATGCCATACCAGTTTTTTGGAGTATTGTGCCATTAGAGTTTTCTCAGTAATTCTCTTGCTATCATGACACTTATTTTCTGTAGTTCTTCTGGTTATATTATATAGAAGAGAAAGAATATTCAGTTCAATTTCATCATTGACATAAGCACAAAGCCAGCAGGATTTGGGGGATCTAGATGACATAGTTGTGTCCTTAACAAAAAGCATGTAAAGTACATGAAGGTGAAAACCAGTGTAATGTAACTAATTTAAGATCACAGAAGTTATTTACAGTGAAGTCCAGCCGTCAGTTTTGTGAAAAAGAGTGAAAGTGCTTTAAATCCTTGAAGCAAGCAGGCACAGCCTGGAGTGTGTGCAGTTCTCCATCTGCTGGTGGCAGCTGCATCATTTCCAAAGCAAGAACTTGTAGTACAGGGTGCCACCTAAAGCAAAATCCTTCCATTTGGCTGAAGTGTGTGCACTTCCACATAAAAATAATTTCACAGCCGAATGTTTCATTGTTTACAAACATGCATTAGATCCTTTTAGTAATGAAACAGGATAGCCATGGACTGCAAGCCTTTAATTTCAAGTCTTAAATGCTCAAATCATCATGAGACATGTTTTGCTTTATAACTGTAGAGGTACTAAATTCTGGGGTTTTTTTCTTCATATAAATGCCCCATATTTTATTCCAAATGTAGCATAAGACAGATTGATAAAATTAATTTGAAAGAAACTATAGCTGCTGTTAGAGGTAGAGATCAGCTTTAATTATCATTCAAAGCAAATGTTTGTTAGATTAAGGAGTACCAACTTTATTTTGTTACTGACATGAGATGCTAATAGACAGTGCATATGAATTCTGCAAAGCTCTTTAGCATTCCAGGTACCAGACTGTAAGTCATCCAATGCACTGTTGATGACACAAACATTTCTAAATGTAAAATACAGAAATCTCAGAAATATTTTTATGCTAACTTTCATGATTATATTAGTTTTCTCACAATTTAGTGACTCCAGTTTATAGGTGTTTTAAAACAAAACTACACAGGACCTGATTCTGACTTGTGTATTACGTGATTTGGTATTTTATAGCTGGCACTTGGCAATGTAATAAGTGCACTGGGAGATAAAAGTAAGAAGGCAACTCATGTACCATACAGAGATTCAAAGCTTACAAGGCTACTTCAGGACTCTCTTGGGGGAAACAGGTATGAAAATTGGAACATTTTATGCATTTTATTGTGAATGAGCACAAATGAGAACATAATCTGCAGAAAGTAAAATGAACATTAAGTGACAATAAAAATCTTGTTGGAGGAAAGTTCTGGAGATATTTTTTGTGAAAATAATACTATCAATGGAAGGAAAATATTTTAAAGAGATTTTTGCTTGATTCTTTTCTGTGCTATTGTTATTTTATTAGACATGAAGCTTCAGGTTATTTAAAAATTACCATTTTCAGGCAAGTTCTTCCCATAAAAATACCTGGAGATTGTAGATAGTGCAAATGGCAGGTTTTGTTTACAGCATGTATTAAAGCTGTGATGAGTTTCTCCTTTAGGGGCTGGGTTGTGATTTGGTTTTTTTAGTGGTGTTTGTTTGTTTTGTTTTAAATGCCAGTGAGTTGTTCTCTGTGAGTGCCATGCAGGGGAGTTTGGAGTCAGTTTCCCACAGTCACTTCCATCTTTTTAGAGATTATATATCTCAGCCTATGATGCATCTGTTCAGTTACCTGGTGTTGGATTGCAGCCCAATAAAAACAAAGTAGTCTTTCACCAGGGTTGTTTGTATGAACCATTTGTATACATTCTGCACATACAATGAAGGGAAGTTTTGCCCTCTGAAGGCTTATATAAGGAAACATTAACTAATTTATTAAAATAATATGGATTTTGTATTTGTAATGCTAACATGTACAAATATAAGAGGGATCACAGCTGAGTATATTTTAATAAGGTAGTACTCTTGTTCTTTTATGTGATCCAGTATGCCTGGCTCTGCTTTAGGAAAGGAGGAAGTTTTTTCACAAAGGGGTAGGGAGAAGTGGAAGAACATTCTCAAACTGTTGCTATGCTCTTCAGAGAGGTAACTTTAGTAACAAGTTGAAGCGCTGCAATGTGAGGGAAAGAAGAGCCAGAAGAAAACAACTAAAATAAGGGCTAGAAACTTTCAAAAGTGCAAAAGGGAGGAAGAAACTCCAGAATTACAAAAAAAAAAAAAAAAAAAAGGCAGAAATCAAACAGCATAGCTCTTCTAAGCTCTTTCTGTAAATAAAGGCAGAAAGCACTGCCTTAAGTTTTTTATCAAATACACCAACTAGTGAGCGTGTTTTTTTTCAAACTCTTCTAAAATCGGCCTTTTGTAGAAGTACTGCTTCGACTCAAACATTTTCGCGTCTCCCGGCCCCGCGGCTCCCCGCCGTGCTCTTCAGGAGCAGTCGCGGGGTTGAGTGTGCGATGGGTGGGGGCAGCCCCGGCCGGCAGCCGAGCCCCGCACAGACACTCCCTCCCTGCCCCCGGGAGAGAATCACACGGGTAGGAGGGAGAAATGTCAGGGTTTCACATAAGGACATCCATTAGGTAAAGCAAAAGTCGCTTATGCAAGCAAAGCAAAGGAAATGGTTCACTTCCCATGGGCAGGCAGGTGTTCAGCCTTTCCCAGGACATCAGGGCTCCATCATGCCTTACGGTGACTTGGGAAGACAAATGCTGTCACTCTGAATATCCTCCTCTTCCTTCTCATTGCCCCAGCTTTATGTGCTGAGCATGTTTCCATATGGGATGGAATATCCCTTGGGCCAGTTGGGCTCAGCTGTCCCAGCTGTGCCCCCTCCCAGCTCCTTGTGCACCCACTGGTGGGGCAGTCTGAGGAGCAGAAAAGGCCCTGACTCTGTAAGCCCTGCTCAGCAGCAACTCAAACATAGCTGTGTTATAGACCCATAGTAGGTGTTCCCAGCACAAATCCAAAACAGCCCAAACCACCTGCTGGGAGGAAAATTTTACTCTATCCCAGCCAAAACCAGCACAAATGTACAGATAGCAAATGCTGCCCCAAAAGGTTTTTAATAATACCTGTTTTTATTCTCTGTGTTTTTCTGATTGATGAGAATTGTGCAGATGCCTTCCTTCCTCCCAGTTTTTTTTGTATGTGTCATACATGCTGAGACATTTCAAATCAGCACTTTGCTGTTAAGGAAGATTTTTTTTTTCATATATATTTACATATGAAACCCTCATATTTTTAATCGTTTCTCATCTGGGCTTTTGCAATCAAAATGCATGGAAAAGCTAAATTTTAGCAAATATGCATTTTTTTTTTCTTCTGGAGAATCAGATTTAGATTTCTTTAAGCCTGTTCTGTAGCCTTCCAACTTCCACTCTAGGTATAACTGTCTACATTGTTGTTTCTGTCCTAACAAATACTTACAGAAGTTTACTAGTAATGATTTGGGTTAGGTTGTAGTAAATTCTGAGTTAACAGTGATGAAAACATTGTATCACTGTACTACTCTCACAATAATTCTTATTTTAAGTATAATGCTGTAACAGTTCTAAAGCAGCACTTAAATATTAATGTTTCTTGAATTATTAAAAGAAAAATATGGAACATTGGTGTTTTAAAAGGAATGTTACAATGTATAATATGAAAAATGAAAACCTTCTTAACCTCAGGAGCAGGGGTGAGGGAGCAATGTAAAGAAATGGTGTCATAAAGGAAGTAGAACAGTGTCAAAAAGCCCTAGTCCATTTGACAGTTCAGATAGGAAACTGGAGTTCAAGTTGTTCAGTTTTCAAGATGGGCACGTAGCAGAACCAGTCCTCGGAGGTTTAGAAAAATAAGCACATTCTCAGTGTCAGAATCAAAAACTTTGTTGCTAGTCTTGCATGGCCTTTATCTTGAGGACTAAAAGAGTTGGGAGAACTGACACAAAGATATGGGTGAGAACTGAGGAAGAGTTGCTGAAAGCGAATATTCTTTGTAGCCCCAGGCTAGTTACTGTTCTAGATTAGTTTCCAAGTATATGGTGAATATAAGTGTTTGCCTCACAGAGTGTTGCAGGGATTAATTTGTTTGTTTCACTCTGAAGATACAGAAAGTGAAGATCAGAATCCAGCCTGCCTGCTGCAGATTGTTGCTCCTTTGCCCCAGAGACAGTTCACTCTTCCTTATATAACTACCTAAGTTGTGACATACAATGGAGAAGTTTCCTTTAAAACTTGGAGGCGTGTACTGAGTCCATCAGATGCAGACGTTTTGCCCTTTCTGTTGAGAATTTAGGCAATGTATGCACCTTCAGAATGATCTGCAGCTGGAATTCTGGTTCTGACCCTCTAGGCTCTTCTTACCTGATGTGAAATTAATATGCTCCAGGGAGTGAGGGAAGAAACCTGTTGAATGAGGAAAGCACTTGGTTGGAGTGAAAATTGTTTTGTTGTTTGTTTTGTTTTGGTGGTTTTTGTTTGCTTGTTTGTTTTAGTTTTTTGGTGGGTTGTTGTTGTTGTGGTTTTGGTTTTTTTCTGCTTTTGCCCTACTGGTCTGTCTGCTTGATATTTCATTTGGAGCATGGAATATGTTCTTATCCTGCAATAACATACCATGATGGCATGGCTAGGGCGTGTTTTTGGAAACTGAAAGGAGGATGGTTGCTCATAGGCCTCTTGGGCCAAGAGCTCAGGTTCTGCTGCTTTTTGTTGCAGAAAGTTGCTGTAAGCAGTGGTGTTATGAAATGTGGTATAAATAATTTATAGACATAGAGTGCTAAGGGTAAGTCCTAGTTTTGGGCTTCTTTTGAAGAGCAGGAGATAAGTTGCCGTGGAGAATTCAGCCAGTTTGGAACCTGAGGTAGAGAACAGGCACATTAGGCATGTATGGACACATAAGATGAACATTTGGGCATCTTTCGGATGAAGTAGGTAAGCGACTCAGGAATTACAGTAGACAGTCCTGATGGCTGCATGACCAAATCACTGTCTAGGAATTTAGGTTGACTATAAATTCCTTAATCTCAGTTTATGTATGATTAGGCAAACTGAATGTCATTTGAGAAACGTTTCTGGAAACACCCATTAATTGCTTTTGCAATTTCATGTGTGCAACAAGTAATAACCTAGTATCTCCTATGCTAGGGAGATACCAGAATGTAGCACCTACCAACCTTTGCAATTCACAGTTTGCAGTGAGCTAGATGCAGAAATAGTTTCACAAATACAATGAAGTTGCTATTCTTGTTTCACCTTCTGCCTGAGGACCTGTTAGCTTCTCTCTGCTCTTTTTTTCTTGGTGTGTAATGCTGGCCTATGTTTCTGACTTCCAGTCAAACGCTCATGATAGCGTGTGTGAGCCCTTCGGATCGAGACTTCATGGAGACTTTGAACACATTGAAGTATGCCAATCGGGCACGGAACATCAAGAACAAGGTGATGGTTAATCAGGATAGGGCCAGTCAGCAAATAAATGCTTTGCGCAGTGAGATTGCACGGCTGCAGATGGAACTCATGGAATACAAAACAGTAAGTTTATCCTCTTAGGATTTCTTCTGCTTTAAAATGCTTATAATTCCACAGCTTTTTTTTTCCCCCGTTGACTATTTCCACTTCATATGCTAAAAACATTGGAATTGCAGCCCTGATGTAAACAACACTTAATTCCAGTGATTACCAGATGTTTTCAGAAAATGTAGATTGTGTCCCCAAAGAAAACAGATGTCAGCAAATGTCAGTGATATTTACTGATGGTGCATGCTATTTGCTTTTTGAAAAGCAATGAGAAAGTCATTTCGAAGCAAAAATGACCAAACCACAACTTAGATTGATACATAAGTGGATGTGTACAGTTATGGTGTATTGCTTTTGAAAACTTACTAGACAGCTAAAGCAGTTTGTGTTTTAAAAATCCAATCTCAAGTATATAAGGCAAATATACAAGCCCATCTCTTCCTGAAGTTCATTCGGTGTTTTTGGCAATAAAGGTCATTGCCAAACAGGACCACCTTTTGCTCTTCTTGTGATAGTATTCTGATTCGATAAAGAGTCATTTTTAACCTCTTCAAGAACTTGTATTTCACAAAATTACACAAAACCCACATGTTAAAGTGTTGGCCAAGGCACCAGTCTTTTGAAAACTATCCCTTTATCATTGTTTTAAACTCTTTGAGAGATTATCTTGTGCTACAAGTGTCTGCTTGGAATTCTAAGTCATCTGTGGATTGCTTTTATGAACTTAGAATATTTTTAAGTATAGGTCAGCCTTGACTAGTAATAAATATTTTTACTTTCTTAAAGGGTAAAAGGATTATAGATGAAGAAGGCGTTGAAAGCATCAACGACATGTTCCATGAAAATGCAATGCTGCAAACAGAAAACAACAACCTGCGCGTTAGAATTAAAGCAATGCAGGAGACTATCGATGCTCTTAGAGCCAGAATAACCCAGCTTGTGAGTGATCAGGCCAACCAAGTGCTAGCCAGGACAGGTATGCTGTCAATGTGCATAAACTGCTTTGTAAGTTCATGAACTTTAATTAATTATATGTTCTTGCTTCACTGACTGCTTTTTATTAGCAATGTAGGACCTCCTTTGGCAGAGATAGGCCCACATGTGATTGTTTCTTCTGTTTCTGGAGTGTTTTTTTAATAATAGAAGTAGCTTGGTGCCCTGATTTGACCATCCATTTAGAAATGTGACCAGGAGACATGAAGTAATATTTTTGCATAGAAATTAGCCCCTCTGGTGGCTTAACAAACAGACCAAATAAATTTTGACTCCAAATTAAACTCCAGATAAGTAATTTCGATTTAAGCATTGTTAAAATGTGCAAATGTGGAAAACAAGTTACTGGTATTCACATGATGATCACATAACAGAGGAACAAAAAAGGTAATTCAGTACAAGAAGGAAAGCTATTTTACAAATGAGTAAAGATTTACATGTGTAGCCCAGGTGACTGTTTCCCTTTGCTGGTACCTTGTGCCTACTAGCGATATTCAGATATTTATATTGTTACCTCCCTTTCTTAATCTTTCTCTTCCCTCATTCCCCTTTTCTCTCTGTCCTTTAAAGGGGAAGGAAATGAAGAAATTAGCAACATGATTCATAATTATATAAAGGAAATTGAAGATCTCAGGTATTTGCATATGTATTTGGATAATTTTTATTTAAAAAACAATAATAATAGAAGTGTTAGCAATGCTTCAGCTGTTCTCCTGTGTGGGGATTACTTTAGGAGAGTGGTCCTTCAGCTTTTAAGACCATCTGGTGTTGTTCTTGGACCCAAAAATGTAAAATCAAAATATTTGTAGAGATCAAACTGATGATAGAAATGAGAGTAAGATGTTGCCTAAATTATGGTGATAGCTTCACATTGTTGCACCAAGTAAAACAATAAACAGTAAAACTTAGAATGATTCTTTTAGAACTTTATAACCTCGTGTAGGAGTGATAGTACTGAGAAATTACTTGTTTTAAAAATATGTTTTTTAGAAAATACTTCCTTTTAAAATTCAAAGACTCTTAAATATTTGAGATATTTTTATTTATCTATGTCTTGGACATATACTGTGAAAAAAAAAATCTGACCTATCCTCAGTTAGTGTTAAAGCTTCTGTGTAGCTTTCATATATTATGTATATTTATAAAGCATATTCAGGTATATATGTGTGTGTGTATGTTCATACAGACATATTTTCATGTATTCTGTCTAGGTTATATGATATATGTACAATATATATAACCATTGTCTAAAATGGTATTTTAAAGGAATTTATTACTTGTATTTTTTCAGACTTTCAGACTTCACCTTGGTTTGTAGTTTCTTTTTAGACTTTTTAGAATGTAATGCAGAATGCAGACATTCTTTTTAGAATGTAATGCATGGAAGTTACAGAGATAAGCATGTACATATCATGTACTGGCAATACTTGTAATTCATAGTCTACAATTCTTCCTTTTTTTTTTTATTAAGAGCAAAATTATTAGAAAGTGAAGCAGTGAATGAAAACCTTCGACGCAGCTTGTCAAGAGCGTCATCGAGAGCCACGTACTTTGGTGGACCATCAGCATTCTCTGCTTCTATGCTTTCCTCAGAAAAAGAGACCATGGAAATTCTCGATATAGCCAAGAAAGATCTAGAAAAGCTGAAAAAAAAAGAAAGGAAAAAGAAAAAGAGGTGGTGTATGAATTATAATGCTATTTGTTTTCTCTTTCATAGTAAAAAGGCCTATTTTTTTAACTGCTGAGACTTAAAAAGGCTTGTTGTGTGGGTTTGGACCCTAAACTGCTGTTCCTTCAAACCCTTTTACATGTCGAAGTTATAGTGTTTCTTTTGCATCTTTTCTTCCAGTGAAGTGTGCAGTATTAGTAGGATGAATATCTCCTTTGTAATGAACTTTTCTATGTAATTATGCATAATGATAAAAGCACAGGTACTCTCTCTGAACTTGGTATTTTAAAAACTTTCTTCTAAAATGCACCTGAAATCTAATAGAAGTTTGAAAAAATTACAAATTTTTTTTCAACTCTATGTCAAAACTGAAACAGCTTTCTGAAGAAAAGATATTCTGAATAACTGGGGATTCTGTGGTAGCTGTTGGAATGGCTTCTTTTGCTTTATCTTTTGCTTCTATGAATGTTTTTTAATTTGAGGTTTCCTAATTCTCTGTAACATCATGCTTTGCTGTTTTTTTGCTGTCCAACTTCTCATCTACTAAAATCCTCATAGACATTGACATAAATGCCTGTTTAGATAGCAGTTAGCACAGCAAGGCTTTGTGTGCTCAGAGACACTGCATCCATTCAAAATCTCTGTTTTAGCTGAAATTTTCCATGCTTCTGATCTATTTGTCTTTTTAATAATGGTCCTTCAGAATTCTGCAAGTTCAGAGTAAAACTATAACACTTCAAGCTTGAAATAGTCGAAGTATTAAGTAGATGAGGGTCAGTCCTATCTTAATTTTGGGTCCTGTAAATCCACTCACCACACAAATGTCTGATACTTTTAGAGAAGACTCATTTTAAGAACAACTAGATTCTTTGCATATCATTTTTCAGGAAGCTCTTAGACTTTCATTTTGATAGATTTTGTCTCCTTTTTGTAGGAGCTTGAGGGCAAGACGGAAGTATTAAATAAAATCAGCAGAATGTTCTGTCCTGTCTTCAGCCAAGCACTTCAATATGTCCTTTAACTGTAAATGCAGGAACAGATTTGATTTTGTATTTTTTAACACATTATAAAATCAATCATGCATTTAACTGCATGCTTAGATAGAGCCTCAGTTGTTAGGTTGTGTTTCTGTGGTTTTGTTTTTTTTTTGAAAGCTGGTCATGCTTTCTCACACCAGGAAAATAATATTGTGATGGGATGGCCTAGTAGTCTGAGCTGAGACTCATGTAGTCTGAGGGACTACATACCATGAATTATTTTTGAGATCAGTTTTGAATCCTAGCATTATAGAATTCGAGAGCTGTAGAAAAATTAAAGTTGGAAGAGATGTCTTGATGGCTCCATCTTAAAGTGGGCCTTCTGTTCTGTAAAATGGGGTCATACTCTTCAAAGTGCTGCTGAGGTTTCAATCTGTCTACTGGTCTATCTGCAGACTGCTTTGTAATAAATATGTAGAAATATCTGAGGTGCATGTGTTGGGAGGAAAATTCATTAGATGCTAAGAAATGTTAGAATTTGAGGGATTGTACATTGTCATGCTTGTTATCTGCAGAGTGCTTCTATCCAATTAATGAAAAGTCTGTGTTAAGGTTATATCACTATGAATTTTTATTCTATTGAAATTTCAGGAATTGGTGGTGTGTACACTAATGTAATGCACAGACACTGCCATGCAATTTGATTTGGATTCTTTGTTTTAATTCGTTTTCTACAGGTATTTAGTTACATTTACTCTACTATTCTTTTAGTGTTGCTATTCTTTTAAAGTTGTCTAACTAGCATCTTTCAATTAAAATGGGATTGGTAAGCCCAGCTACTAGTTCTTAGTTCTGCCCCTATCTGCTGCTTTTCTTCTTGGTCTTTTGTTTCCTGGTTATGGGTCAGTATGACAAAAGGTGTGTAATTTTAAATATATACAACTTATTTAAATTGTTTTGAGGTTGCCTGAAGGCCTAAGATTAGCAAGGTTCTGAGTGAGCATCAGGTATGTACTGCTGTGTATCTGTAGCCTTTAATGAACATCTGTCATAAAGTTTATTGGAGACAGTTTACACAGCAGTAATATTTTGCCTACTGAAAAGCTGACAGGATTGGAGTGTCCCACAGTGTGACTTTGTGTGACTTATACACTAGAAGCCCCTGAGGAAATCTTCCACATTCCTTTCAGTTGTTAGTCAGCCTTATATACCTGGTAACCATTCCTGTTTTCTTTTGACTCCCCTAACCTTTGTTAAACTAAATTAGGGATGAAAGTTACCTGGGGTTCAGCGTGCTAGCCCCTAGCTGATACTGAAGGAGGAGGGTAGGCAGTGTAAGGTGAAAAGGCAGCAAAAGCTCTTGCTTAAAACTTTGTCATAATGGAAAATGAGGAATTTCAGTAGTTGCTGAATTTTAAGCCATCTCTATGCTTACATATGTCGTGCAGACTTTTTTTACTGACAAATCCACATTTATTCAAGAGGAAAAACTACAGGCAAAAATACTAATATTTTGTCCATCTCATTGCTTCTGGTGCATGTTTTTTGTTAATTTATTTAAAAAATAACAAGAAATTATTGACATGTACTTTCTGAATCCCAGAAAAATAAGCTGCAGTTTTCTACTTTTTATTTAAAAACAAACAACAAAACCCAAACAAAAACATGAATGCAGTTTGAAGATGTTTTTGTATTAATTATATTCAGAATATTAATACTAAAATTTTCTTATTCTACTTTATATTACAATATGTTGTCATCATGTGTAAAACTAGTGCATTGGTTTTTTTCCTGATATGTTCCTGAGAATATATAACTTTGGGTCAGTGGCAGTCTTTGCAGTTTTCAGTATTTTACCTGCCAACTTTAAGTGGAGAAAGAGGAGAAAGGTTTTTCTAGAATTGAGATATTTTCTTAATCCATTATTAGAAATATTTTGCAAAGTTAAATATATTGTCTAAAATTTCTTCCTTAGTGTAACTTGAATTTACACTTGTTATCAGTGGCAGATTAGTTAACCTACATATGCTGCTTCTTTGTTTTCTATTTACTTTCCAACTGTCTAGGATGTATTGCCTTTTTACTACTTGTTGTCTCTTGATGGTATCTTTTAAAATTTCATTTTCAACTCCGCAAGCTCATATATATAATTTTTTTACCTTCTTATCACTTTTGCTTTTCACTGTCTGGTTTGTTCTTCATTGGCTTGGCCTTCCAATACTGTACCTCGTGCTTTTGAAGGCTACAGAAACTTGAGGAAAGCAGTCAAGAAGAAAGAAGGTTGGAATATTTCCCAGGTTTTTAATTACCTGTCATTTCAATTAACTGGTTGTCATACATAAAAAGAAGTTGGGCAGATTTGTAGGTATTTCAGGAGTAGTTAATTTTCAGAATTCTTTCCTGGGTTTTTACTTTCAGCCAGTGTTAACTGGAATAAACCTCTGTTGTGGAATTGAGGTTGGCTCTGGAGTTATACAGTGTTGAGCAAGTTTTTGTGGGGAGGTGGCACCTTTGGGAGTTCCTGTTGAATTAATTGAAGTGAAATGAAAGGCAGGAGGAAGGTGTAGTAGCAGATATAGTATGAAACATCTAGCAGGCAGTATGTGACAATAGTTTTGGTATGTGAGATCAAGAGTGTCTTGGACCATCACACCTCAGTCAAGTCTGCTGCTTTGGTTTCTGAAAGCCTGTGACTGAAGCCTTGATCATTCCTCCCATTCTGTTTCAGCCAAACCAGTAGGTGAATAGTCAGTCACAGAGAGTAGTTCATTTGAGGGCTCTAGAAAGAGAAGTGTATTATGATTGAAAGTGAAACTAAAGGGGGTTTTATTTTTCTGCTGTCTACTTTGATCCAAAAAACCCACCCACTGAATTGATGCAGATGATGTGAATCCACAGGCCACTTGCATACACATTAAGCAGTACAGTTAATCCTGGGAGAGCTGCTAGCTCTCCCTCCTGTCCTTCCCCTTAGGCAGAACATAAATTCTCTGTAGTGGTTAGTTCTGTTGTGACTGCAGCTGGAAGGAAAACCGGGGGTTTGCCTCAGTCTGCATGAGGATTGCAGATAAGATCCATTATCTTTTTAGGCTTAATAACCAACATAGAACATGTTCTGGTTTGAGGGAGATGAGAATCTGTGGAAATGAGATTGTATGACACAGTGTTCCCTGTTAGGCGTTTTTTTTGTATACAAATCTGGTTAGATTTTTTAATTCCAGAGTCCTCAGCTGCTGCATGGATTCAGATGGTCCAAGCAAAAGCTTTCTGCCTTGTGCACAGTCAGCTCATAACTGGTAATGAGTGGGGCAGAAGGGAATCAGTTAGCACTGAACAGATGAAAAAGCAATAAACCACAGAAAACCACATGTACACAGAAGCACTGTGCTACTCAACAGGCACTTTTTAGATTTGAGCTCTGTTTTAAAGGTGTCACCAAATTATAGTGTCTCAAAGCTACTTTATATTTCTTGTTACTGCTCTGAGTATTGCATTTACCCAAGAGTTTGATCTTGAATCTGAGCTCCTCTTGGTATCAGTGGAGGAAGATGTGCATTTCTAGTTTCTGTGCCTGATCAGTGACAGCACAACTTGCCAAACTTTTATGCAGATGAAGTTAGTTGAGATGCATTCCATATTATGCTATCCTAACCACATTTTTTCATTATTACCCCCTATGGTGTCTAGCTCTATTCTGTCACAATTTCCCATCCATTGGAGCTTTGGGTTTTATGCATGTAGTACTAGAGGGACTGATACCTGATCTGTGACAATTTGCAGAGTGCCATTGATTTTTGTATTTTATATTTGCATGTGATGTCTTAAATGTGCACTTAAAAATGTTAAAACTTGCCCTAATGGGTAATATACCAAATGTTTAGAACAAAACAAAAAAACCCTGGCTGTAAACCCTTTTTATTGTTGCATCAATGCCTATTTTGAGCATTCCCTTTATGTCAAAGTAGATAACTAATCAAAAGAGTGGCTATAGTATGATAAATTAGGATATTGTTTAAGGTTTTACATAATTTTTAAGACTATTCTAAGTACAGTAGGCTCTGTTATAGCTTGAAAGTGTAGGAATACCTGTAATGGATGTTGTACTTGCACACGATGTTCTTTTATTGTTTTTGTAAAGGCTACACTGGGTACACTGCAACTTCCATGCAAAATTAGTAGTGCTGTAGTATATGGAGATGCGTATTCTGATTGTCCCAGTTGTGCAGTATGCTGGAACAATATGTTAACCATTACTATTGCCTTGCAGATTAAGAGTAATTAGGCATTATTTTATTATCTGCAGAAGTTTGGAAGTTGTGTTTTACCCATGCCCAACACCTGTACATTTTTCTAACTACACTCTGTTTTTCATCTATATTTGGAATTACAACTTACTGGTTTGGGGGATGGGAAACACCTGCCATTTCAGTTCATGAATAATTTGTGTCTGCCTCTTCTACTAGTGTTAAAGAGGATAACACAGACAACGAGCAGGAGAAGAGAGATGAAAAAGGCACTTCAGAGAGAGAGAATAATGAATTAGAGGGAGTAAGTATTTATAAGTGTTTGGTTTATTTGTTCATTGTCTGTTTAAAGATTTACAAGGTTATACAAAGAAAATTAGGAGTGGACTAGGTGAATACTGCAGCTTCACAGTGATAGTCACAAATGATTGAGGCATGGAAAAATGTGGGGGTGCTTTAATGTCTGTATGTTTTGTAGGAGGAAATTCAGGAAGTCAGTGATCATGATGATGAAGAAGAGGAAGATGATGAGGATGAAGATGACATGGAAGTTGTTGAAAGCTCAGATGAATCAGATTCTGACTCTGATGAAAAAGGTGATGTCAGTGCAATATTCTGTAGAGTTTTACAAGTAATATCTGTCAAACCTCAGGTCTTGGTAGTCAAGAAAGTGTGTTGTCAACTGTCTGTCTTTAATTCTCTGTGAAGAGTATGTCCAGTGAATTATTTTTTTGGTTATGGTGCTAGAACATGTAATAGACAGCTGATCAAATGTCCCTGTATGGGTTTTGAAATTGACCAAAGGCCATCTGGTGTTTGATAATGTGTTTCTTCCTTGATTAAGACATCCAAAGTGTAAGGTTTAAGTATGGCTTCTTTTTATGTCTCTGGACTAATTACCAAGGTGATAGCTCCTATCAGCTCATTTGGAAATGGAGAAGAATTTAATTTTGAAAGGCTGGAAGTCTATCAGACTTCCTCATTTTTTATATGATGAGAGTCAGAAACAGCATCACCAGCAATTCTCTCGTGAGTTGGACTACATGGGCAAACCAAGTCTCTTGGTTTCTCCTTGTTTAAGAGTCACACAAACCATTAGCAGGAACCTGAAAAATAATAATCCTCAACTGATATCGTTATTCTGAAGCACATAATCCTAAAACAAAAAAGAGCCCAATTGGCTAAATAAGTTAATTAAACTTTCACTAATTTATCATGTGGCTTAGTACTTTTTCCTTACTTTTTCCTCCTTTTTCCCTTGACTGTTCCATTTCCATAACTGAGATGGTGCCTCTCTTCTGAGAATTCTGACTGTGTTTTTCTAAGAGTCAGAGAAAGGAAAGTCTTCATTTGGAGTCTGCCAGCAGTCAGTTTTTCCTAATATAACTTGCTGGGTTTATGAATGACGGTTATTCTTCAGCCCTGAGATGTGGCTGAAATCTTGAAGCCTTTTGGATGGGGAAGGTCAGATTGCTGATACTGCAATTTAAATGAGTGGTTACAACATAGAGGCAACTGTGATCCAGTGTGACATCTTTCACTACCTCTTTTCCAGTTCTAGGACTGAGAGTGTTTAAGAAGACCTTATCATGAATTGCAGATAAGAGGGTTGTGTGGTGCATTGTGATTTGTGTGGAATCCTCCTGTGCACAATATGTATTTACAGTGACCCTAAGATTGCAAGGAGTATCTGTATTCATGTGGTCCTTGCTGTTAGTTTAACAGAAGTCTTTCTGTTTTAGAAAATTATCAAGCTGACTTGGCAAATATCACCTGTGAAATAGCCATTAAGCAGAAACTGATAGATGAGCTAGAAAACAGCCAGAGAAGGTTGCAAACACTGAAAAAACAGTATGAAGAGAAACTAATGATGCTGCAACATAAAATTCGAGACACTCAGCTTGAAAGAGATCAGGTTCTTCAAAACCTGGGTAAGAAGTACAAAATCATTTATCTTGTATAAGCTGTTCAAGTTGAACTGTTTTCTACTTCTCTCATTTTCCTTTTCAAATTTGATGAGAAATTGCAGAAAACAGAAATCCGGTTTGTATCCATGAAGTCAGTGAATCATTCTTTACTCATTCTAGTTTCTATCAGAATTGAGAGAAAATTTTTTTGAAATGCATTATTACTCACAGGTATTTCATTCAGGTGAATAAGTATTTTCAGTTTTCTAAGAACTCTCATAATCCTGGAGATAGTTCCTGAATTAAAAGTTTTTTCATGTTCTTTTCTCCCCATTTGCATAAAAATAAGAAAAAGGTTCAGTGACCTTTCAGAGGTGTTTGGTTTTACTGACCAAACCTTTTTGAATATGTATTAGTATTGATGATAGTGATGATGATGATTAGTATTGATAGATGATAAACCACCTATGACTCAGGAGTCCCAAACCACAAATAACTGTACTTCGGGAGTGCTGTGGAAAGTATTTTGTTCATTTTTTCTTTTTTAAACATACACTATATATGCTTTATGGTTATACTCTGTCTAGACTTTTGCTGTTCCCCTGTTATTCCTTAAACCTTCCCTGTTTGTCAGTGTCAAAGAGGAATGCTGGGCTTGATGGCTTTTAGGAGTGTTGTTATACTCCTGTGTACAGATGTGTGAATGTGTGTATTTGTGCTTTTGGGTGCTCAGGTTTGTTGCAAAGAAGTCAGAGGAAAGTGTTAATACTTGATCTCTTACCCCAGAGTGCATACGAGGTGGGAAGTTCAAAGCAGTGCAGGTGGCAGGAACTAGAGACAAATTAGGTTGTTTTAGAGGTATGGCAGATAATGCTAAAGCAGAGCAAGAAGTTATCTGCTGTGACTGGCAAAGTAAAAGTACCCCTAACAAAAGCAGACTAAGAATTCCCTTTTGCTCTAGGTTCTGTAGAGACCTATTCAGAAGAAAAGGCAAAAAAAATCAAGTCAGAATATGAAAAGAAACTCCAAGCCATGAATAAAGAACTGCAGAGACTTCAAACAGCTCAAAAGGAGCATGCACGATTGCTTAAGAATCAGTCTCAATATGAAAAGCAGCTGAAGAAACTGCAGCAGGAGGTGACAGAGATGAAGAAAACCAAGGTATATTCCAGTAAACCTGAAGTGTTGCACAATGAATGTTTACTGAAAATTGGGTTGAAATCTCCTGTGCATCCATCTACCTGATAACTCTGTTCTTGCAGTTATCTGCTTGAAAGTCTGAAAATAGAAGAGATGCGAGCACCAGGCTGGTCCTGGGGGAGAGGGGTAGCTTTTAGGTATAATGAACAGAAATTAAGATATCAAACATGCATAAGCTTGCACAGCTTAATAGCTGTTATTCTGCACTCAGTGAAGAAGACATTAGATGGAGAGGTAAATGGCTAAAAGCCTGTAATATACTGGAAAATGGCAATTTGAAGAGAAAACTGTATGGTTGGGGGCAGGGAGCAGCACTTCAGCATGAGCAGCTTTTCTAAGTGATGACCTCTTTACAGGTTCGCTTGATGAAACAAATGAAAGAAGAGCAGGAGAAAGCTAGAATGACTGAATCTAGAAGAAACAGAGAGATTGCACAGCTTAAAAAGGAGCAACGCAAACGAGAGGTGATTTGACAGATAAAGAACTTGCATTTGGAATAGGCAGCTGTCATTGTGATGTGCTTCTGCTTGCAGGCACACACCATGTATATGCATTCACTGAGGCAGGCATGTACCTGTATATTTTCAGTGAAAATGTACAAAATTTGGTTTGACTTCCATGCAAACACAGCTCCTAGCTTCAGGTGATAAGTCTTCCATTTCCTGTTGTGCTTATTGAGTATGTATATCGATGTTATCAGTGAATCTTCACAAAGTTGTTGCTACCACCTTGTTTTGCATGGAATTATGCTTTTTGATAGAATTGATACAGTGAAACACTTATGATTATTGTGCACTAGGAAGATCAAGAAACAATCAGGACTTGAGTCTTCATGTTACAGCAATTTTGCAGATTTATATTAACGTGTAGAAGTCTTTTTTTGTTTATACAGTGCAGTCCTTATGAGAGATAATGGAAAAAATATCATGTGCTGCTTCTGTTTTTTCACAGCATCAACTCAAGCTTCTGGAAGCTCAGAAAAGAAACCAAGAAGTTATCTTACGTCGCAAAACTGAAGAGGTACTGTGGTAAAACAGCGATGCATCTTTGAAACCAGAATGATGTTGTATTGCTGTAAATTAGAGCACAGTTTTGGGAGAGCTGATCCTGTCTTTGCACTGTGTTTCAGGTCACAGCCCTTCGTCGGCAAGTAAGGCCTCTGTCTGATAAAGTGGCAGGAAAAGTGAATCGGAAGCTGAGTCTGCCTGAGCATTCCATGCAGGAGGCAAGTTCTAGTTTGTCAGGAGAGCATGATGGCTCCAGAACAGCAGCACAGCAGAAGATGAGGATTCCTGTTGCAAGGGTTCAAGCATTATCTGTAACTGCAACAAATGGAACAGGGTAAGGGTTAAAACTTTATAGGACCCTCTTATAAGAACTGAAGTTTGTGTGGACTTTCTAGCAGACACGGTTGTGATGATACATGTTGCAGGAGCTGTTATTTGTCAAACTGTTATCATGTAATGCTCATAAAATGGGCATTTTACCATTATTGAATGCATTTTCAGTTTTCTGGCTTTAAGACAATAATATAATAATATAAAATGGCATTAAATGGCAAGTCGCATAAACTGGATTTTGAAATTTTGAGGGTTTTTAAATCTGCTCTTTGAGAGAAATTACCTTCGTGGTCCAAGGCCAGCAGTGTTAAGTTCACAGAAAAACTTGTTGGAAAATGCAGTTCAGTGTATCAGGTTTATTTGTGGTTTTTCACTGTGGTTTGAAGCAGATATCCTTGTTAAATAGGGAACAACACCTGTGTGGCATTTGAACTCAATAGTGCATCATGAAAGATGCTGCAGTGTTTGATACCTGTTTTTCAAGTGCAGCATGTTAGAGTGGATAAAGGCAGCTGTGTGGTGCAGTGAAAACCTACAAGAACTTCAGTGTGAGATTTTTAAGTTGTTTGTGAAAAATATTCCAGCCTGATGATCATTTCAGCATTCAAGTTTGTAACTGCACTACTTTAGCCTTAGCTGTCTATTTCTCCTGAATGTATCACAGGAAGAAGTACCAGCGGAAAGCAGTGACAAGCAGAGTTTACTCCTCAAGGGCAGCCAGGATGAAGTGGCAGTTACTGGAACGCAGAGTGACTGATATTATTATGCAGAGGATGACTATTTCCAATATGGAGGCAGATATGAACAGGTTGCTTACGGTGGGTGATCTGCTGTGCACTGTTGCCTGTATCATTGTATTAAATAAGGAGCACTGCAAGTATGTTTGCTGTAAATTAATTGCTGCTATGGCAGCATTGGCAGAGTGGGTGAAATCTACTGAAGGCAGTGAAGACACTTTTGACCCCAGTAAGCATCTGAACCGTGGGGTTGCTGTGCTTAGTAAGAACTAAGAACCACATGTGTGGCATCATGTGCAAATAGATTACTGTATTCATCTTTGCAACTTCTTCCCATGGAAATCATGATATATTAGTTAAACTGTAGCAAATGAAGGAAAACAAAAAGGCATTTCAGTGTTCTGAGGGCTTACTAATTCCTTTTTCTGTAATATTATGTCTTTGTGGAAAACAGCAACGTGAAGAACTCACCAAAAGAAGAGATAAGCTTTCAAAGAAAAGGGAGAAGCTCATCAAGGGTGGGGGTGGCAGTGAAGCAGATAGGAATGTCCAAAACATAAATGAGGAGCTGGAATCAGTAACTGCAAATATAGACTACATTAACGACAGCATTTCTGACTGCCAAGCAAACATTATGCAAATGGAAGAAGCAAAGGTAGGCCAAACATTATTGCAAAAATGGTAAAATGGGGACAAGAAAACACAACTCTGTTAGCCTTGAAAATGTTCTCATTTAGAAATTAGCTTTTGCTTGTCTGTGTAATTATTGAGCCAGGAAGTGAAAATCGGTGAAAACTTTTATGTGAAGTTTGAGATGAAGACTTATACAATTGATACCTGAGTTTTAGTGTCAATAGCATAATGCAAGTTAAGATTGCAAAGCATTTAAATGTCAAAGCTGTTGCTTTCTAGTGTGCTGGCAATAAATTAATATAATTCTTGTGAGTTTTTCACAATCTGACTGGGCTTATTCTTATGCACATAGGAAGAAGGAGAGACCTTGGACGTAACAGCAGTGATTAATGCTTGCACTTTGACAGAAGCTCGGTATTTGCTTGATCACTTCCTCATGATGGGTATCAATAAGGTAATGTATTAAGTGAAGTATGTGTTTGCCACACTATGGCATGTGCCACAAGCACATGTGTTGTGTTGACATAAAGACGTGACTAATGCGTGTTAAAGAAAGTAAAGCTGGTCAACATTACTGAGTTATGCTGGTTCTCATGTGAAGGCCCTTGAGATCTGTTGTCCTCTTTAACTTACTGCCTGCTTTTCAAGCCCCAGTAGAGCCTTCTTCACTGTATTAATTAGCTCATGTTGTTCTTATGAGAGCACTAGCTTTTTGTAATCAAATAAATCTCTATGTTTTTCAACAAACTCCTAAAGAGAGCTCATGATCTTTTTTTAAAAGACTGGCTCAACCACCTTTGTACAAATACAAACCTCATGTTGATCCATGACATACTTCAGTCAGAGTAGAACCACAGGGATTCTTCTGAAAGTCTTGGGAACACATGTTTTCTTTCATATTTTCAAAATAAGTATTTAGGAGCTTGTAACGCTGTGCACACATCCATCATGTGCTCTTGCTGGCTGCTTTTCTTTCTGTCTGGAGGATGGTACTCAGTCTCATTGACTCAAGTGAAAGATTTCAATGATACTGAAGCTGTCTTTGGGTCAGCTTCCCTGACCAATTCTCTGGGGGGGTTTTTCGCATTCTTGATTCATCACTATGCAGGTAATCCAAAAATTTGTGGAGAAAAGAAAAGGATAAAGAAAATTCCCACAATCACATTGGCTTCTGGAAATTTCAGTCTTTTAATATTTTTTTCAGCCCTTGGATGTGTTTGAATGGATCTTGCAACAGAGTTAATGTGAGAAAAGTGCCTCTGACTCACTCTGTTAACAATTTCTCTTTATGATGATAAGAAGCTCCATTATGTGAATGATTCTATCATCTTTTTGTTAAGTAATTATCACACAGAAAAGCTGAAGGGATTTTTTTGCAAAATCAGTCATGCCTACTGTCGTTCTATTGTTTTCACCTGTAAAATGTGTCTATTGGTATGTAGCTTTAGTTCAATCAGAATGTAGTAAATTCATAGGGCTACAGTTGTTACTCAAGCACTAACACTCAAAGTCTGCTGTTGCCCTACAAGTCTTTGAGATGTGTTGTATCTTCATTTTTCTGTACTGTTCCTTTTGGAAATCTATTTGGAAACTGTTGCCTGTAAATTTCTTTGGCTGTATTGTTTACAACTAAAAAATTCCCAGCAATCCATGGATTGAGGGAAGTTTCCTTAGAATGAATTCTGTTGTAAGTTAGGCCTTAAGATCTTTCATTAGAAGCTGAAAGTTCACTGAGTGATTGTGTAGGAAAGATTACAGTTCCGAGTCCCATCCTGTCCCACTCTCACCCCCCGTTCTTTGTCATAGAGTATCATAGATAATAATTTTTTAAAAAGCAGTTATGTGTGAAAAGTGGAGGTGTTGATCTTTCAGATGCTTGCTATTCTTAAAAAATACGAAGACTCTGAGTTGCACTTGGGAGTGATGTCTCACTTAGCCACTAGATGCATATTTGCAAGACAGTCTGAGGAATGCAAGTTAAAGGACTGCTTAATGAGTCTCTTTAAAAGGTGAAGGAAACAAAAAGACCCTTTCTTGACACCTGATCTTCAGATTGTGAGAGGGCAGCTGCAATGTGCACATTGTTTGTGTTTGTAGTTTTTTTAAATTTTGACAATTTTCATTTTGTAAAACAAGGGTTATGATAAAACATTTGTCATCTTTCTTTCTCCTAGGGTCTCCAAGCAGCTCAGAAAGAAGCTCAGATCAAAGTTCTTGAGGGACGACTTAAGCAGACAGAAATTACTAGTGCTACTCAAAACCAACTGCTGTTTCATATGCTGAAAGAAAAAGCTGAATTAAATCCTGAACTTGATGCTTTTCTGGGTCATGCTTTGCAAGGTAGTCTTTTCATCTTGTTTTCTGAATAGTCAACTGCATGTCATGTTTGCCTTTTGTGCATGCTGTACTGGGCATTCTAGACTATTTCTTTCTGAATAGATGCTGTATTTTAACATCTTATACTTCACAATTGACATGCATGTATTACATTTTTAAGTAAACCCTCTCAGCAGTGAAATATAGGAAACAATTTTTTTTTATTATTGAGATTTTTTAAAATGCAAATAATCTGCTTGCTGTTTTTGCAATTTGGAATAGTTTTTAACTTCTGAATGTGAAATTTGAAAATTCAATCTCATTCAGTCATCATATGCTAGGAATTTTGGATTGGCATTTTATGTCATTACGGCATCTATTCTACTTCTCATGAGATGATACTAAGAAAAATTAAGAATACATTTGGGTACTTTTGTTTTATTTCTTTTTATAAATGGATATGTTTTGATTGGAATGTTGCTTTTTTTTCCTTGTTGCTGTATTTACACAGACCTAGATAGCATACCACTGGGTAAGTATGTTTAGCTTTCTGTGTACTGTACAGCTGCATGAGTTACTAATTCATTCATGTTCACTAACTGATGCATCGTAGAATTCGTGAGTGTGTGAAGTTTGCATGAACTATTCTGTAAATGTACTCATTATCATGAGCTTAAGGAGCATTTCTTCCTTTCTGAAACCACCCCTAGCTCTCATGGTAGTAGCCCTTGTGGTAGTTGAAAGTGAAGACAGTAAGCAGAGCTGTATTTCAAATTTATAACTGGGTGGTTGTGAACCCAAAGTATGTTCAGACTACATAAAACTATTTTGTGATATGCTACTGTTGTGACAAATTCTGCTCATCTTTTTAGGTTTGAAAAAAGGCAATTCTTAACTTGCAGACCATTTTAAATCTTTTGCAAATAGCTCATTTTGTAATGTAAACATTGTACAGAATGCAGGATTATATCTCACTTTTTCAATTGGGTTTAAGTTACTGGCTTCACTGATTTTGAGATAAGTCTTTTGTTGCTGTTGTTTTAAAGTTATTCCCAAATGAATTAAGCTTATTTTTTTCCCTCCAAAAGATTGGCTATATTTGGAACTTGAGAAAAAATGTTCCTGTTACCAGTGATAATTCCTTTTGTGTTGTCTTGTGCTATTTTTAATCACATTATGTTGTCCCGTGCTAGTTTGCACAGCATTTCAAAAGCACAAAACTACATGGAAGTGTGTAGATCATAATCTAGGGATGGTGAGAACATTGCCAGCTTCCTGTCAGGTGACACCTGAAGATCTGTGTCAGGGAATCTTGCTGCATGCAGCCAGTTATTTATTCAGGAACATCAGTGGTTTGTACTATTACAGGGTCTCTAGAACAGGCCTTTAATGTGTGTGCATGTTCACTCTGTTGGAGCATTGTTTCTCCTGACAGCATTTCATGTTTTTTTAGCTCTGGACAGGCTTTTACTTATTAACAACATTTGAAGCAATGAAAGCCACTTGCTGAATGTATTGCAACAGTAGCTCTGTCATCAAATTTTTCCTAGACTGTTGTCTCATTAAGGAAGCTTTTTAACACTTTGCAAGCATGACCTGAGGCTTTTAGAGTATCTAAACCACTCAGAACTCTGCTAACACTTTATAGGAAGGAAATGCAGCTGAATATGTGGACTAACCTAGGTCCAAGTTGAAATCCCAACTGTGGGCATTCTGTGTTTTGTGGATCACTAGTGACCAAACCCTTTGAGCTGCAGGGAGTTCAGACACCATTGTAGTGAGGCTTTGATGATGGGATTGCCAGCTGGTTTTCAGGGACTCTGTTGGTGCAGGGCCTGACACAGTTCCTGTAGGTAGAACTGTGAGTGGCAGCAGATCGTGAGATCAATCTCACCAGGATGCCTGACGTCTTGGTGGTAGAGCAGAGAGCCCTATCCCAAGCAAAGGAATTGCACTTCCAGGGTGTTTGTGATTCCACCTCTTGATGCCTGCTTTCAGATCCAATATCTTCAAAAGTTCTTAGCCACTTGGCTCAAAAAAGCTTGAACATTCCCCAGTGTACTTTTGCACTTGCATTCAAGTGCAGACAAGAAGTTGTTTCAGTCTGCAGAACCTTCATTGGTAGATGAACTAGCTGCCATTCACTATCCCATCTGCTCTGATGAAGAGTTAAAATGACCACAAAATTGAGCTTTGAATGTTGCTGAAGTGACTCCTCTTTGAGGAGTTGTGGGAGCTGCTTTTCCTTTCCACCTGTGACATATGGACATTCATGGATGTGACTCACAACCATTTATGTGCAGATTTTGATTTCAAATGTCATTTCCTCTGGGTGAAGTATGCTGGTGTATGGCATTGTTCTGGTACCGTCCAGTTGCTGCTGCATGAGGATGAAGATGAATAATCAGAAAATTCTCCACCTGTTCTGCAATCATTGGTTTACTAGCAGCTATCCCTGCAAACATTAGTGTCTTTACTAACTTTATTTCTCCTTTCATCTCTTCTCACTCTTGCAGAATCTTGCTCTTTCTACCTTTTTGTTGATTCTGCACACTGGTTTGTATCTCGGGGCTTTGGGCAGGTTTCCTGTGTTGAATTGCAGGCAAACTGAAGAAACTCATCAGGTCACATGAGAGTGAGCCTACAAATAAAATCCCATCTTTTATGGTTATTCTGCACTTTCTACTTAGTTACCTGTAAAAAATCACAAGTTCTTTATGATAAGGGGATGAAGCAACATAATTCTAATAGGAATCCTGTATTTTTTTTAAATAGATTTATTTTAGGGATGCTGCTTTTGTCTTACTGGAAGGAGCAGTATTCTAAATCCACACTTTTGCAGAAGGCATATAGTAATAATAGCAATAATAACAACACTAATAACAATAAGTATTGAAAGGTTTTAATCTGGCCTCAAATCCAGGATGGAACAAAAAAACCCTGAAAATTCAGAGTGCTATTCCTGTGACCCTGCTTTCTTTATAATATTGTTGTATTCCTGATACTTAAGATTATATTGTTAAGGTTAATACAGCAGTTGAGTAACTCTGAAGTGCATTGTTGGTGTTTGATCTAGGTTGATGGTTTTAACCTTTTCAGGAAACATGTTTAGATGCAGCATACACAAAAGGCAGTATTTTCTTTCTCTTTTTTCCATTCCTTCTCAAAATTCAACTGAAGTTGCAGATCTTTCTTCCCTTTCTCCAAAGCATGAACTTGCACTTAAAACATGGACAAACCTGTTTTAGTATGGGTTACAAATGTATTGGTTCTATGCATTGCAAATGGTATCTGCTTTTTGACAGAAATTAGGTAAAGAAACTCAGTGTCTGTACTAGTAAAGAGGAGGTGTAGTGGAATGTCATGACAAGGTTATTTAATCCTTAATATTTCATGAGTATGTTCAAAAATACGGGACTTTGCTTGCAAAAATGTGTCACCTATGTCCTTGATCTATGCCTAAAATGCATTATTAGAATAACATGCAAGTTAGGGGATTTGCTTTCCCAGCAGTTTGGAACTGATTGTACACGTGCCCTTGACTCATTGTCTCAGCTTTAGTGTTTTGCACCGTTTGCATGCAGACATGTTAATTGGATGTTTGACAGTGTTAGTGTGTGGCATGCATGCTGGTTTTGTCTTCTGTGGACAGGTTTGTGTACCCATTTTTGCTTCAGGAACATTTCTACTGAACAGCTTCTTTTAGAAATTAATCTCTTTTAAGGAAGCCATTCTATAATATTAGGTGGTAGCATCATCCTCTTTTGAAATGAATCCTTACACACTAATAAAGTGCTTGCTCCTTGCCGGCTCAAATGGTGGCACTCCGTATCAGAGGAGGCTGAGCCTCAGCTCACTAGCTAGTTAAAAATGTAATTTTCTTTTTCATTATAGCCAGGCTGATTCCGTCTTGGAACAAGACAATGAAAAAAAAAGAGGAGAAAGAGACATTCATATTGTCCATCGATTTACATCCCATATCTTCCATGTCTTGTAGATAATTTTCTTTGCTTTATCTGCTTTTTTTCAGATTTCCTTCTAGAATTTGTTTTACTATCATCTCTGTTGCTCTGCTACAATAGATAGAGGACCATGCTTGGCATAGTATGCCTAGGTGTATGATGTATTTAGATTGTATGAAGAGCATTAGTTGACATACCAGGAAAATTCAGTGGGGGCTAGATAGAAAATAGTCAAGATATTTTGAATCCCTATCTTTTGTTCTCTGTTCGTCTACATTCAGCATTGTCTGAGTTGTTTTGTATTAAAGCTTAAAGCCTTCACAGCCTGTTGTAGAGGGACAGACTAATGTTATTCTTTTGGAAATTTTCTAGAAAATTTGGAAGATAGTACTGATGAGGATGCCCCATTGCATAGTCCTGGAACAGAAGGAAGGTGAGCAATTCTTTGTTACTACCGATTCTAGAAAAATTACTGTCATTTTCTCCTTTTGTAATGCAAAATCATGTATCCTTTAGAAAATATCTCTTAACATTGTTTCCTTATACTTTGCCCACGATTTCAGTAGAAAGAAGAAATAAAAATACACATCTGCAAAAAGTATGACTTTGTGTATAAAAATAACTGTGATGCAATTTTTCTTTTAGTTCATTATCTTCAGATCTCTTGAAGCTTTGTGGTGAAGTCAAACCCAAAAGCAAGGTAGGATGTACAATGATGATGATGATGATGATAATTCTTCTACATGTCTTTTAAGTGATTCTATGATTGTATAATAATTCATAATTTAATGTTACCTTCTGGAGAATGCTCTTGCTTTGCCCAAGAGACTTTAATGAATGAAGACGTGCAAAAGGTGAACTGATATACTTTTCATGTGATTTGTGTGCAATATGATTTTGTGTGACATTCCTCTCTAAGAAGCAATGATAAAAATAAGTTCTTCAATATTTTGGAGTTATTAGAATTCCAGAAATAGATATGTTCTTCCAGTTACTTGCACTCCAAACTGGTGTTGTTTTGCAGATTAGTATTAGTTAGGGTACAGTTCACTGCTATTGCCAGGGGGAACTGTGAACATGCTTATTGTTTGCAATTTGTCACAGAAATCTTGAGGAAGTTTATGAACAAATAAAAGTTTGACCTCCAGGATCTTAATTGCAGTTGACATTGGAGTAACATATCTAGACTGACTATAGTTTAATATTAATGGCAATGGGAACTGGCAATGTGCACTTATGGCAATTTTGCTTCTGTGCTCGCAGGAGCATAAACCAAGTTTGCAAAGTAAATAGAAGCTTAGCCTCCACTTTTCCAACTGCAGTTTTCTTCCTTGGCTTTGGAAGAAAACATCTGTATTGGCTGTTGCATTATTTGGTAACTTCCTTGGTGTGTAACTGTTTGGGCTGTTTAGCTAAGTGAGTTTGGTCTGAAAATGTGATGAAATAAACATGTTGCTTTTGTAATGGCTCAGTTCAGACTGGATCTTTGTCTTCCCCGTTGGTCTTTCTTTCCCTGAGGAATAGATCTTAATTGCACAGTAAAATCACACCTAGCATATATGATCCATTTTTTACAAACTACTGTATTGCACAAAGCTTATAGCTCCTTTGCGAGTTTTTCTGTTGTCTTCAAATTGTTGAAATTCTGAATGAATCTTAATTCATGTGGACTTTTGAGGTGACTTAAACTTAGTAAGTAGTAAAGTTTGTATATGAGAAGCAGCATTGATGTTAGAAGTCACACCAGTATAATTGTAGCTATTTAAATTTACCCTTTGCTTTATTCCTCTCTGCTTTATAATGTTTCATTTGGATAAACTGTAGGTGAGTAATATTGTATTCATGTAGTATTGACGGGCAGCTGGTTGAAAGCCTTGGAAACCACTTGTCAAATCAGTGTTTCACACCATTGAATTTGAATTGCCTCCTCTGAAATCATTGCCCAAAAGCAGAGGTGAGCTGCTTGATTTAGTTTCCAAAGGCAGTTGCCAAGTGTCTGAGGGGGATGCTAATTGCCAGCTGATGATAAGCTTGAGTGTAGGACTCTTGACACACACCATTGCATGTTTAAGTGGCAGTTTGTTTTTTGTCTGTCTCCAGGCCCGCAGGAGGACCACCACCCAGATGGAATTGCTGTATGCAGCCAGCAGTGACCTGGTCTCTGACAGCAGTGCTGCAGACTCTGCCTTGGCTGGCTCTATGGCGTCAGTTGCAGAAAGCCAAGAAAGTGGGGTGGCTGCTGATACACATGATACTTCTGCTAGGGACAGAGAGTTTATACCCCCACCATCTGGCTTACCTTCTAAGATAGGCAGCATGTAAGTTTGGCCATGCTGTACTAATTATCCTTTGCTTTTGAAAAATGCATGTTGCCAATTTCCTGTAATCTGTTATTTTAACTTTACAAACGAGGTTGATATACTTGAAGCTTACTAAATAATACTGACAAAGCTCCTTCCTTTCTACCATCACCACTCTAGAAAGTATAAATGCAGTGTTGTAAGTACTGTAGTTCTTACTGAAGTTCTAAGTTCTGCTAAGTTGCTTTGTTATAGTAAAGTTATTGTAATCATGTTCTATGTAGAGGGAAAAACCCCTCTAATACCTTGAATAGTTTGCTATATTAGTGCTATGGGAAATGCACATTCTAGGGAGGTAGTGAGAATCTGCTTAGAACAACAGAGAGATTGAAAAAAAACCCAACAAAACACAACCCAAAATCTTTATGTAACATGGTATTTGTATATGGTCCTAATTATTAGGAAAAATCTTTCTGTGAGTTGTCTTGTATGGACCATGCTTTCAATGGAGGAGTCTCTGCAACAATAGAGTATGCAAGTAAAAAGTTGAAAGGAAAATGTTAGATATTATGAATCCTCAAAAATCCTTTCTGTTTGCAGGTTGCACTTACCTGCAGAACAGTTTTACTAAATGAAAGTATCTCTTGATTCTAAACAGAACTAAAAATATTTTTGTCTTTTTACTTTGGGACCAGCAGATGTCTCTCACACGCACGCTTTTTTTCTTTTCACTTGCTCTTGCTTTTCTTTTTATACCTACCAATACCACTGGTTATTAGCCATTCACTGCTAGAGAGCCTTTTCTTCCCTTTTTAGTTACCAGCTCCTATGTTGCACAAGCTCATGTGTAAATTGGATGCACTTCCCACACTCAGTGATGTGGAAATCAGTGTCCCGTAGCTGTCTTCACGTTACAGGTTCTGGAGTTAAGCATCTTTTAATATTCCTCTGTCCTATTTGCATAATATTATTATAGCCATCTCTATCTAATGTACATTTGCAATTTTTATTTTTTACTATGTATTTCTGGCATGTGCTTGAGGTGGCAATCATGAAGAGTAAAACACTGCTGACAGCAATTATTAACCCATGCTGATGGCTTCAGTGCAAATAGAATGTGCTTGGAAAGAATGCTCTTGAGGGTGAGCATAGGTGGAGAAAACCCACTTGTTTCAGCAGTTAGCTGAGTAGAGACTTTTGAAGCTTCAAGATCTAAAACATCAAGTGTTATGACCTGACATCCAAGACTCAGGTAATACCAACTTTTGCCTCACTCCATCTTCTAGAATGTATCCATTTATGACCATTTATGAAAGTGAGCCAGCAAAAAGGCAAAACAGAACTTTTCCAAAACTGTGTTCTGCAAACATTTGAGAGTTACATACTGTCAAAAAATCAATTCAGTCAGCAGTAGGCCTCACATAATGAAGTGTTATGGATCATGTTTTAGTAGATAAGTGATCAAAAATTCCCGCAATCAATCTGCAGTGACTTTCTCACTGCAAGGGTATATGTTTTTTCAAAACTAGAACTCTTGCTGGTTTATCTGGTCATAGTTGAAGAAAGCTTGTCTTTATGAGCCACCTGGCCTTCCCTTATGGGTCTGTGGTGCCAGCATATGTCTTGTAATAAAATATATTATTCAGGAGCAGATTGTGATCTTGCCTGCAATAAATGTTTTCTCCCTTGTGCCACTTACTTAAGCAACATTCTGCGATGTAGAGGCCGTAACAATAATCCAAAATATGGATTCTCAAAGTGACAGAAATTAATTACATGTTTAGGTGCAAATTTAGATGTCTGCATATGTACAAACTGCTCCACTCTGGAACCCCCTCAGTTTTCTTAGGTCTGTGGTGATTGCATGGTCCTTGGAGAGGGACTTTTTACAGGAGTGTGTGTTGATAGGAAAAGGGGTAATGGCTACAAACTGAAAGATTGTAGGTGTGCATCAGATATTGGAAGAAATTCTTTACTGTGAGTGTCAAACACTGGAACTGGTTACCTAGGGCAGCTGTGGATGCTCCATTCCTGGCAGTGTTCAAGGCCAGGTTTGATGGGGCTTAGAGCAGCCTGGTCTAGTGGAATGTCTTCCTGCCTAAGGAAGGGAGGTTGGAACTAGATGATCTCTAAGTCCCTTCCAATCCAGACCATTGTGTGATTCTATTACCTAGGGAGGCACCTAAATACATATGGCCAACAGTTAATTTAATTGGAATTCTGTTCACAAAGTTGGTTAGTGCAGTTGTCCTTTGATATGCTCAACTCATCCACAGCAGCTTTTTCAGAGTATAGTTGTCTTCTGTAGGACTTGTGTCAGCTCTGTTCAGATGTCTGATGTCCTGGCACATGTAAAAAGGCTCTAGAAACCTGGAAGTAGGTATGTGTCCTGCTCCTTTTCTCTTAGGTCATTGACGTCATGCACCTGGTTTTTACACCTGTGCTTAAGAAGTTCACTCCAGCAAGACAGCTGTATTTTTATAGTACCTGCATTCCCACACTTTCAAAAAGAATTCAGAAAGTGATGATGCTATTTACACCCTCTGCTCAGGATGTTCCACTATGGAGTCAAAGATGGAAGACTCAAGGGCAGGCAGAGAGTGAACAAGTGAAAGTTGCCCCGTGTCTGAGTATGCAGGATGCCAGTGTGAGGCAGAGGAGCTTGGGTTGCAGTTTCTGGTTTGGTTTATTTAATCAAGCAGCTGCTCTGTAGACATATAAGCAATCCTGGCAGTAGACACTACAGCCTGTTTGTCATCCTTGCTGGAAGACCTGTCAGCCTGATTCATAGAATTTGCCTTGTAACCTCAGGATTTTTGCACTTGCTGGACCTCAGGATTTTTGCATTTTGCTGGGCCAGTATGCATTTATTCCTGAATGCATACTGGTCCAGCATAGAGAGAGAGAAGGGAGTGTGTCCTGTTCCAACTATTTGGGTGTACTTTGCACAGTATGCCTAGAGGTAAAAGAGTCCTACATAGAAATGAGTGCTCTGGCCTTGAGGGAATTGGACCCACTTTCTCCCCTGTTTTTATAACTTAACTGCTAGGCTTCTGTGCAAAACCAGGCAGGTTTTCACTTGTCTTCCTTTTCCTGTCTCTTGAAGACTTCAGGGAGCTCTAGGGTTGACATGCAGTTCTTGGCACCAGGTCCTACAGGTCGTGCACATTCCAGTTAAGCTTTGTGATCACTTGAGACTGTCTCATCTACTTGAGTCAAGTAGCTGTTTGTGGTTGTGCTGTCCATGTTAGATTTATTATGTTATTCTGCATTCCAGTCTCCAGGTGGATTTTATATAGCACAGACATCCTCTTAAGGGAAACATGTAGAGAAGTTGGTGCTATGCATATTCAGAACCTGTAGAGCTCTGAGATTGATGGGAGTAACCATGTCAGGCAGGGGGCCTGCCAAATGGACTTCATCTGTTTAATGGAGTTATGTGGAGCAAAAAATACTTTTAGAATCTGCTTTCTTGCTTTTAATGAGTGTTTCATATTCATAGAAAAAACCTTCTAAATACAAAGAAATAGGAAAAAAAGGTGTTGCTTTTGTGATTGCTCAACTAGTGAGAAATTGAAGTTCAGAAGAATGAAGACCACTCAGATTCCTTTCTTTTTTCTTTTGTCTGACTGTGGTGAAATGATAACATTTGGGTGTCAGCTTTAATATTGTCCTCTTGATGATTTTGCTAATTTTAATTGGGAATAAAAGATTGGGAGAAAGACCACAGTGACTTTGAATTGGAATTGTTTCAGAGCAAGAACTGGGGAGACAAATGAGGAATGGAAAGCAAGGGAGAAGGAAAGTGGGGGACAAAGACATGCCGTGTTATAATAGTCAGGTTGTCAATGGGAAGTACCTTTTCTCACTTCCAAATTAACATGAATATGTAACTGCAAAGTTCTGTTTGTGTATAGGAATCATTGTGATTTCACTGTTCTTTTTGTCTGTAAATGGTCTATTGTAGATACAAATGTGGAATCTGCAATTTAAGAATTTCCACTATCTTAATTTGTGATGCATACTCCACTGTATTTCTTTTAGTGAGTCTCTTTTATTACTGAATTAGTAAATCTCCTTTAACTATTCAGTATTTGACTCTATATGTTGATCAACTTTGAACATTAGTAACTTGGTATATTTTTATATACCAAGAACAAGTTTATAATCCTTAAATTCAAGAGAGACAATAATAGATTAAGTACATTCTAAAATTTGACATCACACTGAGAGAATGACAGGTAATGTAAGAAAAGCAAGTTCTGTGAAGGGCCTTAGAGTGAGATAATGATTGCTCTTGTTTTAGCTCGAGACAACCATCTCTTCCAGAGAAGAAGATACCTGAGCCTTCACCTTTAGCAAAGAGAAAAGCCTATGAGAAAACAATGGAAAAGACAAAGACAAAAGAACAAAAACTGTAAGATTCTTTTAAATTTATTTCCTCTGATGTAATTCGAACTTTGAATTTTCTTGAAAAATAAATCTGTATTTTTCTATTTCTTTTCTTCCAGGACAGTTTGTCAGAGCTGTCAGTGCAATACTTATTGCTCATGCTCAGCTTATGTGTGGTTATTTGGGGTTTTTTTCCAGGTTGTTTTTCTGTACAAAATAACTCAGAAGCAGAGCCCTGAGAAAATGTCCTTTGGAGCATTTGCAAATTACTTTTTTTTTTTTTAAATCAAAGTAATCAATATCTCTAAAAGCCTTCAATTTTATAAGAATTTCTTTGTTTTACATGTGTGTTTTCTGCCTGCAGCTTTCACTTTTACCACATAATCTTTGAACGCTGTGCCATCTTGCACTCTGCAGCCTTAAGCCTTTTGCCTTCTCTGAGAAATATCTGTAGCTAGTATTACAATCTTAATTATTTGCTTAAGAAAAGAGCACCTAACGTTTAGGCATGTTGCATTTAACTTTTCTAACCATTCGTAACCTGTTAAAGAAGATGTTCTTTTTTTTTTGTAGCTCAGATTCTGGAGCCCCAGAGGCTAGTCTGTCACCTCCTACTTCCCCACCAAGCCGGCCCCGTAATGAAATGAATGTTTTTAGTCGTCTTACTGTTTCTCAGGGAAACACATCAGTTCAGCAGGATAAGTAAGTCACAAAGGGAAGCCTCAGCCCCCAACCAGGGAAATGCAAAGTGTGCTCAAGTTTTCAGTGTAGTGTCTGGTAGAAATTTTGCCCTTCTGCAAGACAGGAGGAGATATTTCTGATGTTTTTGTGTAGTTGTCAAAGGAAATATTTTAAACTCCCATGGAACCACCGTAAAAATTTGAGAAAAGAAATTTCCTGCTGAACCTTGTTTCCTGTTTTCTAGGCCATGTCTGGTATTTGTAGTTTTAAAGCCAAAATAGAAAAGAATGGTAGAATTCTTAGATGTTTGTGTATTTGTGTGTGTGTTTACACTTGAAAATAGATTTTAGGTGATAATTTAGGAAATAGTGCTTTTGACAGTTACTCAGTTGTTCCAGTGTTGCTCAGAGTGCTCTCACAACAGCACCTCAGAGGATGGGACATTGAAATGGCTAGAACACAGTTGTTTAGAGATTATCCAAATTATTGAACAGACTGACTTTAGGAGGTGATCTGCAGGAGTAGATGATACTCATATCTTGTTTAGAAGAAGTAGAACAGATTTTTTTTTTTCACATTAGGCATCTGTTTAGGAGCCTTACTTCACATGGCAGTGGTCTTTACTTGACTAGAATCTCTATTACAGGTTTCAATATTGATCCAAATACCATGCAGTGCTTATGAACTGCAAGTCAGATTTAAAATAAATCTTGATTTCTAACTCTATCAAGATAAGAAATTGCTGTTGTCTGTTTACACTATTTTTTTGAATAAAATGGTTTTTTTCAGAGGTCTACAGTCACCACATACCAAGCAGTGGTTTGCAAGGCTTTCAGTAACTGTACTTGTGACTTCTTTATCTTAGCTTATTTTTCTTATTGCTAACTCCCACCGAAACCTTTTCATTTTCTTTGAACTGACTTTGAAGTCAAATAGAAACTGCTGAATCTGTTTGAGATGAAAAATAAGGACGTCTTAAGATGTACTGAAAATCATCATGTCTTGGGGAAATATTGTCTTGTATGTTTTCTTGGTTTTTATTTTTAAACATTTTTCAGAATGAGGGGAGAAGGATTTTGAACTTAGGATGGCTTGCAAATTGCTGTATTTATTTGAGTGGCTTGTCATATTTAACATTTATATCTCTATGACTAATATTTTGCATGTCTCTTCTACACTTAGCAGGCATTGATGTTCAGAGTATTTTTTTTCTTTTGATATTCTCAACAAGCACTATCTTACAGAGGTTAACTTGTGCATTTATCTTCTTTTGATTTTTTGCCTTTACTTCTCTAAGAAAATGTTGGGGAAATAAGAAATGGCTCCGCTGCTGTTACTCATCTTCTGGAGCTGAAGCAGTCTACTGTAACTTACTGCTGAGAGTGATATTTTAAGATGATTATTCTTTCCCCCCTACCCCCCCAGATCATCATGGGTTTGAGGTATACCTTGAGCAATGCTGCATAATATATGTGGATTTGCATTGCTTTTCTGAGTTGGCCATGCTGTTGTTTGTTCTTCTCATATGGAGGCGTTCCTTTGCTGATACCTATATTCTTTCTCCTCACAATTCCACCACTGTTGATTGTAGGTCTGATGAAAGTGATTCCTCTCTGTCGGAGGTACAAAGGTACTCTCTCTTTCTCTTTTCTGTTTTCTTGGCATCTCTCACCAAAGTTATTCCAGTTCTTAAGGCATTTCATTTTGCTGCATGACTTTTCCTGATACCTGTGCATTGTTTCTCTTGCTTTTGCCAGAACATTAAATATCTGAGATTTTGGTCAAGCATGTCTCCCCCTCTCCGTTTTTAGGGTGGTTTTTTTTTTTTTAACATTGTTGAGCGTGTTAGGTATTTTAATTGTAACTGAGGTATGGTGTAAGCATTTCCATACACACATTGTTTCTCTCTTTGTTTCCTTCAAAAAGAAAAAATAGGGGCAGACATTTTCTTATGTTTTATCTGCTTCTCTCCTTATTTTTTTCTTTTTCTGTTGTATGCTTTGATCACTAAAAATGAAATCCTAGTGTAAATAAAAATGAGTAGATTTTTATTATGTCTTTCTGAGAGAATGCACAGTGGCATGAGATGAAAGAAATGTCACCACTCATGTCCCTCCTGCCAATAATGTGATGGTGGCTTTGTCTGGTCATTGTAGCAGTTCCAGTGGTTTGGTTTTTTTTTTTGTCTGTAGATTTTAGAACATTGCACATAGGTAGATAAATAGCTCCAGGACATGTATTTTACATGGCTTGTCACGGAAGTGAGTGGGTGAGAACAGCAGGAGGAATAACTTGGTTCAGAGGCAGCATGATCCACTAGGGAGTACTACAGAGAAAATTGTTAATTAGTTTAGTGTGATGCTAGAAAACAAAAGCATAAAGACCTAAATTAATTAAAAGGAAATTGTTCTGTTTTTTTGAAAACATAAAATGGTGCAGATGAAAGGTGAATGCCTTTCCAAAATGAGGGAGATAATGTTGCACAATTTAAGGTGCTATTAATACTAGTAAAATACATAGAAGGATTGCTGAGGAGTAGTGAATTATATGAGTGAAGATGTCCTGAGCTGTAAAAATGTTTAAAATCATAATTTTAGTGTACTAGATCTACTAGCCAGTTGTCACAAAGTTAGCTTATATCATAAAGGACTTTTTTTCATTTCTATAGCAAACTTCTGGAGAATATTATAAAATTTTTACATTTTCCTAAAGCATCTGGTACTTTTGTTTGTTTTGCTTTGATGAGATAGGGCTATGGTTTAGTTCCTTTTCCTCACAGTTGTGTGTGTGATTCCAAAAAGAGCATGACAGTGTTAACTGCAAGCTGGCCAGGTCACAGCTGTGTTACATGTTTTGGACATTACCTTGAGGCTTTTCTACACTTCACAGAAATAAAAGGGTCTGTGTGTGTGCAGTTGTATGCATGGGATTTTAGATTGCTATGTGAGGTGTTTTTTTTCAGGTGAGTTAGTCTTTTGGCATCACCACAGAATTAGCTGAAAGTACCCAGGAAGATTCTCTGGGCTGTCAGTATTCCAGTCATCCTCCCTTTTGGCCATTTGAGCATGAGCATGTTGTTGGGTACAGGGTGCAGCGGGAACCTTCTTCAGGCACAGAAGTTATCAGCAGTTCTCTGTGTCTGCCCACAGAATGCAGATGACATGAAATGCATGCTGAGTTTGGAACTGGCAGGTGCACATTTCATTTGCTCAATTTTTCCGATTGTGCTGTTTAGACCAAGATGTCTTATGGTTGATCTTGGGCATACAGAAGCTTTAAGTGTCCTGGTTTGTTAGCATTATGCAGACTTTGCCATGTACCCAGCATTTAGTACCTTGTTGTCTTCTCATTTGTTTGTTTTTGTATGTAATTTCATTTAACTGATAGTCCAGAGTTGACACATGTTGAGGCTACATAGTAAAAGTCCTTACATAGTTACTGAAAGGCATAGTTACTATGCCCAACTCACATTCCTTTTTTTTCTTTAGGGGGATAATTAACCCGTTTCCTGCTTCAAAATGCATCCGATCATCCCCGCTTCAGTGCATCTATACAGCTGAGGGACATACCAAGGCTGTGCTTTGTGTTGATGCAACTGATGATCTTCTCTTCACTGGATCTAAAGGTTGGGCAAGCTCTATGTACCTCTGCTGCCTACAGAGGCTGCTTTGACTACTTGGAGTGTTGTGAAATTCTGGATTTGTGCTCAGTGCTGTAAACACAGTGGAAAATTCTAAGGGTCCATTTCTCAACATAAGCTGCAGAAGGGTGTGCCGTAATCTACATGTTTCTAACTCCAATGTGTAGTATTTGGCTGCTTATTTGTAGCGGAAAACTACAAAAAGCAGTAACATTAACATTTGTTGAGTGATATGATGGTAGTAGTCATGGTAGCCTGTACACACATGATATGCAATGCAAAGTAATACCTTCAGGGTAAGGGTGGAGATGGGAATTGGCACATGTTTGGCTCTGCTGCACAGAGTTTGAAAATCCTTCATGCCATAGTTGCTTCTTTGAGCTATCTTCTTCATCTGAGGGTCTTCTGCTTCCTCTGTGCATCTTATTGCCTGCCCTTTGTTGTTATAAGAACTGTATGGCAGGTGTGGGAGGGCCTGGAATTTTAGTAGTCTCTAAGTTCCTTACTGGATGGTGCAGTCACTCTGTAAACTTCTCAAACTGACAGAAGCAGTGTTTTGAAGAAAACATTTTCCTCCTGTCTGTAGTGAGTTTCCATTGTCATTGCTCAGTTTGGCTTGAAGATACCACCAGAGGCCACCAGAGCTCAATGTTACTTTTAACAAACACCTATTTTAATATTGCTCAAAAAGGGATTTTTGTATGTTGTGCTTTTTCTCTGGGCCTTTTCACATAAAGCACTTATGGTAAAGGACTTATTATATTCTTAGTTGTGCTGCTGAAACTATGGCAGACTTCTTTCTGAAAGTATCAAAGCTAAGGTGAACTAGAGTGGCTGGGAAGAGGTTAACACCTGTTGACACGGAGACTCTGCTTTTCACTAGTTCATATAATGAGTAAACCTTGAAATTTCAGGACATCCCTTTTATCTCCATATTAGCATAGCTGACAGGCCCATCAGATGCAGGCCTTCCACTGCTAATATTCAGATATGGTTTCTGTGGCTGTTCTACTAGCTGGATGTTAAAAATAGCAAATCACACACTTTGAGTGGGTTGGCAAACTTTTGATCGTGCAAGGTTCAAGCCAACATTTCACCATTTGTGCAAGTATATAGAATTGCAAAAAAGGACATTGCTTTAGATTTTGTAAGTAATACTTAGTTGATTTCTGTTCAGATTTTGAATTTAGTGGCTATGTGAGGAAAAAAAGGGCATGTTTTAAAATTCTATTTTACATCTAGATTTGCATTCTAAAGGTTTGGTAATTTATTTTTTTTAATGAATGTTTGCAGATGTTGCAAATATTTACTTTTTTTAAGTCATATTCCAGCTTCTTAAACTTATGGGAGAGCTTTTCCTGTATATATTTTTGAGGGGAGTTTACCAAGTACACTTTTACTCAAGAGTGTAGACAGTTGTTTAATTAAATAAGGTTAAATCATTTGGAAATTGTTGCTGAAGCAGAAAGTCTCAGCTCACTGACATCAGATAATACTTCAGAAATACCAGTAAACTCTCCTGTGCATTGCAGATCTTTGATCTTGGTAGTTGGTGTTTTAAAGTGGCAGACAGGCCTTGATATACTTACCTTCATGCTATCATATCTAGAGTCTAGACATGAAGCTTTTTCTTCATCCTTTCAGTACTTATTTCAGTATAAATGGATGTCTGAAACACATGGAGTGATACAGACATGATGCAGCAAGGAGAGTTTCCTGTTCTTGCCAGTAGTGTTGCACATTTCTTGAAAACTTCTATGCATTTGGGATTTAAACACATAAAAGGTTGCAATATTTAAATTCCTTTGCTACAGAATCAAAACAGTGACTAAAGCACTCTCTGCTGGGATTTCCAGAGGCCCCCAATACACTGAAGAGTTTGGATCCCTTCTCACCTTTGTAGTTTTTCTGTGGCAGTCAGAACTCGGCCATACTAAGCCTCAAAACTCATTGTGAGCTATGTTTTTGATTATAAATTTTCAAATTAAAAATTGGATTTTTCTCTTCATCTATCGTCATCCACACTTTAGAGCCTCTAAATTGTCTGTATTTTTGCTTCCCTTGAGATTTTTATCCTTTTAAAATGCTTTGGGAGTTAATATGCAGATCTTGAATACACGTTTAATGATTTACCTTGCCTAGTTTGATGATGATGGTAGATGGATGCCTGTGTGTATTTTTAAAGACCTACTTAATTTAGCTGTTTTTCTGCTGTGTCTGCAGAAATGGAGGAAAATGTATGAGTGCAAATGGATGCGTGTACTTTTTTTTTAATTAACTGAGTTTAGGAAAAATATCAGATTTTTCAGGTTGTTTTTTTTTTTAAGTTATTAATATTTTCCCTCTTTTTTTTTGTCTTTATTTAGATCGTACCTGTAAAGTCTGGAATCTGGTAACTGGACAAGAGATTATGTCTTTAGGAGGTCATCCAAATAATGTAGTTTCTATAAAATATTGCAACTACACTAGCCTGGTCTTCACAGTTTCAACCTCCTATATCAAGGTGTGGGACATCAGAGATTCTGCAAAATGCATTCGGACGTTGACGTGAGTATGCTGAACCTCAGATGCCAAGGGTTCAAATGAGTCTTAGTTTTAGATACATTTTATTGTATTTAATTCAATATTGCAGCACAGTGTAATATAAGTACACTGTTGGGAATGGAAGCTTTCTTTACCTGTTCAGGCTAAGTCAGTATGGGGCACCAGTAATATGTGAGAACACAAAACAATTTGCATATAGAATTTTATCAGATGTTCAGTATTCATAATTGGCTTATAGCCTTTTATGCTCAGTGAAATAGGTTTGTTTTTAGAGAGTATACAAGGTATAGCAAACAAACTATAGAATTTGGGTTTTTTCTTTTTTTTTTTCCTTTTTCTCCTCCTTTTCTGTGCTCAGATCTTCAGGCCAAGCTATGCCTGCTGATGTGTGTTCAGGAAGTACTAACAGAACAGTTGCTATCCCAGCTGGAGAGAACCAGATCAACCAAATTGCACTAAATCCAACTGGCACATTCCTCTATGCAGCTGCTGGAAACTCAGTGAGGATGTGGGACCTAAAAAGGTACTGAACACCAGCCAAAGAGACTGTTCTTTAGGTGGTTGCACATGCATAGGCAGCAAAGTTATGCACATCAGTCAGTGAAGTGTTTCTTCTATAAGGTAGTGTCCATACCTGGGAAAAACCTGGTATCAGTTACAGATCAGCTAATCCATCTGTGGTGGTTACCAAGATGATGATTTTCTCATGAGTTAAGGTTGTGGTGAATCATTTCAGTCAAAATGACTGGAAAAACACAATGTTTTGTTTGACAAGCATTACAAAACACACTCTTGTAAGGGGAGTATGGGAATCCTGACAAGTAATTATTGGTGAGATGATGGAAGCCAATGGAAGTAATGTAATAAAATATGGAATTATGATAGCTGCACTATAATTACACTTTAACAAACAGAACCTCCCAAAAAGTGCATTCAAAATACAGAAAATACTTATGAGGGGACTGATTCATCTTTACTTTAAAATGTTTTAATTCTTATTTTGCATAAATAGAGGGGGTTTGTTGTATTTAATGTAGGTTTAATATTTGTCCATGGATATGAACAATAGAGTATAGATAAACCAAAGGATGAGTACTGAAGACATGGGGAAAATAAAAAGATCCACTCTGTCAGAAACTGTGCTATGGACTGTACTGGATATATGAAAAATTAACAAATCCTCATTTCTTTTATCCTTAAAGATTTCAGTCTACAGGAAAGCTAACTGGTCACCAGGGTCCTGTTATGTGCCTTACTGTCGATCAAATTTCCAATGGACAAGATCTTATTGTCACTGGCTCAAAGGATCATTATATAAAGGTAAACCACTAGTATTTGCTTATTTTGACTTGGCACATCAGCATGGGGTACAGGCTTCAGCAGAAGTGGCTTACATCTTCACATTCAAAGTGTGATGGCAAGATGGAAATTATTTCACCAGTCATGCATGAATAATATTCAGTCGTAATGAACACTTACCAATTCTGTGCCTTTTTTGTTTCACCAAGGAAGATGGATGCATGGTTGTCTCTAGTTAAGTTTTTTCTTAATCCCTATTAAATTGTCAGATGTACAGAGTCTTGGAGAAATCTTCATAACACCTACTTTTAGGTAACACTTAGCTCTTTAAAGTATCTTAAGTCAGTGCCACTGTTTTAGAGTGCAGACCTAATTGTTTCAGCAGAGACACCCTGTGTGTCCCTCACACAAGAGAGTCCAGGGTTTAGCCCAGGCTCTTTCTGAAGTGTTACCTGTGTTCTAAAATGGGGAAGACAGCAAGGTCAGCACTTCTCAGCCAAGGTGGCCAATGTACTTTTCTGCTTCTTGGAATTGTGATTAGTTCACTCAAGGATATGGAATCTCTTTTTTGGGAGGAGGCTTATTTTTCTCTCTCTCTCTCTCTCTCTTTTTTTTTTTTTTTTTTTTTTTTTTTTTTGCCACCTCAGCCATTTGAACCCACAAGCTCCTGTTTCTCAGGGCTACACCCAAATCACCAGACTAGGGGAACTGTAGATCATCCATAAAGCTGACCCTCACACTGCAAAGAATGTGTGATGCATGAGGCCAAAGAGAGAATGAGCAAGAAACCCTAGCTTGTTATGAGGGGATACCCTTTGTTCTGTTCTCTCACACACTGGGAAAAGTGTATGAACACAGCTGGGGGTGGAGCAGGGTCCAGAACCTGTGAGCTTTCTCACTGAGCTGGGCTTTCTTTTTTCATATTGTTCTACAATTCTTGGATGCTTGGCTATGCACTGTGCCAGATGCAAAAAAACTGTCTGAGAGGTTGGTGCACAGTTTGACAGTTTGGGCTGTGGATTTGAATCCTATCAGCAGTGTCCCTATGGTGAGAGGCCAGGGGATTCTTAGGCAATGAGGAGACAGAGGCAGACACTGAGAATTACTTTCCTGCACAGTTCAGAGTATTGGGCTAGTTATGAGCTGGCATCCTGGCACAGTAACAAGTGAAGGACCTCAGTGAGAACAGGGTGTGATCCTGTAATGCAAGTTTGTCATGCTGGGAACTCACGTGACAAGGAGGGAGGTGGGAGGGCTTTGGAAAAGAAAGCTGTCAACAGTCAGAGAAGTTTATCTGTCCTTGTGTGTCCCTTCTACACAGGCCACATATATCCTCCTAAGTCTGCCTGTGTCTTGACTTACTAGAATGTCCAGGGATATTTCAGCCATTTCTATGAGCTTCAGAGTAGTGTGTATTCTCCAAAGAGAATGCCTCCAGAATTGTCAAGCCACTTTGGATAGTATGAATAATCTGTATGTGCATAGTCAGTGCAGCTGTCTACAAATTCTCAGTGCTTCTTTCAGCCCAGAAAAGAGAAGAGCTCGTAACTTTCCAGTATCAGAAGGGGGCTTACAGGGAAGCTAGAAAGGGACTCTTCATCAGGAACTATAGTCACAGAACAAGGAGTAATGGGTACAGATTGAAAAAGGGGAAATTTAGGTTATGATATTAGGATGAAATATTTCACTGTGAAGGTGGTAAGACACTGAAACAGGTTGCCCAATGAGGTTGTAGATGTCCCAATGCTGGCAGTGTTCAAAGCCAGGCTGGATAAGGCTTTGAGCAGCCTGGTAGAGTGGGAGGAATCCCTACTACCAAAGATGACCTTAAAGATGATTTTTAAGGTCCATTTTAGCCCCTTAACAATCTGATTCTCTGCATGGGTAGGTCCATTGGGCTACCAGGTCTGGTGACAGATACTGTCATGCCACAGGAAACTATTGTCTTGTCTACTGAGTCAGTAATATTAGTCATTTCTAGGTACCTGATTTTTCTGGTTTATCATTGAATTTTTTGTTCCAATTGGAATTGATGCATGTTAATTGAATGCAGTAACTTTTAACATACGTTTAGCTCACAAGGTATTATTTTTACACTACCAAGCTCTCCCTTTTCTACTGTCAAGCTTATTCATTCTAAAAGGCCAATAAAGAGCAAATAATAGAGGATGAAGTTTGACATTTGCTTGTGAAACAGAGCTGGTGGTTTAAAAAGTTACAGCTCATCTGTTCTTTCAGCTCAGTCTCACTGGGTGAGTTCTGGCTCCCTACAATGTAAAATGAATCAGAATTGCTTACACTGCAGCTCTAGGAACAAAAACCTGATGGGATTGATTATGGCTTAAATTGTTAAAACAACATTACGTAAAGAGTCTGTTTTAACACCCTGTTCTTGGACCACAGGCAAGGAGAGAGGTGTGTCCATGAAAAGCACCAGTGTGTAAAATTATGTAACCCTTAACAAAACAACTTGTCCAGAAAAATATATTAGAGCCTCTTTCTGAAGCTACTTACCTGTGCAATTCTCCCAGTGTGAGTTATGTTTCCCAAACTCACTCTTGAGCTTTGTTTCTCTAGCCCACCACACCAGGTACATATGGGCCCTTCCTGTGAAGCTGCTGTGCATGTGATATTCAAGTAGTAGTGCTTCTTCCCAGAGCAGTCTTCTCTGACGTCAGTGGAGTATTCCTGCTTCAGGCAGGAGGTGGAAGAGGAGAAAGGAGTGGTTCTGGTAGATAAATTCTGTCAAATATACATCATTATACAGTGGCCTGTAATAAGACTTAGCAAGTTTTTTCCCTAAAGTTATTTGCTGCATGACTTTCAAGCAGGTTAGATGGCAGAAGATTTGACATAACGTATTTTATTGTTTATTTTAGATGTTTGATGTGACTGAAGGGGCTCTTGGAAGCGTAAGTCCTACACACAATTTTGAACCTCCTCATTATGATGGTATTGAAGCACTTGCTATTATGGGAGATAACCTTTTTAGTGGATCGAGAGATAATGGAATTAAGAAATGGGATTTGTCTCAAAAAGACCTTCTTCAGGTAATGAAAAAAAGTCATGAGCTGCTGTGACAGTCACGCTGTAGAACTGTTTTCAGGCTGTAGAAATGTTCAGGCTCATACAATGACTATTCACATAGATACTGATGCTTTTAATAGGAAAGGCATAGAGCACTGACTAAGAAAGAAATCAATAATGTACTTGATCTTTACATGCAGTTGCTTTTCTGTGCATGTAGCATCAGGAAAGTCTGATGAAGTGGTTATCCTGTTTTAGCTCTGGGTACGTGGGGTTTGTTTTTCTGCTTCAGAATAAAAGCAGCATTTGCCTCATCTGTAACTGGAAAATCATTGGATACTTGTCTTTGACAAGTTAGTGAATTTTGGATTGGGAGCTCATTAATGAGAAACAATACTTTAGATCAGGCTACAGAATATTTTCTTGTGAAGAGGTTTTACAGCCTGTTTCACTCCACCCAGTCTTAGACCTTAGATTCATCTCCTTATACAGTGCACGTGTTATGTAATGTATACAGCACACCCATCATAATGCTTGCTGTCAGGACACATTTGCTGTATGTTTTTCCTTATGTAAAAAGAAAAAAAAAGAGTGGGTGTAAAAGGACCTCAAATCCAGGGAATTTGCAATTTGTTTGGCATGAAGAACTTTGATTTTTGCCTACTTGTTATAAGCTGATCTGTTCTTCTAGGTCTTATGAGAGGTTCTGGAGGTATAGTTGTGATTATTTAACTTGAGACTGAGCGAGAACTGGAAGGCAGAAAAACAAATACCAGAAGAGAATGCTGTTTTTGCAATAACTTTCAGGGAAAGGAGGAGCATGCATTTAATATGCAGACCGATAGCAAGGAAACAAATATAATTTTAAAGTATTGGGACATAAGAAAATAGTGGACTGGCTACTTTAAAAAGAAAATTTCTATGTGGCCATACTTAGTATTCCATAAATATATAAACTTTCTTGACCTTCATTCAAAATTGTCCAGTTCAGTGCCAGTTCCTTTTCAGAATACTACAAAGACTTCACAGTTAAAATAAGGATTCATAAATTTAGCTTCTTATAGAAAATCATTACTTGGCCATATTGGGACATCTGCCCTCACATCCGTCTGTCCAGAAAAATATAGTAAGCAGCTTTTACTAAAATCACAGGCACTGGAAAGATTTTGTATTCTCAGAATGACTTCATTAAAGTTGTAAGAAGTGTCTTCACTCTTGCCTTTTAGACTCATGAAAATATTATGCAATATGCATTTTTGCTATTGGGATTAATTTAACATCAGAAAGAGAACAGGATCGGGGTGAAGAAGTATGTAAATTGGACTAATTATATCACTTTTCTTGTTTTCCTTTTGGTATACGTTCATCTCATAATTTCTCTACTTTGCTTTCCCCTGTTTGCTAGTTTTAAGAGTAGAACTTGATAAGAATAGCCTCACACTTTATTCTTTCTTTTATTTCTATTTCTGTAAAATGCTGTATGTTTTTCAAGGAGGTAGGACTGAAGCATTTGGCAGAATATAAATAATTTTTATTCATTGTCTTTTTTAGGGAGTGAGAAATGCTGTTACTTTGCTAATCATGTGATAATTCAAACTGGAAGACCCCACTGGAGGTCACACAATGTGAAGTTGTCCTGCTGGTCCAAGCAAGGCCAACTTTGTAGTTAGGTCTGGTTTCTTAAGGCCTTGCCCAGCTGAGTTTTCAAAATGTCCAAAGTCACAGCTTGAACAGCTGTTCTCCTTAATCTACCCGGCAACCAAACCTGGTTACCGAGCTGCTTTACAGCATAAATGCTAATGTTGCATCCCAGGTCCTGGTTTGGCATACACATGTTGACCAGATCTGATCCTCTATAATTGATGAAAATCCCTTAACCAAGCATGCTATTTAAAAGAATTTGGAGATCATCTACATCACTTGGTGTTACACATCCCAAGTCACAAAACCCTGCTGTGACAAAATTTATAAGAACCACAACCACCCCCCCTCCCAGTTTTATGAAGTGCTGCAGAACCAGACTACCAGTGCTGTGGTAGCTGTGTATATTATAGATGAAACATGAAGGTGATCCTAGAAAGCTGATGAACTCCATTATGAGCAGTGCAGCAAAGCAAAGCAATTCTTACCAAACTGAACTGGAGAAAAGCCACTTTTGGTATCCCCAAAAGACAGCAAATTTAGGCTATTATTTCCCCATATTTTTATTTTTCCCCATATATTTATTTGTGAGAACAAATAAATTTGTTCAGATAAATTTGAGAAGAATGAAAGGATGTTGTTCTCAGCTGGTCTGTGCAGCATTTTGCTTTCTGAATTAGAACCCTTTATAAAGGGTAAAATAAAGAATTAATGTGTTTCTGTGAAGTGCAACATCACAAAATCAATTTACAATGTGTAGTGGGAAAAGAAGAAAGAAAGAAGGCAAATGCAGAAACAGTTTGTCTTCCTGGTGTATTTTTGTGCACTATTTTGAATTTTCTTTTTATGTGTTTTATAGCAGTTTTACAGACTTGAAACAGAGACCATGTGTTCATAAATGCATTCAAATATGCATTTGAAAACATGCAGACTTTGCACTATCCTAAACTGGTTTCTGTTCCACATTATGTCAATTGTGCATATGAGATTTTCTTCTTGTTTTGCTGTACAATTTCACAAAAAGAATGTGGTGGTGGGTTTTTGTTTAGTTATGGTTTGCTCCTGTTACCCCCCAGTGTCTGGTTTATCTTGGATTTTACCCCAGGTTTTCCCCTCCCCAGTCCCTTGGTCCCTCTTTCTCGATCCTGTCCTGTGTTAACCTGGGGCAAATCACCTCCCTGCCCCAGCCCTCTGCCCCCGGTTTAAATGTTAAGGGCGTGGGACCTCTCTGTCCCTCTGTCCCTCTGTCCCTCTGTCCCTCTGTCCCTCTGTCCCTCTGTCCCTCTGTCCCTCTGTCCCTCTCTCCCTCTCTCCCTCTCTCCCTCTCTCCCTCTCTCCCTCTCTCCCTCTCTCCCTCTCTCCCTCTCTCCCTCTCTCCCTCTCTCCCTCTCTCCCTCTCTCGTGGAAGTTGGCACTCTCCTTGCTCTAAAGGTGCAGAGCTGTGTAGCAAAACTGCTGCAGGACAGGAATCAGGCTTACAGCTTGGGATTTGTCCACTTCTGTGCTTGTTCCTCTGGAATTTTTTGCAGCCCTGTGAGACTTGTCTGCCTTCTCTCTTCCAGCAAGTTCCTAATGCTCATAAGGACTGGGTTTGTGCTCTTGGCCTGGTGCCCAGTGTGCCGGTTCTGCTCAGCGGCTGCAGGGGAGGCACCCTCAAGCTCTGGAACGTGGATACCTTTGCACCCATTGCAGAGATGAAGGGACATGACAGCCCTATAAATGCCATCTGCACCAACTCCAGCCAGATTTTTACAGCAGCAGAGTGAGTTCTTCTCCATGAATCTTTCTTTTCTGTGTCCCCTGCTAGAATTCTGTCCATGTGCATGCGTTTAGGATGTGTGTAAATCACTTCATAGAAAGCAGCAGGAGACCTTGTCCAGTCCATGCCCCTCAGTGCTACTATCTATCACAGCCATCTCCAGAGTGAGATGCTTGCACCCCAGGGGATACACAACATGATCCAGTGGGCTGTTGGAATAAATTATTAGAATTCAGTGGTATGTGTATATAATTAATAAAGATACATGGCAGTGTGGGCTTAAAAAACATTTAGTGGTAGGGGTGCATGATCAAAAAAAAGTTTGGAGACCACTGATCTACAGGATGGTAGGGAGAATTTGGCAGTGCTTGTGAACTTTATAAGCTTGTCTCTACAGTTGGAGTGTTTCCTGGTAGGACTCATTCCTGACCTGTGCAAATTCTTCTAAAAGCCATGGCACATGGCTGTTGGTTTGTTGATTGGTTTAAGTGCTGGCATACAGCAGAAGCTTTGCAAGACATCCTACAGTACTGTAAACACCTTTGTTTGAATATTTGTTTTCTCAGTAAAAGTGAGCAAATTGAGGACCTGAAACCTCAGGGGAACTGACCAAGAAAAATATCTTGTTATGGAGAATGTGCAGGAGATGGCAACAGAGCCTCTTTGTGGTGTAGTCTGAGCACAGGAGCTGTGAAAGCTGACGTGTTACATTCTTGTGCCAATTGTGAAAGCTTCTGGCTTTCTGAATTAAAAGCAGGTCTTTCTGAGTCATAGCAGGATTTCAGAGTTGCCAAGTTTTCATATTTGGTGGTCAGTTTTATGTTTAAGCACTAACAGGTAGGGGTAGAGATGTCAAAGCTTATCTCTCTGTTTGCCTGAAGATTATTAATACATTTAGAACATGAATGTATCTGAAATGCATTCTTTTTTGTCATAAAAAAATTTCAGCCTTTTGGTATTTCTAGCAGTGGGCTTAAGGTCTAAAAAATTTAGTGTACCTGACAATTTACAGTGAAATGAAGGCACAAGTCACAAAATACTTTTACCTGTCACAAAGGAGGTTGTGAGGAATATATGAATCAGTGTTGGCTAGTTACTCAAATTAATGTTTATGAGAAATTCATAACTTCCTTTTCATGGAATAAATTACTATTACACAAGACTAATTCTTTACTTCTAAATTATAATAGTTTTGTAACACATCATATGTGATATTTTATTTACACATACTTTAAAATTGTGTAAATAATGATTTTTTTTCCAAAAGTACAGAACTACAGTCTCAGTTTCTAAGCACCAGCTCACTGGTATATGCTATCTAGCACCTTGCAAATGGGTTTGTTGGGTATTTTTTGTTGGAGAGTTAGGCCTTCATATTGTCTTGTGGTTCTGTGCTTTTTAAACTTTTTCTTATAATAGACTGACACCTCTTTACTTTCCTTAGGCATCAAGTCTTTATACTTTCTTAAATGGTTAAAGGTTATAGCCAGTGCTGTGATAAGGTTAGGGAATCTTCAGTGTTGTACATGTTAGATTACAAAGTCTCACGGAGGTGGAATAACCCTTGCATGCCCATTAAATTACTGTTATTTTGCCAACAATACCTTTCTGAATAAGACACTCAAGTTTTTAAGGAAGCTTCCCTTGCTCCCCTTTGCCCTCTCTCCTTCCCCAGTGTAATTACAGTGCTCTAATGCTGCTTTGTTTTGCTTTTCAGTGATCGCACTGTGAGGATCTGGAAAGCTCGAAATATAATGGATGGACAGATCTCAGATACAGGAGATGCAAGTGAAGATCTTGCCAGTAATTGAAATTACAGAGGATAAAGGAATACATTGATCAATCTGAGGTGTCCTCTATGCAGTTTGCTGCATGTTTATTAGTTAAACACTGATGACTGGAATGGACTGAAAATGCGTGAACTCTTCCACTAGACCTGCTGTCCTTAAAATATGTACTGTATTTAATAACCTCTTGGTAACATGCTTGAGTCTCAACAGTCACGTGTATCTCTATATATTATGGCTGAATTTGTGTGCATATGTAATACTTGCAGTTTAAATTAACTGGAATTCAGTCTTCTCTAATGACCATCTCAAAATTATAACCTGAAATATATAACAAAAGTGCTCTGCTGTATTTCACTCACAAGTATGATCAGCTGTTTTGCATTTTAGGGTAACGGGAAGAAGCCTGTCCCAGGAATAAGCCTTTGATTATGAGAGACAGTTTGAAGATTTTAAAGGTCACTTACACTGTTGTTAGGAAAATGGAGTGAATAATAGATGGGAAGAAGCTGTTAACGATACATCTACCTGACATGGCTGTATCCTGCTAACAGCAAATGCCATATGAGTTGTGTGTTAATAGCATATAATCTGTGTTGACCAAAGTTGTGCAGCTGTGTATACTCTGTGCTCAGGACTAGAACTCAAATGCCCACAAATGGCTATGTTTTATTTGTGTTTTGCCTATGTTCTGCAATGACTAGGTGTTCTTAATGTCATGACAGATAAATCTTAATCTATTTTTCTTATGGATTTGTTTCTATCATCTCACATTTTTTTTTTTTAAAGCAAATTGTCTTTCCTTTTTATCTAATTTTATATGCTGCTAAATGTATTTTAAATACACTGTTTTGCAAACCTTGGCAGTTACTTTGGGAACTGAACCACGTATATTGGAAAAAAGCTATGTAAATAGATGGTTGTATAAAGAAAATATCTTATCTTGTGCCTGTATGACTTTTAAAGTTCTTGGAACCTGGATATTGAGGGAGGATGTATAATTTACCCAACTGCTCTAAATATTAATTTGTAAATTCTGCAAATTTTAAAATTTTATGTAGATTCAGAAACAGTGTTTGGATATTGAGGTTTTTTTGGTTGTTTTGTTTTTATTTTTCAGAAAATACCAGTCTGTAAATTATAGCTTGTGTAGGTAACAAATAAAGATGTGAATGTGAACTGCTTTTTTGCCTTGTTCGTCATACTTCCTTATAAAAAATTCTCTTCCCTTGCAAAGATGTTGAATATAAACCCCACAATTTTACACAGTGCAGTAGAATAGCTTGGTGAGTACCACAGCCCATATGTTGTTCCCATATCCCATGTCTGTGTTCTCCTTGGCCATTATTTGTGTTTTTATAGTACTTAGGAACCCTAGGGGGATTCCCTCACACTTAGTTCACTACAGGAGCAGGTGACTCCTGTTCCTATGAGATGACACTTTTCCTACCTTATTGCATATGGGCTGTCAAACAAGGAAAAGTTCTGATGCCTTTTACTAATCTTGGAGGAATGACTTCCTTCTCTGCTTAGCTTGAAAGGAGATGAAAATACTACTTGCAGTTTGAGGTTACCAATGTATTCCGAGTTTTGATAGAAATGGGTGATGAATGGTATATATTGTTAAAAAACAATGTATACATTAGTTAAAATAAGCAGCAGCACTACCACTTAGTGTTTGTCTATCATGCTTTTTAGCTGCTCAAAGGGTCTACACACAAATGATTTGGGACTATATCACAAATTCCCAGTGAAGAGTGGATTTACATGCAAGGCTCACATGAGAGGCTTTTGTGCCTGGGGAGGGTCCCCGTTCCCCTTGGCCCGGTAGGTGTTGTGCCAAGCTACACAAATGATACCAACAGCTTGGTGACCCCTGGGTTTGGGCCTGAACACTCATGGCTGTGTGTGTAAGGTCTCATGTGAATATTGAGTTTTGCAACTGCAGGACAAAAGCCCTTGCAGACCTGGGAAAAGCCTCCCTCTGTCCAGCTGCTCAGCTCTGGCAGACGTGTGGGGCTATAAGGCCACGGCCTGAGCTACAGATGTTCCTCTCCAGTGATGCTTGACAGTGCATATATTTTGTTTGGCCTATCTCCTGATAGGCACCAATGCTACTTAATGTATTCATAAAAATATTTAGTTCTAATAGTTTTTTCTTCCAGAAAGATATTTCACCTAAACCAGGTCTTACCATGGAACAAAGCCTTCACACCTTTGCTCTGAAAGTACTTGCCATCAAGTAATTGGAAGAAAAATGTCATTTTGTAAAGGTCACAGTATCAGTGTCTTTTTATAATGGAGAAATTTTTGACTGTTTGTTTTTCTCCAAACTTCATCTGTGCTGTAAACCCACATATGTGACAAAAGATAATATGAAATCAGAAAAAGGTAAGCATTGGGCTCCCACTCTCTGAACATGTTTGTGTCAAAAAGAAAAAAAGAAAGATGGTCTCTGAAAAATTAATTTTCTGAGAAGTTGTGGGGAAGTCATGTTTTCCTCTCAAAGTTGGAATTCAGAAGCTGAGCAGAATGTGTGGAAAAATTAGACTGTATCTCATGTTATCTGCCTAGATACAGGCAAGGTCATGTGTTACAATTAATCTCATCAAAGAAACGAATGCTGAGAAAATATTTGCAATGCTTCTGATTGTATATCAGAACAAGTACTTACTGTGCGCCTGCCTTGTATAAAAGGCTCCAGGCTGCCTGTAGAAGTCCTCCTTCAGTGATGGCAAGGATGAGGAGCCTGTGTTTCTTGGCTGTTGTGCTGGCAGGTAAATACACCAGATTTGTATTTTGTCATAGGATTCAAAAGCAAATTATAAATGAGATAACGATAGAAGAGCTCTTAAAATCAATGACTGTTTTCCATGTAAAAGGAGAAAACAGGCATGGCACTGACTCCACCTGAGGTCACTGGGGGAGGACAACAGAGCTGGCTTGTTTAGAAATATGCCCCAGTCCTACAGTGTATTCAGCACTTGGGTACCAGCACAGGCAAAAGGGAATCAGTGGAATCATTCAGCTCCTGAAAGTTACCTATTGCTTTGTTAGCTTTTTTCTGTAATTTTTATCCCAGCATACCAGAGGTTAATTTGGTCCATAATATAGTAAAGGGAGAATACATATTATTATGTTGCTGGAGGAGGGAACCTCTGCAGCAAATGTGTTTGAAATGTACAGATGAGCTCAAAATGTAATGATTATTACTATTAAATTAAAATCTGTGGTAATACTTTAATTCTTTCCTTGTGCCTTAATTTTAATCTAATTTTTCAAAATTAAAGTCAAGGTTTTTAAAAATCAATGAGGATTATTTTTCATGTATATCTTTTCAACTGCCTTGCTTTAGCTTCTGTTCCCATGGAAATTATCATGGAAAAGCAGCAAGTAGCCATAGCTGTTGCTATATATTCAGCTGCTTGTTTGGATTTCATCTTCTTTGTACGTTTACAGACATGGGCCGCAAATACAGAGAAAATGATTGTTTTTAAATAGTTTTAAAAATAATTTTAGATATTAATTAATAATACATATTAATAACTATTTTTAAAAGTAGGGAAGGAAAATTGTATCTTCCCACTTGCTGCTATGACGTTTGTACTACAAGAGAAGTAAATCCAGGAACAAGGGATGAACAAGGTTGCAGCTTTATTGAGCTGCTCACACCTGCAAGTCTTTTTTTTTTTAAATTTGCTGGAAAATGTAAGCTTTGCATTAATGGGAGAAAAAATGGAAGAAATTTTTTGGTTTCTGCTGTGGCAATTCTTTTTCCTTGAACTAGTTTTTCATTCACAGTATTTTGAAAGTATTTTACAATACAAATTAGTTCATAAAAGTCTCCCTCAAAAGTATACCGTGTAAAATAACATCACATTATTAATCTGCTGTAGTCTGTTAAGTCATACCCTTTGATTTCAGCAATGAAAACACAAATGCACTAATGCTACATTTAACTGCCATTAGAAAACACACCCCAAACCAAAATTAAATGTGATAGGTTTGGTTTATTTTGTGCTCCAATAAGAAATAATTGAGCAATTGCAGAAGGATGCTCATATTCCTATTATGCTTTAGATGAAAAAGAGGATAAGATCTCAGAGCTTTTCTGTGTGACAGATCATGAGGGGTGAATGCTGGACAGAGAGCAGTCAGCCTGTAGGACCCGACTCTCTGCCCCAGGAAACAGAGGTGGAAACCAATCCTGCCTGCCCAGCAGCTGGGGAAGGTTAACAGCCAGATAATTCCTGTTAATTCCAGCCTCTAGAAGATGATAATGAGGCACTGTGGCAGCGAGCAGTGAGCTCTGCTGAGCAGCCTGGGAGCATCAGACCTGAGTGTCAGATGTTCCTGTATAAAAGGGGCATGAGAGTTTTCTCACCAAAAAAAAAAAAAAAAAAAAAAAAAGTAGATGGCACTCCTGCTTTTGTGTGTTCATATCCCCCACTTGGAAATCAACTCTGGCATTGCAGCATGATGGCATTCTGTAGCGAAAATCTACTGTTTCATTCTGTAAATTTTTCCACTATACATAATTACTGCTTGTGCACATCTGCTTGTAGAATTCTTTCTGTGGAGAAGTCCAGACTGCATCAGCAATCATGTTTTAGGCTTTCAAGCACACAACAGTCCACATTAAAAAAAAAAAAAAATTAAAGCAGCAGTATTAGTCATTTTGTAGAAAAGGGCAATTATTGTTCAAGTAGATTTAATCTTTGAATATTGCTGTAACGATTAAAATTACATAAGTTAACTTCAAAATAAGTATGCTGCCTGTGATATGCCTGCTCTCTCTGAGAATATTTCTAAGAGCAGTTTTTCAGCACAGCAGGGAGCTGTGGTCCCCCTGCTCTTGGCAGGGTCTCAACCAGAGGGCTTGACCTGCAGCTGTAAAAAGGGAAAATTTAGCTCCTTGCTAACAGGGTTTTTTCATGATGGTTCTGTGAATGACTCATCTATGCCTTTTCTTTTACTGTTGGCGTTTTCCCTTTATTCATAACCGTACCTGTATTAACACAAACTACTAATACCTCGTAGATACAGTAGTCATACGATACAGAAAAGAAACCCAATACAAACATATACATATACTCAGTATTTTTTCTATTTATATCACACAAGTGCATGCTGCTTATCACATATTTATATCTCTAGAGATAAAAACATCTGTGTATAACATAAGTATACAGAAAATGTAAGATTTTAGTATCAATAGCAGTCCTTATTGAAGAACCTCTTGTGTTCTGCCAGCCTGCAGTGTTGCTCTCACGCCTCACCAGCGGCTTCATTACGCTGCTATTTAATTTTCTATTGAGTATTTCAAGCAAGTCGTGCTTCAGCTGAGCGCAGGCAGCTCTGAGTGCTGAATTAAACAGCCCCACTGCCTCGGCTTGTAAAAGAAAGTGGTTGTTGCTCTTGCTCTGTTATGAGCACACAGCTGCTCTGCCGTCATCTCAGTCCAAGGGATCAGGGGTGTTAGCCCTAGAAAGAAATGACATCCAAACCCAAGAATAACTAAAGTTTGCCGTGCCGTGGGGGTTGTCTAACGCGGTTCTCTGCAGCCCTGGGCGGCTGCCTGGGCTCGGAGCAGTGCCCCGGCGCCGTGGCGGTGCAGAAGCGGATCGACTGCCACCCGCAGCCCGGCGCTTCCCAGGAGGCCTGCGAGGCAAGGGGCTGCACCTGGTGCTCCACCGACGTGCCCAACGCTCCCTGGTGCTTCTTCCCCGAGGACAGTCCCTACGGCTACGCCCGGAGTGGGAAGGCCGAGCAGACAGACAAAGGCTGGAGGTGAGTGCGTGTGGCCCTCGGGCGCTGCGGGCTGGCGCTGCCCCACGGCCACTGCTGCCGCCCCGGGAGCTCTTGGCAAAGCTTTTACCCAGCCGCTCCGATAGACGTGTGACAAGGAGGGTAAGAGACGTAAGGGACACCTTTCCCTGTGCATATGCCATAGAACTGGGCCTTCTGCCTCAGGTGAGGAAACCAGGTGCAGGCACAGAGTGGTCCCTCCCACCCTGGGAGCTGTGTCCCAGGAAATGATGAGGTCTCCTTTCTTTGGTGGCCCCTATTTTATCCGTCAGTGTCAAGGAGGGCCTAAAGTGATTATTTCTCTCAATAAGTCAACGATTTATTTTTAAAGAGCTGACACAGAGTGGCTGGGTGGTTCCCCCGGCCTGCCCCAGGGTGGTCTCAGCCAGTGATGGATTGTGTGGGTAGCAGCGTGTGTTGTCACTGCAGAGTCACACTGAACAAGCGCCAGGCCATGACCCTCTTCGGAAACGACATTTCCCCGATCGTCTTGGAAGTGGAGTTCCAGACAAAGGACAGACTCCGGTTCAGGGTGAGTCCTTGGGGGGTTGGAATGATTGGAATCATTTAATCAAACAACACACGTTAAGGAGTGAGCTGACCTGCCCCCTGCTTTAGCTCTACGACCCCAACAAGCAGCGGTTCGAAGTCCCACTGAAGATCAACGGCCCCGGGGTTACTGCTGAAGAGGCCAACTATGAGGTGGAGTTCTCGGATGATTCCACACACTTCAGGATCAAGAGGAAGAGCACTGGCACCGTGCTGTGAGTACTACTCAAGATTCATATAGCTTTTTGTAAAAATTAGGTGTGATGAGGTGAGCACTGTTTCCTTATACCCTGTTGCTTGGGTCTGTGTGATAAGGGGTAAAGGCAAACTGGAGGTGGTGTAACTGCAGATTTATGCCTTGTCCCTGAAGGACTTTCATTATTAATAAGGGTATGTGCCTGTATAACAGACAATTATCTATATGCATGTATAGAAGTTAATTCAGTAAGTCAAAAAACTTCTGAGGCTATAATTAATTTCATGGCTTGAGATGCTGGTAAACTCAACTCATCAATGCACTGAGCTAACATTTCTGAAATTTGAGGTGTCAGAAACTGAGTATCAATCTCCTGACACTCTCCAGCAGGCAGGTCTAGGAAGCTCAAAGCCATGGAGGCCATAAGCCTCTAATTTCCACTGATATCAGTGAATGGCACTGGCTCTGGTCTGTCCCTCTGCAAAAAAAAAAACCCATTTGTTTTCTCAAGTTAGTACTGTAAGTTTAACTTCAGCAAAAGCTCCCCTCACTAACAAATGTCACCAGGTGTCATAATTTCCTCTTTCCGTGGCTTCCACCTTCAATCAAGGTGCCTTCCTGCCTGCTGCTTTTGGGAATGCAGCAGTGAGCAATTCAAGGATGGCTTAACATGAGTGATGCAAATAAGACAATACAGCCTCTAGAATGGTCTGCAGATGAAACCATCATGCTGGGTTTTCAGTGAGCTGACCATCCTTTTGAAGTACAGTCTCACAGCATCTCTTTATACATGTTACAGTCAATTCTGTAAAGTTTTATTTATGCAGGCTATTTAAAATGAATGTATTATGCATTACTCTGATAACAAAAATAATTTAATTTCTCGTTAGACTTAACAGCTCTGTGTAAACAGTGGGCTTTTGTTAAAGGCCCAGTTTTCTTCTTCTTTCTGTAAAGATTTATTAATTGGAACACTGATGTAAGGGGTGAGTGCATAAGAAGTGGCTAGCTCATGGCCCATTCCCATTCAGCCCTCCTCACCTTCACCCAGACCCCAAGGGTTTAGCCTGGGTTGGTCACACTTGAGATGTCCCAGCTAAGGGAAGGGGCCTGCCATGCAGCAGATGCAGGGTCTGCCAAAGGCACAACTCCAGTGACAGGCAGAGGAGGACAAGCTGGTCCCCACTGAGCAGGTTTCCAGGAGGGCACATTCAGGGCCCTGTCATGGGCCTGGGGAAGCCTCTGCCATTCCCCTCCATCTCCTTGTGCACCAAGGCCCATGCCCAGCAGCAGCAGAGGTGTGGGCTGCAGCAGTGCTGTTCTTCAGAGCCCAGGGAGGCAGAGGGCAGCCTTGGTTTGCAGCACTGGCACAACATCAGCAGTGATGCTCTGCTCTCCAGCATCCCTGTGGGAAATTGTACACTGCCTCCAGGCAGGTAAAGGAATGCTCCTGAAACCCAGCCAACCCCAAAAAGAGGAAATTGTGGGGGAATATAATGCACACATAATGGACTTTCATCCTGGAAGCAATGGCAAGTCTGCTCCCAAAATATTTTCACCAGCAGAGACACAGGATTTTGTGTACAGAAAGGGAAATCATATATTCCTGGGAATTCTTGTTTCAGGTGAAATGGCACAGCCAGTACTGTAGACTGAATGGTTCTGTCAGGGAGCCATTCCTCTCACAGCTCAATGATATTTAGTTTAGTTACATTCCCTGTGTGAGAAGCAAAAATGCTTCCCCTTCATTTGTTTGCCTGTCCATCCTGTCAGAGTGAGGAAATGCAGGTGCTCAGAGATAGCTCTGAGCTCCCTGTCTTAGAGGGATTTGCAATCTCCTTAGCCACCAAAAAAAGCTGTGAAGATGGAATCTTTCAAAACAGGAAAGCAGGTTATATATCCTGGCCTAAAAGCTATGGGTGGCTGCATTTACTTTACTGGGAAGGATGAACCCTCAGCAGTCAGCATTATAGAAACATCCCCATCAATGGCTGCTCTTGACTGGCTGGGTCCAGGGGTGTGCTGGACCCATCTGGCATGTTAAGTAGATTTTCATGTTAGTTCAACCTGCCCAAAGGCAGGTTTGAATGCTAAAACCCAAATCTTTTCCTTTGGGCTCCCTCCAGAAGGGGAAACAGCTGCTCCAGGGCACCCAGGCACCAAGCTGCACAGTTGGTGGCCTCTGTGCCAGGGCCAGGTTAGGGCAGGCTGTGTGGGAGAGTGTCCCTGAGAAACAGACAAGTGCCTGACACCTGGAGTGACTTTAGCCTCCTGTTTTAAGATATGAACAGCCATGGTCTTACTATCTCGATGAACAGCTGAATCAGTTGTTGATTTCCATATGCACACAAACACTGCTCAGAACAGTCAACGTGGGCAAATAAAGCCTCCTCAACAGGTGCTGCAGTTGCACTCCCCAGGTGTGGGTGGACAGTAACTTGTGTCTGCACCAAACCAGGTCAGAGTTCTCTGCTAGACCTTTTAAATATCTCTGAGGAAAGCTTCCCCATATTAAAGCAATCCCAGATCCTCAGAAATCTGCTTTTCATTATACTTCTTATCCCTTGCTAGCAGAGCTGGATGACCTACCCCCTTAAAAAGCCTAAAGCCTAAATCCCCTCATGATGCCCAGCATGCTCTGGCACAGCTGGCAGTCCCCCTGGGAAGGGAGCAGGCTGTCCCAAGCAGAAACACAGTTTAGGTTTGGGTTACTCTTTCAAAGTCCACACCTGTTATTTCCCTACCCTCCTTTTGGAGCTGCAGTCTGTCCTGCCATCCCTGTCTTTGTGCTGCAGGCTGTGAAGCAATGGGATGTCAGGCTCCTGTCTCTCTGCTGGATAGAAAACCCCATCCCTGCTCTGCCACTCCTTGTGTGTGCAAAGCCTCCTCCTTGTGAGGAATGATTTCATTCCTCATTGGAAATGCTGCAGGGGAGAGGCAGAGGAGGCTTTGAGTGTGCTTTACAGGCATTCCTCACCTTGCTGCATGCAGGGAGGCAGAGCTGAGCTACCCAAGGAGGGCAGGACAAACTCAGGGCTCCATGTAATCACAGTAACAGGGGGGAGGAATAAACTGTGTGAGGGGAGAGACATTAACAGCTGATTGCAAAACTCATGCAGAGCCAGGAGCAAGAATAAAAGGCCAAGTCCTTCTTCATTTTCAGCTTGCTCCAAGGTAATCAGTTGACAGCTGCTGCTTTGCCTGCATGGGGCGAAAATTAACCAGAGTCAGGTAGGGAGGTGATCCAGGCACTGCTGGGGGCTGCCGGGACCAGGAGCTCTTGGGCTGCCTCCCTTTGTCCTCCCAGTAATGCCTCTTGGCTTACTCCCTTTTACTTTTCTCCTCATCCACTGCTGTCCTGTTCTCTGTCCCATCCCATTCTGCCTCCCTCTGCTACACTTTTCACCCTCTCTAATGCTCCTGCTGTTTTGCCACTATCCAGGAAAGGTCCTTTCCTGTGCCAGTAGCCATCCAAAGCCGTGGGGGTAAAGAGATGCCATGTCCACACATTCACTAGGGAGATGCCAAGGGGATCAGATGAGACACAGCAAAGCTTCTGCTCTCATCCAGACATCAGGTGTTTTCTGTTTTCCACGAGAAACCCAGAAACCTGCATCTGATTCAAGGCTACAAACCTTAAATCATAAGTTCTTAAAGTTCTGAACCATCAGGGACAGGGACTAGTGCATGGATCTCCTGCCCCAGAGGTGAAGCTCCCAAACTGCCATCTTTGTTGGGCAGTGGAGACTGCAGGGAGTCTCTTCTCACTCCCATCATGCTTGGAAAATAACTGTTTTGGCAAAATTGGTGAGCTCAGTGGAAAAATGTTTTGTCAAGAGATTGGCTTTACTTTAGTAAATCCTTGCTTAGGATATCCTGGTTGGTCTTGCAGCTCCAATGGGAAACTGTCCCATCATTGGCCAGGGCTCTACATTAGTAAAAAGAGCAGAGAAAATACTGTGTTGTAGTAAGGCAGGTGAGGAAGCTAAACAGCCTGTGAGTTGTTTTGTGGCACGTAGACTCAGGTCAAGTGCTGTTCTCCTTCCTGCTCCTGCCACACCAACAACAGCAACCACTGGAGGAGGTAGAATCAACTGAGAGCATGAGGGCTCCAAGGAAGCATAGATTTTCTCAAGAACATGCAGTAAAAGGCTGGGAACTGTTTGCTTTGAGACAGTGATGGATAAGAAACACATGCTCATTTTGCAGTGTGTGATTACTCTGTGGGACTCATTGCCCCAGGGCTGCAATGGCACAGGAGGCCTAGCAGGATACACATTCAGACATAATAAAAAAATCATCTGTAGGAAAATAAAACCCCCAAATACTTTTGTCTCCATGCTTCACAGCATCAGTTAATTCTATGAAAACAGCCAGAAACTTCCTCCATAAGCAGATTATTGCAAGACTGGCTCTGAGTGACATCTTATGCCATTCTTTGTGATATCTGGCCTGGGCCATTTCTGGAGACAGGCTGCAGAGGGAAGGACTCCTGATTTGATTCTCCACTTTAATATCCTGACTTTTCCTTCATGATGTCACACAAATTATGGAAGGCAGAACATTGTTTTTACAAGCCGGATAGAGACTTTTTTCTATTAAGCATTTGGAATGCCTTGTTTGCTATTGCACTTGGGTGCAATAGCACTTTATGGGCAGCCTGTGCATACTGTGGTAGCCTAGGCCCTCTGGAAGGGTGTGCCCAAGCTTTGCCAGGTTGCTTAGACCCCCTTTTTGGATAGCTATGTGAAGTTACAACTAAATTTGCACACAGATAATATACAGGGTGGTCTGGAGGCCAAGAAAAGCAGGTGTTGTAGAGGACATTTTCTCCAAGTGACTGAGTGGACCAATTGTTTAGAACTTAAAATAATAAGCTCATTTGTCCAGGATTCATTGCAATGGGAAGGGAAAAAACAAAATAAAACCAGAAACAACAACAACAACAACAAAACCCCACAAAAACACAAACAAAACAAAAACAAAACAAAACAAACAAACAAACAAAAAAAAAAACACAAAAAAACCCCACCAAAACCAACCAACCAAACAAACAAACCCACCCAACAAACAAACAAACAAACAAAAAACCCCAAAAAACCAAACCCAAACCACTATACTGCACAAATAACCAAAACCTAATCAAGATTTTCACTAATTTCTAAAAAGGCTGCTGCAGAGTTCAGCTGCCTTTTTTATTGTTTGTGGTAGTTAGCACAGACACCACTTAGCATGAGGATATTTTTACATAGGCAAGGCTATTAGAATGATTTATAATGCCATTGTCATAACTGCAGTTTTGCTGAAAGCAAGGGGAGGAAATTGTATGCATGATGGGTAGAACGGGTTTGTTCTTAGTTTGTAAGAGCCATTATTTTAGTCTTCTAATCATTGTATTACCTAGGTAAGAAGTATTGTAGGTATATCACTTACCCAAGTGTTTTTCAGAGCAAAAATCAGGCATTGTATATCCAGTGAGTTACAGGATATTTCCTGACATCACAACAACGAATACAGTAGAAGTAGAGCAGAACTGTGTCATAGCTGTAAATATACTCTGCACTTTTTTTTTTTTAATGTCGTGTTTGTGGAAAATCTGTTGACTACTCCTGTTGATTTTGTCCACCTACTTGAAAAATCACCTTTAAAGTAAGATAAACATACAAATATTCAGTCTTGGTGGGCCTTCTGCACTCCAGTGGTGTTCTACAGCTAAGAAAGAATACAGCTGTTGTGAAACAGTGTTATGGTTTAACCCCAGCCAGCAACCAGGCACCACACAGCTGCTTGCTCACTCCTGCCTGGAAGATGGAGAGAATTGGAAGGGTAAAAGTGAGAAAACTCATGGGTTGAGACAAGAACAGTTTAATAACAGAAAAAAAAAAGTTAATAATAATAATAATATTGATGATGATGATGATGATGATGATGATGATGTAATTAAAAGGAAAATAACAGAGAGAAAAATAAAACCCAAGAAAGAAAAGTGATGAAAATGACAACAATTACTCACTATCCTTTGACTGATGCCTACTAGTCCCTGAGCAGCAGTCTCAGCAGTCTCCCAGCCAACCTTCCTGCTGCTTTTAATGCTCAGCATGAAGCCATATGGTATGGGATATCCCTTGGGTTAGTTGAGGCCAACCATCCCAGCTGTGTCCCCTCCCTGCCACTTGTGCACTCCCAGCCTCCTTGCTGGTGGGGCAGTGTAAGGGACAGCAAAGCCCTGTTGTGCTCTGTTCAGAACTGCTCAGCAGTAACTAAAACATCCCTGAATTATCAACAGCTTCCAGAACAAATCCAAAACATCAACCCATAGCAGCTACTATGAAGAAGGTTAACTCCAGCCAAAATCAGCAATCACTGGAAATATTTTTAGCAGTCTGAGATCAGTGGAAAACCATGGAGATCTGGGCTCCTAAGGAGGTGCTCCTCAGCAGTTCAAGTGTGTTGAGTCAATCAGTGTATTTGAGGTTAATTTGAAAATAGGGTGTGCACTCCTCACTCCCTGAGGTGCTTTAGCACTTTATGGGCAGCCTGTGCATACTGTGGTAGCCTAGGCCCTCTGGAAGGGTGTGCCCAAGCTTTGCCAGGTTGCTTAGACCCCCTTTTTGGATAGCTATGTGAAGTTACAACTAAATTTGCACACAGATAATATACAGGGTGGTCTGGAGGCCAAGAAAAGCAGGTGTTGTAGAGGACATTTTCTCCAAGTGACTGAGTGGACCAATTGTTTAGAACTTAAAATAATAAGCTCATTTGTCCAGGATTCATTGCAATGGGAAGGGAAAAAACAAAATAAAACCAGAAACAACAACAACAACAACAACAAAACCCCACAAAAACACAAACAAAACAAAAACAAAACAAAACAAACAAACAAACAAAAAAAAAAACACAAAAAACCCCCACCAAAACCAACCAACCAACCAAACAAACCCACCCAACAAACAAACAAACAAACAAAAAACCCCAAAAAACCAAACCCAAACCACTCTCAACTTAAAATGTTTTTTGAATGTCCAGATAATGCATGATGCCTGTCCTAGTGATGTATCATATATGTCCCAAGTCTCCTGTTTCTGGAGGTTTTGTAAGAGCACCTTTAGAAGTGGCACCAGCTGGTTGCTCATGGCAGGTGAATCAGTGCTTTGAGCCATTGCACACACTGCAGTCACTGGCCTCCAATGAACCTCAACAGAATTCTTGTTCAGAGAGGTAAATCCTCATGTCCAGTCTGTATTACAAAGGACTGATGACTGTGCTCCTGAAAACCATCTTGCACAGCCTTTTAGTCATCCCCCTGAAACATTGTGACAATGTTAGTCATGAACTACACCTTCCACACGAACAGGATGTTTTATCTATCTGCCTACTCACCTTCCTTTGATACTACTTCCTTGGTCCACTCCAGTTATGTTCCATCCTGATAGCCAGTGGCTTTACTGCTGGGTGTGAGAGTAGTTCCCTTGCTGGCCAAAAATGTTAATTTTTACAGAGACCTTTCTTAATCTGAGTCAATGTTTTTTCCTGATAAGAGGTTAAAAATTAGAGAGGTTCACACTTTAGTATAGTGCACCTATGGAAGAAAAGAGCAACTTTTATCAGTCAGGCTCCTTGGACAGGCAGCAGCTGACTATTCACAGACAATGGGCCAGGCAGACGTGGGGAGGCTGGTTTCTATTTCCATAGGCAGGAGTTTTCCTACCACAGACACACTAACAGGCTAAGACTTTCAACAGTGACTGCAATGTGGCTGCAGCTATTACCTGTTGTGCAAAAAAGAAGGGTTCTTGTCCTCACAGACTTTGCCTTGTCTAACTTCTAGCAAGAGTTGCATTTTTGACAGTGAGCAACTGTTTAGCTGTATTTTTACATTTTTAGACCCCTCTGTTGTCTATCACAGTACTTTTAGGGTTCATAGGACTCTTGGAGGAGAACCATGCAAATTCCTGCAGACATTATGTCATTTTATGCTCTCTCCTGTTTTGTTCCTTCTGAGGGAAGGTGGGAGAAGTATAACATTTTCTTTTAATGTATCCAAGGGTTTAAGGAATGGCAGACATAATCTTTTTCATTTAAATGATTACTTTTTGCCAACACCACATGAGCAAACACATAAAGTAGCACAACAGCCTAGCACGGGTGTGCTGGAGAGCACAAGGACTCTGGAAGCTGTGTGGGAGTGCAGGCAGAGAATAGTGCCAGGGGAAAACCTGTACATACTTTCCTTCAGATGGAGATGACATAATGATGGCCAGAAAAAAAGAGAGTCATTACCAGCCTTTTTATGTCATGGTTAACACTGCATTTGGTGCATAGCTCTGCTGGCATGTGGAGGTCTAGGGAAAGACAAGGCTGATGGGGAGCAGTGCTGATGGCACAGCATGGGAGCTGTGCTGGTGGGGGTGGCAGCCCCCAGGGAGCTGAGCCATGGAGGGATGCAGAGCAGGGCATTGTTATGGCAGTGTCAGCAGAGGTAGACTGCAGTTGCCTGAAGGAATGCATGAGTCATCAACCAGTTTCTCCACAAGAGGTAAAGATGTGGTGGGGCAGAGGGCTTGTTCCTGGGGTTGTCCTTTGCACCACCCCAGTGACCTTCCTGGTCAGGGAGGGGACTTGCTGAGCTGAAGGAATATTTTAATGCCATGGTAACACTGAGCGTTCTCATGATAGGGAATGTCCACGCTATAACGTGGGTACCACAAATGTACAAAGCCTCATGTCCTCTGAACAGACATCATGGGGGGAGCTCAATGACTTGGGACAGATATTTAAACTCTCCCCAAAGCATTTCCCTTCTGGCATAGTTTGAGTTTTTCATAACCCCGTGGTCTGCTCAGAGCAGTGACCCTTCCTGTCTTGGTACGGAGCAGAGCTGTGTGACAGCTCTCCTCCAGGCAGGAATTCAGCTCCAGAGCCCATCCCTATTCCTACACAGCAACTGCTTCTTGCAGAAAGGCCTCTATTTATCAAGGACTGGATCTGATTCTCAGGGATGTTTTGCATGCATAACCCTCCTGAAAGAAAATAATTTTATTCACTACTGCATGTAGGTGGAGATGATGGAAAGGAGGGAGGGAGGGGTTCCTGCTGGCAAAAAAACCTAATCAAGAGTTATATACAATTTCTTACTTTTCCTGCTTGTAAGAAAGGACAAATAGACTTTTTAAAAAATACACAGACCCTTTAGTACCTGTGTGTGACTTTGGATTTGTCTAGGAGAATTTATTGATAGTTTGTGCCTGAGTTTAGCGAGAGGTGAGGGAGCCTCTCGTGAGCTCTTAAGCATCCCCGTGAGCAGCTGTTCCTGCAGCCTCGTGGGGAGAGCTCACCAAGTGAGGTGGGAGCAGTGGTGCCCTCCCAGTCCAACCAGCAGCAGGGGCTTGTCCCCAGGCAGGGTGCTGGTGGCACAGGTGGCAGGCCACTCACCAGAGCTCTCCCCTCCTGGGGGTGGAGCTGCTCCCCACCAGCACAACCCGTCTCCCTCTTTCTCTGATTTACCAGTCAATTTGATCAACCATTTAATTTTTTCAAAATCATTGACAGAAGAACATTAAAATGAGAGTTATGCCACTTCTGTGCTCTATGGCTTGGGCTCATTTATTTTAATTAGCTGTAACAAATTCATGGTTAAACAAGGCTCGAGAGGGTGCTATCTAAATGAGCTACTCATGGCATACACAGGACCATTAACAAAACACTTCTCCACAGCTTGACTATTTTCTCACCCATCTAACTTACAGCTCATTATAGCTCTAGAGATAGGAAACAGAATGTAGCACCTAATTAAAATGTGAGCCTGTGTCCACAGATGATTCAATAGAAATAAATGCATTAAGTTGGTGAGAGAAGCAGGACAGAGTCATCACAATAAAAACATCTTGTTCAAGCAGAGTTTGGAGAAAGCTATACTTCTATTTCAGGCACCTGCATGAAGTTGGGGGTATTCAGTCCTGATACAGCAAAACATTAAAAAAAAGCTGTTGATATCTGAAGAACAGATAAAATGTCTGTTGTTCTCATTAAGTATTCTGAACTACACTGTGTAATAACAATTTTTAGCCTTTCACGTTGGTTGTCATAGAAATAGCATAAGCAACCACTTATTTTGATAATAGATTTATAGTCTGTCTTCTGTTGTTTTAGTTGCTCTTTTCAAAAATTATATTGATGCATTTTTTTGCATAGGTAGATGAGATATCTTCAACCATTGCAAGATGAGTTGAATGTGTTAGGTTAAACACATTAGACACATGCATAGAATTTAATGGATTTTTAATGCTGTTAGCCTCCAATGACATGAACTTAAAATTATACCTTCCAAAGAGAAGCAAACTAAACCTGTCTCCATCTGTTTGTCGCAGGTGGGACAGTCCCCTGGTTGATCTGTTTTTCTCCAACCAGTTCCTTCAGATCACCACCACTGTGCCATCCACTTCTGTGTATGGGTTTGGTGAGCATGAGCACCCAACCTTCAAGCACAACATGGACTTTGTTACCTATGGCATGTTCTCCAGGGACCAGGCACCAACGGTAATTCACTCTCTGCAGCACTTTGTCCTAGCTTGTGTCACCAAAAGGAGGTGGCAAACATGGAATGTCACAAGCTTCACAGTATCATTAGTTTTAATTAAAGATAAAGCCGTGAATTGCTTTGAGGTAGCTTTGAAACCTTTTACCAGAACCTTTCTCACAGTGCAGTTTTCAGAAAAAAAGTATATTGTGTGCCAAGATCCTGGTCCAGGAGAGCTTTGCATTTCATGCTTGGATCAATCCCTGTTCATCCAAACAAGCTGGACTCCAGCAGGACTCATTAGACATTTGGCTGAACTGGAGTCACTGGTTAATGAGTCTGTTTTAACTAGAAAAGTGATTCTTACTCATGCCATTTTGAGGAGTTTGGCAGAATATCAAAGGTTTAACTGGGAAAGACTAAAACATTCCATTGTGATAAGGCAGACAAAACCCCCTCTTTTCTGTCAATTTGACTTCACACCAATTTAGATGAAAAAATCCCCAACCTTTCAAAATAAGTCTCTAGCTATGAATGTATTTATTTCCTTGTCTGTGTATATGTATCTACCTGACAAAGCTATGAAAAATAGCTCAGCCAAGTCATACCTCTTGTTTATGTTTCAGTCATTTGCCAACCTCTATGGAGTCCATCCTTTCTATATGTGCGTGGAACCAGACTCCAATGCCCACGGTGTTCTCCTTCTGAACTCCAATGCACAAGGTAAAAACATACATGGATTCCCTATATAGACTGCATATAGAAATATGATAGATTAGTAAGCATAAAATACTGTTTACTGGTTGCTTTTTCAATGTGATACAAATATGAGTGACTGCCCCCTAACTAAGCTTCCAGGACTAATAGATTTTTCAAAGATTTTCCAAAGATTTTTCAATGAGATTTCAGTAGAATGAGTTTTTAAGAAGGAATTTGGGCATTTTTAGGTATTTTCAGGGAAAATACGTTCTTAACTTTTTAAATGAAAATAGATGCAAATAGAAGGAAAGAAGAAGGTGGAAGAAATTTCCTCTGAGATTGGCATAATGAAATCAAATCAATTTCGGTTAGTCCTATATTCTGTCTTTGGAGAATAGTTTTGTATGTTGCCATGGTCACCCTACTGTATTAATCTAGTGGTATAATTTCAGAAAAGGGGAATCTTCACTTACTCTATAAAATCAGTTTCCCCTGGCAGACAATGGCTTTCAATAAGATTAATATAGCATAGAGAAACCCTAAACACATACTGGTTGATCCTTTATATATATATGAAACTGAGACAAATGGATCTGTGCAATCTACTCTGTGTGGGTTTCTGTGATTTGTTGCTGCACCATGCCAGTCTGAAAGCAGAGATTACAGAAACACTGGGCAATGGCCTGCCTACCTTCAGACCCTGTTTGTTCATCCAGTCATACCCACAAGGCACACAGAAGAGCCCAGTGTGCACACACCTAGGATGGATGGAATGGAATGGAATGGAAATAGAAATAGAAATAGAAATAGAAATAGAAATAGAAATAGAAATAGAAATAGAAATAGAAATAGGAATAGAATGGAATGGAATGGAATGGAATGGAATGGAATAGAATAGAATAGAATAGAATAGAATAGAATAGAATAGAATAGAATAGAATAGAATAGAATAGAATATTTCAGTTGGAAGGGACATAAAACATACTTGTAGTACAACTGCCTGAACACTCCAAGGCTGACCAAAAACTAAACGTTGTTAAGGTGTTGTCCAAAGGCCTCTTAAACACTGACAGGCTCGGGGCATCAACAACGTCTCTAAGGAAGCCTGTTCCAGCATTTGCCCACCCTCAGTAAAGAAATACCTCCTGATGTTGAGTCTCAACCTGCCCTGATGCATTCCTGACCCATTCCCATGTACAGTGCAGAGCTGGTTTGTGCTGAGGACATTTTTTCCCTTTCAGATGTTACTCTGTCTCCAAACCCGTCTTTGACTTTCCGCACTATTGGAGGGATCCTCGACTTCTATCTCTTCATGGGGCCGACTCCTGAAAACGTGGTTCAGCAGTACACTGAGGTTGGTAGAAAGGTGCACGTGGCACGTGGAGCAGTGCCTTGTAGCACAGTGCTGTCAGTATCTGGTAGTACCAGCAGGTAGTGCAGCCAGAGTTCTCCATTTGTACAAAGCCTCAGATCCATGGGAAAACTGGCGTATGCTCCAGCATCTGTGAACAGTCTGTCAGGGTGTCGCAGGCTGGCTGGGTGTTCAGTGCACATCTCCAGCCTTTCCTGCAGTTGGCAGGATGGGATGCAGGAGTGCACTAAAGGGATGCAATGATTAGAAAGAAATCTGTCTAAGCTTACTCCTCTCTGGGCCACCACAGTTTTATAGTCTTTGCTGGATGACATAACTGCATTTTAACACTGCAGGCCAAGAAAACAAACTAGGCAGAGCACAGATGGGAATGTTTGGGAACTTCACATATGCTGGATTTCAGAGCTATTGAATGGACTTCAAAGTCTTCAAGCCTTTATTTGCCAGTAAAACCACTTGCTGATTTTGGAACCATCAGGCTGTTTTTACTAATGAAAACCCATGTAATTGCATTGGAGAGCATAGATGTATAACAGTGCATTCATTGCTGTCTCACAGAGTGTAACTACCTGCTACCCAATTGCCTAATGTTTTCCAGAGAACTGAGAGTACACATGCAAATGACTGTATTGGAAGTGTACATGCAATTCCTATCTAGTGAGTACTGTGTAGAAAAAAAGTAGCAGATAACATGTTTTTCCTGGTCACCAAATGGTGCTTTAACTGGGCCTTTCCACAGAAAACTGCCACCTCAGACCCAAGCTATGTATGTAAAGAAATCAGTGTCAAACCTAAAGAGTGTGGAGCAAAGCTGGAGTAAGCATGTTACCATGAGAAAGGGGGGTGACTGTGCAGACCCTGAGGCTTAGACTGCAACTGGAAGGCTGAACAGGGTAGGGCATCCCACTCAGAGCTCACAGAGAGATCTGCATGTGCTCTGCCTTTCCTCGTGCCACCCCTCAAAGGTGGGTCTCAAAGCTCTGATCTTTAGCAAACATTTTGTCTTTCTCAGCTTTTAAAAGCCTCCATATCCTATGCCTGCCTTCTTTTAAAATGCCTGTATGGGAACAGAAATATTGTGGTTTAGAGTGAGGGAAAAGGAGGATTTAGCACAGAAGGAAGGCATTTCTGGGTTCTGGTTTGGTGAAGGAAGGGGTAAGACTTGCTCATGCTGCTGTTTTGGGAAGGCTGGAGCTTCTCTGGGGTGGTGGGCTATGCTAGACCTTCCTTTTCCAAAGAGAGGTTCAGGTGCTACCTCCCAGAGAGGTGAGAGTCTGATGGTGCTCTCCCATGTCCCGGAGCAGGAGCAGCTGCTCTGTTGCCTGGAGGTTTCCAGCTCTCTCTCCACATCATCCCCACCAGTTGTCTGTCATGGTTTAAGCCCAGCTGGCAACTCAGCCCCACACAGCCACTCACTCACACCCCCTCAGTGGGGTGGGGGAGAGAATCCAAAGGGTAAAAGTGAGAAAATTCGTGGGTTGAGATAAGGGCAGTTTGATGGGTAGAGCAAAACTGTGCATGCAAGCAAGGCAAAACAAGGAACCCATTCACCAGTTCCCAGGAGCAGGAGGATCTTTAACCACCCCCAGGAATCGGGGGAGTGGCTGAACATGTGACTATACTGGGGAAGACAAATGCCATCACTTCAAATATCCTGCTCTCCCTTCCTCTTCCCCCAGACTTATGTGCTGGGTATGAAGCCATTTGATATGGAATATCCCTTGGGTCAGTTGGGCTCAGCTGTCTTGGCTGTGTCCCCTCCCAACTCCTTGTCTACCCCCAGCCTCCTCACTGGTGGTGTGCAGTAAGGGGCACAGAAGGCCTTGACTCTGTGTAAGCACTGCAAAATCAAATATATCCCTGAGTTCTCATTGCTATTTTCAGCACGAATCCAAAATACAGCCCATACCAGTTACTATAAAGAAAACTAACTGTATCCCAGCCCAAGCCAGCACACACCATCTCCAATGCCAGTGCCACAGACCAGCAAGCAAACTGGGCTTTTAGTTTATTACACAGGGGGAGAAAAAAAGAGGGAAAAAAGTAAAGCAACTCTCCCCCAGGCTGGAGCTTTGATTCCCATTTCAAGGGAGTTAGTGCAGCAGTATGATGGAAATTAGAGCCACGCCTGTCCCCTTTCAAAGACTTTTACTGGTGTTTGAAGGCAGCATTTCTGTGGCTTAGCAGGTGGTCAGCATGTGAAAATAAAATGAGAGAGTTCTCACTCTCCAGATGATGGGTAGTGGCAGCTCACTTTCCACTCCTGTCTCTGGAAATGGAGCTAGAGCAAAGAAAACAAGGTAAAGGGGAGCAGTGGGCATCTCTTAATGAGACATGTCACATGCCAGGACAAAAAAAATCCTGTTCTGTATTCTTTGAGCTTGTGCTCAACTCTCTAGGGAACCTTACAGAATGCATGTTAGTAATTTCAATGTGAAATAATAACTTCTTCAGTAAACATCCTGAAATTCCAAGGTCAAAAATGTTACAATTACCATATTATTAGTCTCTAGGGTAATAATTTGGCTTTTATGTGCAAGATATGTGGGAAGGTGAAGGAGATAGAAAAGACTTTGTTTTTCAATTGTCTTTTCTGTCACACTGAGAGTATTTTCCCTGTGCAGGCATTGTCATGCTGTAGGGAAAGAGAAGGGGTAGAAAGGAGAAGTGTGACTGATGTCTGCAAGGCACTGGTCAGCAGCATGGCTCGGCTCTTTCAGCTGTTTGCATGGGTCTCCTCTGGGAATCAGAATTTTGGGAGCTCCTGGCTGCAGGGGCTCCTGGTGGGACCAGGTTGCACTGCTGCAGAGTTTCTCATTGGAATAGCACCTTCCTCCCTCCTGAGCATGCATCTGCCCCAGTCACTGCTTTTTGCAGGGACCATCATTTTATCTCTCCAGGATGGCCCCACTGGTGTGGCAGGGTGGCCAGGTGCCAGCAGGTGTGCAGCTGGTGAGAACAAGGGAGCTCTTTCCAGAGCAAAGTGATTTACACTTTTCTCAAATGTTTTCTGCTGTTGTCTTCAGTGCCACTTCAATATCTGAGCCACCTCATAGCCCCTGCTATGCTTGTTTCTGTGAGAGGTTTAGGAACTTTGCTCTGCTCTGTGCTTTCATGTGGCTCCCTCCAAAACAGTGAGTTAGGACAGCTTTGTAACAAAGCTCTTCATTTATCCTCTGGAGTATGCAAGATTTCCCCACACACTTCTCCAGGTTGTCACCAGTGCCCAAGGTGGACCACAGACTCCTGGCCAGAGCTGCAGGGTCCAGGCTATGCCAAGAGCAGGGCTCTTGGCTCTCTGTGTGGTGATCAGGGTTGATTGCAGCTGCCCTGCCAGAGCCACCAGCCTCTCTGCATCCTTGGAGTGAGGACAGGTAACAGTAAAAGCTGTGGTGGCCCTGGATGCCAGCTTGGCTAAGGATAATCTGCTTTAAATGGGCTCCAAGACTGAGGCAAGGTGTGAGAAGGGAGCAGAGGGTAGGTGCTGGTACCTCTGTCCCTCTCCTGTGTGCTGCAGGAGCAGAGAGGTGAGCTGTAGGATGCATCCTGCCAGTGGCACCAGAGTGCTACAGCAGCTATTGAGTGTGTGCTGGGCAGGGTCCCACAGGAAGGAGAAGCCTCCAGCCCCATTCTTCTGCTCCCTCCTGAGCCCAGCTGTGTGGGTTGTTACTCCTGCCACATCTAAGACATCCCAGATTGTCCTCTACAGCTCTCTATACATGGCAGTGATCACTTTTTTCTCCTGCTGAAGAGGTCTGGTGTGCAGAAGAGTTATGTAACACAAATCTCTCTTTTAAGGGCAAACACCTCAGCCAGCAGGAGGGTAAGAAAAAGCAGCAACAAGCTAAAGAGTTCAGGCACTGACCTGAGCCTGGCTGAGGCTCTGCAGTCACACCTAATACCAGGCCACCATTGCCAAGACCACTGGTGGCCTTTCAGACAGACCAACAGTGCACAGCAGTGGTGTGTGAGCTCCATAACAAGACACTCACATGTTAGGGTTCAAAAAACAGATATTTAATAACTCTTGGGTAAAGGCCAAGAATTTGTTATTTTATCACAAATGATCCAATAACGAGCTGTAAGTGAGCATACTGTAATTCTCCTAATTCTGTTTGGAGAGAAAACTGCTGGTTTGCTTCCTCCTTACAGAAGTGCAGGGTAGTTACAGGTGTAAGGGACCTCAGAGGTCTCTAGTCCACTCTCCTATTGGTGAGGTAGCATGGGGAACCTGCTTGTACATAGATTTTATCACAGATGATTCAGTGAGAGTCTTGAAGCTGAATTCCCCAAGAAGGAATAAACAGCTGATAATTGTTTTGTGCAGCAAAAACAAGATTTGAAAACCTTGACATTGAAAAACTTAATTTTTTTTGTATTCTTGAGGTTGTGAGCATCTTCTTTATGGTTCAGCAGCTGCAGGGCCTTTCTTTTTGCTCTCAAATCAAAGTTTAGCTTCTGCTAAGAGACTTTGAGTGAAGGTCAGAGTTAGTCCCTCTGACTTGATGCCCACAGCACTCAGCTGCTTGCCTCAGTCACTGCAGGTGAGCTGGACACAGATACATGGGCCATAGGAGCACCTGTGGAATTTGGCCATTGTGCAACTATACAGAAACACTAAAGCCAGTGCATTAACCCACTTGGGGTTTATAGTTTCCTCCTATAACTCCTCTTTGAAGAAAGGGAGTTGAAGCAAGTACCAAGCTTCAGAAATCATTTTGTGTGTCTAATTAGGGTGTGAGATTAGCAATCTGCAATGCTGGACATCTCAGCTCCTTTGTGAGCACAGGGAAGAGCACCTCTCTCCAGCCTCTTTGGCATACAGGTATAACTCTGCAGCTGTCTCTCTCTCATCAAAGTCTTTGGTCATAGTGTTAACAGAATAGCATCCTGATTTATTCTTTAGAATTTACAACCTAGTTTATATCATTGATGCTCATATTAATAACATTTTTTGTCCAATAATCCAGCATGGGGAAAATTATTACAGATCACCTGCTCCCTAGACACAGATTTTACCTGTTAGATGTACTTGTTTTCACTGAACTTCATTCTTACCTCAAAATGCTTCCAGGGTATCTCCTCCATACATCAGCTCTCAGGTGGCTCTGACAAAAGTGAAAAAAAAAAATACATAATGCCAAGTTATGTAAACAGGGAAAAACTAACAGTGAATTTATTAAACACCAGGAGTTATTTTAGAAGCAAGTGCAGGAAGAATTCTGGAACAGAAAATAGGAATTTTTTTTTTACTATTTCTGCACTACCATATCTTTGCGCTTTTCCCCCCCCCTCATTTTGGATACCCCATATGTTTGCTGTTTCTCTGTTTTCCTCCCTCAGTTCCCCTGCCATACCCTATCTACCTTTTCTGATTCTATGGGAGTCAATTTTGCCAAGCAGGCTTTCTCTGGCTGCTGCACTTTCTGATCATTTGTATGCAGAATGCAATCTATACGAATTAACTAGATCCTAAATATATATCAAATCCAACTCGAGTTTTCAGGTTTGCAAAATTACATTCCTGCCTCTGCTGATCCATCTGTGAGTGGGTACCATATGTCAGTTACTTTATCAGGAAGCTTCAGGGGGATCCATTAGAGAGAGTCTGCAGCATAATTAGAAAAAAGAACATTTGTTTTCCCAGCTGCCCTGTTTTCATCCTTCCTCTTCAAATGTTCTGCTGGTTTCAATTAAGCTCACCATAGATGCACCAGCCTGGTGAACCTGGAGAACTAATTGCTTTAAAAACTTAATATCTTCCTTGCAAGGTAGATATTTTTCTGTTGGTTCAGCTGTAATCCCAAACTCCTCCAGGGGTGCTATCACAAAATACTGTCTTGCTCTGTGGTCCACAATGACACAGCAGCATGCCATAAGGTGCAGGTGAACCTCAGCAAACCCTGGTGCTGGGTACATGCCCTTGTGAAAGGGCTCTGACTGACACACCAGTGGCCACAGCTCCACCCCCAGCCCCACTGCTCTCCACCTGGATGCTTGATAGGACATGGGGGAAGAAGCCAATCCCCATCCCACTCTTGAAATGCATTGTATTGGCAATGTCCCAGACTGACTGTCCTCCCCAGGCAGGAGTGACCTGGAGTATCACAGGACCCAGAGCAGAGCAGTTCCCCCTGCTTCTGTCCAGGCTGGTCACCCATTTCCCATTTCCCAGCCTGCTTGGGAAGAGGCAGCAGATGCCATGCAGACAGCCTGCCAGGGCACAGGGCTCTGCATTTAGCTGCAGGATTAATATTTATCAGCTGGTTTTCCCTATTTTTCTTGTCCAAGATGAGAAGCCTGTGCACAAAGCATTTTATTTCATTAGGGAGTTCTTTTGTTTTGGTCTGTTTTTTAACCTTGTTTGTAGAGGCCATTCTCTGTTTGCAGTAGGGAAAGCAAGGGCAAAATATGCATCTGCTTTAGGAGCACAAAATGGTGGGTTCAGAAAGCTCATCCTGCAGCCTTTGCGGGTCTAAAAGAAGATCTGCTGCCTCCTCAGATGAATTTATCCTTAACATGGTGAGTGTGGACGTGACAGAGAAGAAGACTTGCCCTGAGGCTTGCCATGCTGTGTTGGACTCCTTGGTGCTGGCTCACAAGGTATCTGGGAGATTGTCCTGAGCCATCACACCCCATTCGGCTCACCACAGAAAACCCCAGCAGAGCTTGAAAGAAGGTCTGGGTGATCAGGTGTGTCCACACAAGCTGGAAAAAAACCTGATGACATGTGCAAGGAGGTGGGATAGCACCAGGCTTCTTCTGAAGACCCCAGCCTCCAGCTGAACTGGAGAAGTAGGTGCTGAGGAGGATCAGAAAAGCTGAACTGTCTGGTGGGACAGGACAAGCAGCAGATGTGTGGGGCAGCTGTGCTGATCAGCCACATCATCCCTCCTGGAGACACCCAAAGCATTCACCTCACCAGTGCTTATGGCCTCCTTATGTTTTTGCTTATGTGAAACAGCAGCATCCCAACAAGCAAAAAGCACACTGTAGCCCAATTTGTAATGTTTGACTGTGTGTTCCCAAGCCTTTCTTATTTGGGAGCAATTTACCCAGCGTGTTTCCCAGCTCAGGGGCATTAAAAACATCCTCAGCTTTTCTCTGCCTCTCTCCCACATGTGGTTTTCTGTCTGATGCACTTTGTACCTCCTTGTACTGATTCTCTTGCATGTGATGTATTTTAGAGGAATTTCAAGTTCAGCCTTGCTTTCCCAGCTAAGACTCTTCCTAGAGAAAATCCCATAGGAAAGTGTGCCTTCGTGCAATGCATCTCCAGACAGCTTAGCAATGCTGCAGATACAGACTGCCAGAAGTGCCTTGTTTTATTTATTTAAAGTAGATGGGGTTTAGCTGCCAATATGCAGGTTTTGTTGTTTTTCACTTCTTAGCATAATTACCTAACTGTGGAGATCCACAAGGAAATAAGGGAGGAACCATTATTTAGCCAAAGGGGGACAATAGCTGCAGCTGATTAATAAGTCAAGGGTGCTTACTAGCTACTAGATTTTCATGTATTGCCTGCAAAGGTGTTAGAAATACAAATCAAAGGTTAGTTTCATTTGATTTAGCTGAAGTAAGGATTTCAGGAGATGTCCCCCAGAAAACAGTGGTGTGTACTAATGAGACAAAGCCAGATTTCAGCTTATTTGTAGAACAGACACATTGTGATTGCCCACTGCTCATCCCAGGTTACCACAGCAGCTCTCACCAGGGGAAGCAGAGCAGGATGCCTTGCTTCCCTGTGCTCTCAGTTGAGTTTCCTCATGTCATTTACAGATGGATTACATTCAGACAGTGGAAATCAAATATTTATAAAATCATATTTAACTCATTACCTTGTGTTTCAGTTGAGAGTTTCAGGACCAAATAGTAACTCTGGCCTTGAAGAGGGTTGTCAGTGCCTGGCAACACAAGGCTGTGGACCAGCAATAACAGCAGTCACCCATAAGTAACTGAGTTTCATCAGATTGGTGTGTAAATCTGATTAAAACTTCAGAAAGCTTAAATAAACATCAGACTCTTGATAAGTTAGTTCAGCTGGATGTGGCAAGAGAAGTTTGCAAAGCTTGTGTTGCTGTGTGTCGTTGGAGATCTGCCTTCTGTCGACCAAGGGGTTTGTGGGCTTGTTGTGGATCAAGGGGCATGAGGATCCAGGCTGGATTTCTGCTGGCATGTGCCCTGTAAGTGAGGGCACGTGCTGCTGTGCAGGGGCTGAGACAACATTTAACATTAGCCTGGCTGTTTTACAGCGTGTCTTCCACCAGGGTGTTCTTAGAAGTGATGCTCAGGGAGTCTCTGTGAAGGGCAAGGATCCACCAGGAGAAGTGCCAAGCATGCTGTGCTGAGAGCCACCTGGAGACAGGAATGGGGTTTAATGGGGGTGTGGTGCCTGTGCCCTGCTCTTTGTGCCTTCAATGATCTGGTAAGCCTCTCCTGGTGTCTCAGAATAACTTCTTTTCCTCTCACCCCTTGTGTTTCTGTATTCCTCACTCCTTCTGCAGGCCATTGGACGCCCACACATGCCAGCCTACTGGTCTCTGGGATTCCAGCTCTCCCGCTGGGGCTATGGCAGCCTGGATGTTCTCAAGGAAACTGTCGAGCGCATGAGGCACTACGACATCCCCTATGTAAGCAGGGATTTTTCACTCTGGGTGCTGATCTTACACTCTGAAGTGAGGTGAATAAAATTATAATGGAGGAAAAAGAATTGTCTTACAAAGAGAATTGTAGAAGAAAAGGACATTCATAATCTTATGTAGTGGGTTTGCATATAATATCTTCATAATGCTTAAAAGAACATTTAAAGTGGGCTGTGAACATGATGTTTAAGTGCTGCTCTTGGCTGCATAGCAGGTGATTCTGGTGTGGATTGGCTGTTATACATTATGAAGTGCTAGCATTTTAAAAACAAATAATGAAAAACAAACTTCTGATGGAGATCACTGCAAAATAGTTGCTAAGCTAAGGCTTCTACATTTTCTTGTAGTCCACTGCTAGGATTACAATGACAATCTCAGGTTTCATTACATACATTAGTTGCCTTTTAGAAATATAGTTGCCTGCATTCTGGTTTCTGTATCAAATACTTCAGTCATAGAATCATAGAATAGTTGGAGCTGGAAGAGACCATTAAAGGCCTTCTAATCCAACCCCTTGCAATGAGCAGGAACATCTTCAACTAAATCAGGTTGCTCAGCGTCCCATCCAACTTAATCTCAAAAGTTTCTAGGGATGGGGTGGGTATTCACCATCTACCTGTGCAATGACCACATTGTAAAAAATTCCTTCCTTATATCTAGTCTGGATCTACCCTCCTTTAGTTTACAACCATCACTCCTTGTCCTTTTGACCCTACAAAAAAGTCTGACTCCGTCTTTCTTATAAGCCCCCTATAGGTATTTAAAGGCTTCAGTAATTCTCCCTGGAGCCTCCTCTTCTCCAGGCTGAGCAGCCCTGTCTGTCTTAGCCTGTCCTCATAGCAGAGGTGCTCCAGCCCCTCTGATCATTTTTGTGGCCCTTATTTGGACTTGCTCCAACAGATCCATGTCTTCCCTGTCTGAGAACTCCAGAGCTGGATGAAGTGTTAACGTTATTTTTTATTTTAAAAATATTTAGGATGTTCAGCATTATGATATTGACTACATGGAACGTCGCCTGGACTTTACCTATGATAAAGTGAATTTTGCTGGTCTGCCAGAGTTCATGAAGGAGATGAAGAAGAATGGAAAGCACAATGTTGTGATTCTGGTAAATTAATGACGTTGCTAATTATTTCTCCATTTATAAGAACTATTTCACAGCATGGTCTTCATAGCAGTACCTAGGTGCTAACAAATGAATACTAATGTAGCAGATTTTCCATTTTCTCATATGTTGAGAGGAGCTGAAGAACGATTTCTCACAGATTTAATTTTTTAAATTGTTGTCTTTATTTGATATCTCTGTACCAGTATCACCTCTATACCACAACATTAATTCTCTGTCACTTTTTCCCCACTCAGTTAGGAGAAATTTTGCCTCTGAGTTCACAAAGGATTGCTTTCATGCAATTCTTTCCCTGAAATGAACCAATTAATTTAATACACATACAAAAATAGCTGAAATAGTGGAAAAAATCTATTCCTAATCACTCTGGAAGCTACTGACTACTATTCATGTTTCTTTGTACTTACTTTTTGTCTAAGTTAATGTGAGAGATGATTACTTGTATGCAAATTTGTGGAAAATGTATATTGAACCTCTAACAAAAACTGGCATATAGCCAAATGAATTAATTTGGGTACACGTGAAAATTGGAATTTTCCATCTTCCCCAGTAAATTTTTCCAACAAAATTTGCTGTTTCTCTCAAGCACTTCCCTGTACATGTCTTTATGCCAAAATGACTCTGTCACAATAGCTAAGTGAGCACCAATGGTGGCTGGGAAACTGGCGACCAATTTAATCAAAATTTAGGTAAAGATGAGAATAAATTAAGAAATTAAACAAAATCCATTGATAAATTCAGAAGATCTTGCTCTCCAGGGTCCACTAGCAGCTTAGCAGTAGGAGGGCTGCATTCTCCAGACCAGGAGAATGCAGCCCTCCTACAATTTGCTCTCCATAACTGGTGGGGACAGGATAAGTAGAAAAGCACTTTAAATTGCAGCAGGGCAGATTCAAGGCAAACATTAGGGTAAAGCTGCCTGTCTGCAAGGTGAGCTGAGCAACAGGCAGCTGCTGGGTCCAGGGTTCCTCCCCAGGTGGGTGCTGTGAAGAGGCTCAACAGAAGCACCAGGCATGGCTCAGGCTGAGCTGACCTGCAGCCACAGGGTAAGGTGGAGGAGATAACTCCGCAGAGTTCCTCTCAGGACCTTTTCCTGTAACTGTGGTTTTGTAATCTGTTTTCTACCTAAATGATGAGTTTATATCTTTCACTTGGGTACTACTGCCTCCAACTGCTAGTCTCTCACCCTTCTATTTTCTTTCTTGATACACTGATTCAAATAAGTGTATTCTCCCTCAGCCTTTCTCTGCTGGCTAAAAAACCACATTTACCTACTGTCATACTGATGGCTCGTGCTTCTAAGGAGACCAGGATTCAGTTAATCCAACTGAATCATGATGGACAGGTCACCAATTTTTGGACCCTAAGTCAATCCAGTCCTTTTAAAATAAGGGCCATGTTCCTTTTCTTGCCCTGGGGGTTCTGTCAAAGGCTTCTGGAGAGAGAGACTGAACAGCAGAGTCCTGAACTGTGGTACAGTTGCTCTTTCACTTGTGCTGCTGTATCTGGAGTTAAGATAAGCAAGAGCTACTGCAGTTTCCTCATTTAAAAATCACATTATCTTGTTAAATAGATAGATTAAGGCAGAAGTGCCTCCCCCCGTCCTTATTTTTTCTCACAATTTGCTGTGAAGTTTAAAATATGGTTGCTGGTGGATTAGTCAGCACCACAGATAACTATATCAGTGTTTTCTTTTTAATTGGTAGTTTTCTGATCCTTTCTTTAAAAGTACCTTTTATTATTTGCCTAATCTTTGCTTTGGTGTACTATAATTCCATTTACTACTAGGAATCTCAAAAAAACCCCATGCAACCCGAGTGATCAATTACATATTGATAATGGAAACAGCAGTCTATACAGTGAATGCTGCTTGCTAGCAATTTGTCCCTAAGGATACCTTCCCCAGGAGGTTCCATTCTGAGAAGCTCAGGGGTGCAGCAGTGAAATCAGTTTGCATCAGTGAAGGTTCAAGGTGCAGTGTTTAAATAGTAACAGGTTACTAAGTTACTTTGATGGAGAGAAACTTTGAGACAAATATAGACCCCAATTAACTGGATACATCATTGTAAATAACTAAGCAGTAGAGAGCAAACAATCAGTGCTGTCAGGACTGATTGCTCTTTCTAACAGTTAGGCAGTTTAGACTCTCTGTAACCACAATACTGCTCTAAAAATGATCTAATCTCTTAGAACTGTAACATTAAATACCACATGCCTATTTTTTGGTTTATCTCGAAATAGTTTGCAAAACATTAATATAGGAGCAAAATACCAGGAGTTTGGGGTAGCTCTTCCTATGCACTTTCAGTAAATACATGGTAGTCATCTATTTCTCATCAATGTTGGAATGTCTCCAGTTGTTTTGCACTTGCTGCTGGGTATGAAGCCACAGGCAAGCAGTTGTGGTTTAGTGGGTGAGCTACATTATCTTCTTCCTTATGAGTTCAACAACATTTTTAAAGTCCTTTCAGTTTCTCAGGTGGCACACTCTGCAGCAGTGCAGGGAGGTGTTGGTGTATAAATTCGGGTGTTAGACAGATGCAAGGAACATAGCAACTCCTAATTCATACAATGAGCTAATGGGGATTATTCTTCCTCTAACTTGCAACTAAGGCCTGTCTTCTGCTCTAGTTCTTTATCCAAGCTTGTGAAAAAAGAACAAAAGCTGAGCCAGTCTGTCCTTCATTGTTTAAAAGTTAATGAGAAGTATAGGTCGCACTGTTACTGAAGCTTTCTATTTTCACTTTATTACAGTTGCTGACATCTCTGTCAAACTCTGTCTTTTAGCATTCTTTAGTGATATAAAGTATTCCCCTAAGTTGAGTTGGGAGCTGGAGCAGTGGTTTCATTCCCAAGTGATAGTGAAGCCAAGCTGGATGCAATCAAGACAAGTGTAATCCAGTTGGATACTGAAAGAATTTTATATTTACATTCCCTTTGGGTGAGTTCCCCAAATATAGCAGGTTGTTGCCTCCCTCATGATGATTTCAGGAAATGGGCTCTGACTGCAGCGAGTTAATGTCATGGAAAACCTCAAGTAATGGATTTGGGGAATGGGTTCCATCTACCTCATCTCAGACCACTTTGGTCAGGAGCAAAGTGCAGATCCTGACAGCCAGCAGTATTAACACTGGCAGCCTGCCTGAGGATGGGACCCTGAACTCAGCTGTGCCACCATCACTGGGGTGGCAGGAGCTCTGCTCCCCATGCTTGCACCCAGTGCTGAGAGCCCTCTGTGACTATGGTCACCCTGAGAGTTGCATGGCTCCATTACTGGAGCCTCTAAGTGCAGCCCTTCAGCACTTCTCTCTGCTGATCTCTTTCAGAGGCCACCTGTGTTTAGGGGAAATTGTGACTTTGCATGTCAGCACTTGGTCATCATCATTGCACTAAACAATTGTACATGTTTCAGCTGTGTCAGAACACATACATTCTTTAGAAACAAAGAAGTTCTAAAGTAACAATGACTACACTGAAAAATTATAAGCATTTTTACTAAAGAGGATGTTCAATGAAAGATGTATACCATCTATTAAATCATACTAAAACCAGAAACAGTTAGGAATGACATGAGTTATGAAATCCTTAAAAGTCAAGAGCAACATGCTCATGATTTAAAATAAATCTCAATATCTTTACATTTTAAAGTCCAATTGTGTGAGTTGTAGGGGCAAAAATTTCCAGAGTTTTTATAGATGTGCATCAAAATATACATTTGGGGTGGGGCCACAGGTGGAAGTGCATCAATCTGGGTATGTGCTGGGTGCTCCTGGGTCATTAGGCAGTCAGCTGGAATTAAGGATGCCCAGCACTTCTTCCCCAAAATGCTAAAAAGATGAGTGAAGATTTAACAGGCATGAAACTGCTTCCCCACAAACAACTGTAGCATGCACTGAGAGGTTTTGTTTTCTTTAGGGCAATAATAAACCTGCATAATGTACTAGATTTATGCACTAGAACAACCTTTCAGCTGAAGGAAACCATAAGTTTGGATTCGGAGTAGCTAATTAAGCTGACTTCTTCTAGCCTTCAAGTCCCTTGAGAGACATCTTTACCACAATTATAAGATAATTATTGAAGATGGACAGTTTTCTCTTTTTCTAAGTTGGACTGTTGAACAAGTTAAAAATGTAATGGACACTTAGAGTCCTTATAGAGGTGACATTAGAGCTAGATGAAGTTAAACAGAATTTCACACTTAAAGTAGGGATTTAGCTGTAGCTTTTGTAGTTGAGGCATGGAAGAATATACTTCCCTCACCAGGGCTATAGGTTATCAGACGGTTCACAAGTAAATCAGGCAATTAATTTAGGTATTTAAGTGAGATTTAAAGCAAGCCTTTAAAGCAATTTACCATTGGGGTCTGATATTTTTTTCTTCTTAAGGTATTTATTAGTTAGACTTCTGTCACATTTTGATTAAAGTTTACTTAAATTATTGCACAAGCTATAACTGGGTGGAAGAAGTGTTTCAATGGTGTTTTTCTCCATCGTGTTTCATAACTGAAAGGTTTTGCCTAAAGCAGAACCCGAGGAAGTAAGATTTTCTAAGGAGAAAGTAAAGAATTACCTTCTAAAACGGCTGCACTTTTATCTGTTCTAAAAAACACAAAGCAGATAGTTGTTTCCAATTAGAGATGTGTTGCAAAGTACACTTATCTCCTTTTGGTTGCAGCAGACTGCTGAGCAGAGTTGCAGAGTACCTCTTTATTCATTGGCATCTCAAAGAATTCCTAACTTTATTACTTTCCAGCATGATGGGTGGGCCTCTATCATCCCCAAGAGCTGATCAGGCTTGCTTTGGATGAGCTTGATGGTTACTGATGGTCATCCTGAGGCAGAGAAGTTGTTGGTGTCAATATCACTGGGAGCAGTGGGAGGTGGTGGCCACCCCAAACAGTGGAAAGGGGAAGGAAGGACAAGCTGTGGGGTGTAAAATGCTGTGCTCTTGGTGCCTGGGGAGAACAGAGGTGGTTTGGAATGCAGAGCTAACAGGGCCCTTTTGAAGTTGAATGTGCCCAACTTCAAGCCCCTTGAAAAGTTTTAGTTATTCCAGCATTGAGCTGTTGATGCTGAGGCAGCTGGAATAAGGATTGCCTTGGAGGAAACCCAGAGGTGCTCAAGTGTGGGGGTGCCCAGTGCAGCACCCAGCCACAGCAGAGACTTTGGGAGGGGAAGTAAAATCTAGTGCCTCTCTAAAATTCTTTGAACATAGAAAGTCTCATAAAAAAATAAACATGAGGGTATTTAGTAATTTCACATTGCTTTTGCCTTACACAAGAAATACTCATGACATATCCTTAATGACATTTTCTAAATTATTATGTGCTCTAAACTCTTATTAAATTTTAATGCTGTTTTCTTCCAATATTTTTGCAATCATTAGGAACATAATCCAAACTTTTCTAAAATATACAATTAGAAGAGTAATTGTTACCTCTGGGATTTCAGTAAAGGAAGTGTGATTGCTGTTTTCAGGACCCTTTCATAACCAAGGATGAGGAGCCAGGCACTTACAGACCTTATGAACTCGGCCAGGAAATGGGAGTGTGGGTTAACAACTCTGATGGCGTGACTCCTGCTGTTGGGCAGGTTGGTTTTTTAATTTTGTGATGCATTTTGTCTAGTGCTGCTTCAAAACAATAAAGCAGCGGTGCAATAGAAATGAGAAAATAACCAGGATTTACATATGTAATCCCTAGGCCTGGCCTCCTGGAGATTCTGTGTTTCCTGACTACACCAACCCCAGGACAGTGGAATGGTGGACCCAGTTGTGTCTGGAGTTTAAGGATGTCCTTGACTACGATGGGATCTGGATTGTATGTCTCATATATCTGCCCTCCCTTCTTTAAAAAAAAGAAAATGAAGATTTTCACGTCTTACTCTCTTTATTAAAGGATATGAACGAACCATCCAATTTCATGAGAGGCCAGTATCCTGGATGTGCTAATAATGAAATCAATAACCCTCCTTACACTCCTAGTAAGTAAAATAGCTTCATTTCATTTTCATGAATTATTTATTATTATATTTTAATGGTATAATTATATTTTATATGATAGAATATTATATTTTATAATAAGATTAATATTATAATTCCATTGGGGGGGTTGTTTGTTTCTTTGGCTTTCTTGTTTGTTTTGTTTTCAACCAGGATAGGCTATATTTTAGGGGGAAAAAATCCATTCTCTCATTTTCCATCTTTCCCTGCCTGTTCTGTATATTCAGTTACATATTTGTTCAAGACTCCAGTGGCTCAGCTTTGATGGAGTATCAAAAACAATCACTTTCCTCTCTCCAAGGTTCTGCCTCGTAACAGCACTAGAAAAATTACCTTTCTTGCCATTCTCTGAGCAACTGGTTCACATCATAAAAAGGGCAAGATACCTGTATACTGTAACTTAGCTACAGACTTATGGAGGGAGCAACCCTTCTGCCTTGCCACTACTAGTCTCAGAGATGGGCAGTCTCTGCCTTCTCACAAACTATGACAAGGGAGATAGTATCTCCCTGGTGCCTTAGTTCAATATATTTCCTTTCTCTTAGGAAAGAAATTCTCACTATGTTACTAGAAATGGGCTAAAAATAACTCTTAAAATGTCTAAGCCTATGGGAGACTTACAGGAATGGGAAAATCTGTTCCAGTAGCTGAGTTAATGATATGCTCATTCTTCTCCAGGAAGCCATGAGTACCTATGATTATTACCAGTGGTGTGGCAGTTAATCCAGCCAACATTTCCCCAGGAAAACCCAGCTGCCTGAGCAATGTTAATATGCAGCAGGAAGCTGATACATGGGAGTTGGAGTATTGGCAGTGGAGTATTGGAAATGTCCCCTTTTTCCCTTCAGGCTTTTGTACTCTCATGAGAATTCTAAATTTTCTTTATTAAATTGATCTTTTTTTCAACTTTGACTATAAGAGAAACATAAACATAACAAAAGCATGACAAAATATTAGAAAGAGATTGTAAATTTTTGAAAGCAGAAGCAGAGCTTTTAATGATGATTTTGGTATTTGCTCTCTTTGTGGGGTAACCACTGCATACTGACCCTGTGGGTCTTGATCAAAGCCCAGGAACTGATGAGAATTTCCACTTTTGCCTTAAATTGCCTTCATTTTTTTGTCAGCCTTCAGAGCTGCAAAAGAGGTGTAAGACACCAGGGTAAACTGGCCAAAAGAGCAGAGCTCCCTTTACATCCCAAATAAAGAACTGGGAGTGAACCCATGAAGTGGCTTCTGAGCCATGCAGCTGACCTTCGTGAAGATTATTAGCATTGTAAGTCTGAGACACTAGGAGAGACTCAGACCTAGAGGCCTAATGACATGTAAGGACACTGAGAGATACTGAAGACAGGTGTGTTTTGAGCCCAGTTTCTCTGATTTGACTCATGAACATATGCCCTTGCTTCTGCTTGTGACTCACAGTGTTAGAATAATATCGTGGAATCACAGGCTGGTTTGTGTTGAAGGGACCTTCCAAACCATCTTGTTCTGGCCCTCCTACCATGGACACCAGACCAGGTTTCTCAAACCCCTTTCCATCCTGGCCTTGAACACTTCTAGGCATGGGGCATCTGGACAGCCTGCTTCAGTATTTCACCACCCTCACAGGAAAGAATTTCTTCCTTGTATATAATATAAACCTATTCTCTTGAAACCATTACCCTCTGTCCTATCACTCCATGCCATTTTAAAAAGTCCCTCTCCAGGTTTCTTGTAGGTCCTGTTTAGGTACCAGAAAGCTGCTCTAAGGTCATCCCAGAGACTTCCCTGATATTGGTCTCCCTTCTACAGCCAGGAGCCCCAGGCATTACATCCCAACATGCAGGGAATCTATTTTGAACCAGTGTTTAAGGGCTTTGTTTTCTATTTCACTTTATAGAAAGTGCATGTTCTTAGCTGTCCAAGCCCTTGATTTATGTAGGTATGAGAGGTGACCTAAGCTGTTTAGTCCAGTAAGACATTAGGACCTTCCTGGGGTTAGCAGAGTTTTGGGAGCTCACTATTGTCTTCATTGATTTTATCTGTGTAAGTCCTAGTCTAAGAGCTTCAGGCTGTTTGCAAGTGTAGCCTTCAACCTCTTTATCTAAATTTTATAACCATGACTACACCTGACTATGGTTTGAACTTCTAAAGCCAGATGTCCTTCAAATCAATTTTCTATAAAACACTTTATACTGAAGATTAATATGCAATTGTAAAATAACCAGTATTACTGAGGCAGAATACAAAATACTCAGAATAAGAATGAAGTGTGAACCTATGATTCATGTGGTAGCATTTTCTCTCCTATCCCACCTTAAATTTATGGGGCTAATAATCAAGAACCACTGGGACATTAAGTGTGACTTTCCTCAGAAACTTAGTGTCTTCTTCAAAGACATATCGGTCAAAGTTACTTGGAAATTGCCTATAAATTATAGATCACCCACACTGGAGTCTTTGTGTCTAAAGATCCAAACACAAGGATTGTAGCTGTGGTGCCACAGCAGGGCTGAGAGGCTAATGGGGTTTCAGGTACAGAGAAATTGTGATAATGAACTGCAGCTATACAGGAAGTGTGGTTAGGCAGGGAAATTGCTTGTTCCTGGAGAAATATTTACAATAGTCCATGCACCTAATCAAGCGCTAAAAAAAAAAAGAATTTTTGAGAACTCACATTCTATTTTATTTTGAGAGAATTTTATAAGATTTGCAATCTTATTTTCCATCTCTAAAAATAAATATAATATGGTCTCTGTTTGAAAGAGAGGTGTCTGCTAAGGAAGGCAGGAGCCTCCCTTGGAATGGAAAATGTAAACCCCTTCCCTCTGAATTATTATAATTTTGAAATTAAGGGGGTCTCAGGCAAAGGTATGAGAATAGGAATAACAGTTCTGTACTGGTAGGTATAATAAAGCAAGCAAACAACAACAACCACAGCATTAACAACAAACAGCACCGGAGCCCAATGACCCCTTCTTGGCCACGGGCACTTTCCCTTGGGTGCAGTTCTGGTCACAGCCAGCAGGGGCGCTGGTGGCTCCCGGCGGGCAGGGCGGGTGCGATGATTCCCCCGCGGCTGCAGGGGGCGCTGTGGCGCGGGCTCGGGGAGCATGCGGTGATGGCGGCTGGGACAAGATGGAAAGGGGTGGAAGGGAGGCTTTGCTTCACAAACCCTTGTGCACAAACCGATCCCGGTGCCCCAGAGGGATGCTCAGAAGCAGCAAGCTGGGACAGCAGGATGCCTTGGCAGGCAGGGGGTGTGGAGCTACACTGCAGCAAAATCTCAGAACAGTGCCAAAGAAGCTTCGAGGGCGAGGCAGTGGCGGTCTGGCTCCCGTCCTCCTCCAAAGAGGAGAGCGAGGGAGAGAGAGAGAGGAAGCTCCCAGAAAAGAGAAGTGCAAGGAGATGCCCTCCTCCCCCGAGCTTGAGCACTCCTTTTTTCTTAAGTACCCAGTTTTTAGTTTTTCCTTGTAATTTGTGGGAGAAAATTCCCTAAGTAAAAAGGAACAAAAGGAAAGAAACCTAACCCCCAACAAATGTATAAACATCTGACCTGCCCAATTCCTGCTGAACTTCATGTGGCATTTTCATGGTGGCTACCTGAAGAGGATGGAAATGTTTTTGCACCAAATGGGCTTTGTCAGCATCTCTTTGATATGGGAACAAAGACCAGGCAGCACCTGTGCAATATTTTTAGGGTTAACTAAAATCTGTCATTGTGTAAAATAATATATTAATTCAGCAAAGCAGAAATTTTCTTTCTGACTATCACTTACTGAATACATGACACCTGTACAGATGTTTTGAATTATTGGACATAGAACTTGAAATTAATTATCAGTGTTTACTCAGTCCTCTCCCCACTCCAAGGACACGTGCCTGTCTGCAAGCATTTGTGGCTATGTGCTAACTTCAAATCAGTGCAGGTCCAGCACTTCAGCTTTTCCTCTTCCCAAATCTTTTGGTTTTTTCACCCCTAAATGTGTAGAAATGTGAATAATTAAATTGTGATGTATATGGTGTTACAGCGATTTGTATCATTCCCAGGCATCTCTGATCGTTCCCTGGCGCAAAAGACACTGTGTCCTGACTCCAAGACTTACCTTGGAGACCATTACAACACACACTCTCTCTTTGGCTGGGCACAGACAGAACCAACTTTCAAGTAAGTTTTCTAAATATTTCTAATCAGATTCCAGGTGATTAAAATGCATTTTAAAAGCCACTGATGTTACCTGGAATATCTGTAATAGTATTTAATAAGAAACAGACCCATGTTTTGTTTTATTGTTTGCCATTTAGTAAGAAGTTTCAAGAAAGGAGAACCTTGGAACAAGGAACAGAATCCTTTCTAATTTTACTTTTCTCAGCTAAATCAGGATATATGTGTAAGGCCTAACTTTCCAGCTTCTGCTTTTGTATATCTAGAACAAGATGCTCCTGTGCTCTGTTAGAGCTTCTCACGAGCGTTTGCAGCAGAAGCAGCCTTGTGTGGTGTCAGGGCTATTTATCTGTCCCTTCACTACTGTGGTAGAGGAGTTTCTGTCACTGTCAGTGGAGAATCCAAACTGTACAGGTCCTCTGGCTGCTTCTGGAGCTGCCTCTTGTTCCCTGCCAGGCAGTGTTTTGCAAATTGGCTTGGGGGCTCAGCTGGTTCAGGAGGTCAGGGCTGCATTGCAGCACAGTTGCTGTCAGCTACTGTAAAACTCATTTTACAGCTGGTAAGCACTCAAAACCAGCTTATGCAGGCAGAATGTTGCTGTGGAAAGCTAGCTGTTGGATTAAATGAAATGGGCAAATTGTGCCTTTTCCAGCAGGGATTGAGCTCAAACACGGGGCAATTTAATACCACAAAGGAAGCAGGAGTCCATGTGTGGCCTGTTTGAGCATTTAGCACTCATTTCAGAAGCTGGATTCTGATAGCATCCAGAGGACATGGTTAAGTGAGCCTAATTCTGGTGTTGATGTGTTTGTATTTTATATGCCAAGTCCAGGGCAAGGGAAGCCCTGGGAAAAAACAGAAGTAATTTGCCAGCTCTTATGGGCCTAGCTGAAGCACAGTTCTGCTTTTGAGGGAAAGAACAGGAAGGCCTTGAACCCTGGATTTCTTACCATGGTTTGTGGGCCCCTATTCCCCAGTCTTTGAAGAGATCCTCCCAATAAACTTATTTTGCTTGGCCACCAAAAGTATATGCAGAGGTTGATTTTGCTGCAAAGCTGGAAAACTTTGGTGAAGTATTTTTCATACATATTCATTTGGGTTTCTCAAATGCATTTCTTTTCAAGGCTGGTTGTATATCCTTTCCGCAGTCACTCTTCACAAAGAATATATTAAATGAAATTACTGACAGGAATATTTAGCACTCAGCATCAATTGCAGGATATTGGATGAAAATGAATAACAACTTCATAATCATATTAAAAAAAACCAAAACAATTCTAAGAATTATTCTAAGGCAGACAGAGAATAGGAAATGTGTCATCTGGCCTATGTCAAATGGTTTGAATTTGAATACATGAACTAGCAGCAATCAGTTTCTGCATAGCTTAATGCCAAGAGTTATTTGCACATGATATTCTGTAAATAATTTAAATCAGCAAATGCATTTGACAACCTGTTCTGCAATGGTTTGTGAAAGAATGAAATTATTCAATAAATTACTTGCTACAAATTGTTTATGCAGCTCTGGGTCATTGTTGAGTTGATCTGATATTGCCCTCATTAGCACCTGTATTTGCAAATGGAGCCAAAGACAGCCAGAGGAGAGCACTCCTGCTCAAGACATCAATGAAAGGCTCCAAAATAATATTTATATGAAGCATATGGAGTCTTGTGCAGTTCTTGGCCCAACAGTGCACCTGCAAACCAGCACCAGCATGTCCCTCACAGCTCAAGAATTACATCTCTTGCTGCATGTGGCCCCTAAGGTTAATTAATACATTCAGTCTTCCATGAAAGCTGTTGGGATTTTTTGAAAAAGTGCTTCAGAAGCAAGGGCTGAAGCACTTTAAAGTCTCTGTGCCATCACAGACCCAAGTGCAAACACTGGGCCATTATGAATATGGGTGAAAGAACTCTTGATGAAATCTCATTAAGAGAAGGGAGGAAGAAGTAGATGGTGAACAATATGATTAATATTTCATGCTAGAATTTCCCAGAGAATCTAAATTGTGTTGCCCAAATAATATTAAAGCAGAGTTGAAGTTGAGTTCCTGCAATATAAAGTGCTGCAGTTTATACTTATGTACAAAGAGGAGTTTTGTAATGGATTTGTTACTAAGGCACATTCCTTGGTTTTCTGGTGATGCAACAAAATTATTTTCAAAAAGCAAAGATAAATTGATTGTACTGCTAATTCTGTAATGAAACCTCATGTATCAAAAAAGGCAGGAAACAAAAGAAAATACTACAAAGATGGGGTGGTATTTGAATGATTACAGGTTTGTTTTCTATATTGATTGTTTATTTTTTATGAGATGTTTAGATATAATTTTGGTATTTTTGTGTGGTTTTGGTTTTTTGGTTTTTGTGTTTTCTTGGGTTTTTTATGTGTTTAATTCCTGGGTATTGGTTTATTTTCCAATACAGATCTCTAAATAAATCCTGTGTTGAAAAAAACCAAAACTATTATATTGTTTTTAGGAACTCATTGGACACTTATTTAAATATACTAGTACAGAAAGGAAATTATTATTTGAATTTTGAGACACTGCTGAGAATAAATTAAACACAAATTATTATTTAGGAAGATTGAAAATACCTGAGACAAATTGTTTAGTGAATCAGATAGATTTTTTTGTTGTTTGGTTTGGTTTTGGTTTGGTTTTGTTTTGGCCACTGTGTAAATCTTCCTTTTATTTACAGTTTTGCAGCCACATTTTCATGTGAGTAGGAATTACAATAATAACTGTTTCATGAATAATACCCTTTCAGATAAAATTGTGCCTGAACACTCAGGTTGATTATAAGAAGCTTTGGTTACCATTCTTGTTTTTCATGACCTTGTTGCATTTCTTTACAGTGTTGTCCAGCAGGCAACTGGGAAGAGGGCATTTGTCTTGAGCCGCTCCACCTTTGTGGGCAGTGGGAAGCACAGTGCTCACTGGCTGGGTGACAACTTCTCTCAGTGGAAGGACCTGCGCCGCTCGGTCATTGGGATCCTGGAATTCAACCTCTTTGGCATTCCCTATGTAAGTCTGGCATCCTCTAGGTGCTGGCTTATACACAATATCACTTCAAATTAACTCAAATGTTTTCTGGAGCAAGCCACTTGAGGTGGCCAGCAGTAACAGCATCCACAGCCTAAGGAACTGCAGATTAAAAGGCTAAATGTCAGTCTAGGCTGCTGAAGGGAAACAAAAACAGCACTGCGAGATTTGGACTGACTTAATGTATGCTCTTTGCATTATGTGTTGTATGATTAGGGCCTCTTGTATTTCTGGGTTTGCAAGTTGGGATGGAGAGTTTATAGAATTACTGAAGTACAGGCAGATCTTCCACAGTGACCTTAGTGCTGTAGGAGACAGTACAACCTCAGTCACAGAAAAATTTATATCACTATAGAGCATTCCTATCTAGTAATTAAAAACAGAGATTTCTTTCCAAAAATTATTTTTATTAGCAAATTTCTGTCGTCTCTCATTCTTGGGCTTCAGCCACAATCACAAGCACAATTTTATTTTTCCCTAGATTGGTGCTGATATCTGTGGGTTTAACTACAACACCACCTATGAACTCTGCCTGCGCTGGATGCAGCTTGGCTCTTTCTATCCATTTTCTAGGAATCACAATGCAGAAGGAAACAGTGTAAGTAAACAAAGTTACATAAAGCTGTAGCCTATGATTACAGTTATGTGGACAGTGATTTGTATTATTATTCTCCAAAATTAACCTGCCATTCTTGGGTAAACTGGAGCAGTGGGTGAAAAGGAGTGCTGCACTGAGAGCAGGAATTACACAGTGAAATGTAAATTTTTCACATTCATAATGTAAAGATAACATAGAAATGCTGGTCTTCTCACACTGTTGGTAAAATTCATCTGTTTCATCTTTTACCTGCTGAAGCCTAGGTTTTATTTAGGAGCCAGTGAGTGTCCTACTCCCTTGGTTTCTACAACTTTTGTTTCAATACTTCTGTAATTATAATAAGTATTGCAGGGAGGGGAGAGAGATCATTATACACCATCCTTGCTGTTTAAAAGCAAGTTACAAACATGTGAAAATTCCAAGCAGAGGCACCAATAGTGACATCATTATCAGCCAAGGGGCAAACAAGACCAGAAAAGGCTAATGAGCCCATGAGATGAATGCAAAAGTGCAGCCTTAGTCCAGATCCATGCCCTGGTTTCAACATCATGAGAGTCCTTTAAAGACTTGTTGCAAACAGAAAGAAGTATCAGGTAATTTTTACCTATGGAGTTTGAAGGTCTTGCAGCCTTTGTAATTATTCTGTGTTTATCTGCAACCATGATGAAATGGTTCTGCTTGTTCAATAAATGTTTGGGTTTTTTTCCTTCTGTAAACTGATCTGTGCAATGCTGGAGCTCAGCTTATTTGCTAACCTTCAGTTTCTTTGAAGTTGCATCATCAAAATGCTGCAACATTTACACTGCCAGGAAGACCTTTGTCTCTGCATGGAAGTATGATGAATGTTCAGCAATTGTGTAAATGCAGGAATAATAAACTACAGTACTATCATTAAGAGGGTCAGGTATTAGCCTGTAGATCCCTCAGGTATTTCTTTGTATGAGAACAAATGTCTGTGAGGTATTAGCAGTTGCTGTTGTGAAATATTTTTTATTTGCCTCTCCACTAAAGTTAGAGGTATATATATATTTATATGTGGTTGTTTGGCCCTTTGAGCATGCAAGCAGAGTCTGACCTGGGTGAGTGGATATCAATCTCATATGTATAATTCAATAAAGAAAGAAGAGAATAATGGGTCTCTATGATGGGTGCTGCAACTCAGAGATATATTTGGTTTTACTGGATTACTTAAATCCATTTGAAATAGCGTCTCCAGGGAAAGAAATGAACAGGCATTTTGGGTGACTCAGCGTCATCTAAGAAGTCTGACTTTTTTTTGTGAAATTAAGCAGTGTTTGTAGAGTGTCAGAACACTGGTAAAAATATAGTGCAATTTTTGTAATAATAGATGGATGCTCTGGAGCTCAGAGCCAGCAGGGAGCATTCTTAGTGAGTAATTCTGACATAAACACAATAATGGTGAAATTTTACTTAAATACTGAATTTAATTAATATTAGGTTAGTGTTAAAATAAAATCTTAAATACCCACTTTGCCTAATTCATTGGGTATTTCAAACAGTTTAATTAATATTTTTCTTGTCTGAAAAGCACAAGATAATATAAAGAGCTTTGTTACTTCTGTTACTTTTGCGTTTCATTATCCTTGGAATTCATCATATAGTCTTCAGCTTTAATGAGAAAATTGAGTACTCTGGAAAGATTTCATGAAGGAGAAAGGGAGCCATGTGATTCATAAGCTGGCTGTTTAGCACTGGAGAGGTTGACAGGAGGAATTAAAGGAGATGTAACTCTTTCCCATATCAGCACTGCCCTTGGCTGCGTGCTCTGCCTGCCATCCCAGGCTCCAAGCTGCCCTCGTGATGGTGGGAGCCAGTGCATGCCCTGGCTCACAGGGGAGCATTGCTGGCAGTGAGGAGCTGAGGGGCACTGCTGATGTGTGGCTGTACTCTCTGTCAGAGCATCCTAAAACGGGGCACACAGGAGGAGAAGTCGAGTTTCCTGAATGGATGAAATGTTTTCTGTACCACACACACTGACCTTGGTCACCCCTGTTGACTTCAGCAGGGTTATGAGTTTACTCTTTTAAGTAGACTTGCCTTTATATTTGCAACCAATGTAATTATGCTTTTGACTTTTTGAACTTTTATGCAGATTATCAGTCTTCCTTTTTTCCTGAGTTTAATCTCCTTTGTCTGAAAGGACTTGCATCTCCAGGAAAAATCAGTTTCTAGATGCAGGGTATCTGTTCCTGAGCACAGGCCTGGAGCCCCAGCTTCCCTCTCCTCACAAGGTTAGAGGTGGCTGGAGAGGGCTCACATACATTGTGGTGGGGCCTGATCTTTTTGAACTCACTGGAATTTTTCAAGTTCAGAATGTTATAGAAATTTTAGTTTGGGAATAATGTGTGTTGTTCTTAATATACCTTGCAGTTTGCAAATGAGTGCTTTTTCTTCTTTCAACACTTGCTTTCATAGCATCGTGCCAGCTGCAGCTCTCCTTACGTTGCACACAGCTTCTCTGCTGAGTTTGTTTCAAAGCTCAGTACTAATCTGAGCTTTTCCTGAACAGGAACAAGACCCAGCCGTGTTTGGAGATGCTTTTGCCAAGATCTCTCGTGCTACCCTTCGGATCAGATACTCCCTGCTGCCGTACTTGTACACCCTGTTCTACGAGTCTCACGTTCACGGAGGCACGGTGGTGCGGTCACTGATGCACGAGTGAGTTTGGAGTCTCTTCTTTATTGTAATTTGCTCACTAAGTAGTTGAGCTCTTATGTATGTATTGGTCAATATCCTTAGGAGAATAGTCACAGTATTATTATTGCATGCTCTCTTTGAAAAGAACAGCTGAACAGTTAAATCGATCAAGTTATATGCACAAAGATAAGTCTTAATATATGCAATTAATTTCCATTAATATATAACCTGTATTTCTTTCCACTGGGGAGAAAAAGACAAACTTAAGAAAGAAGAATTCTGAAAATTTTTAGTCTTAGGGAAACATGTAGTTCTTTTTTATTTCAAAAGTGACTCACATACGTGTATTTTCTGTATTTGAATGAAATCAATGAAATCTGTATTCTGATCCAGAATGCTAAAAGGCCTCACACAGAGAGTCCAATGATCCATAGTATTTGGTTTTTCTTCCAATTTAGCACTTGCATCTGCATGCTATCTATGAAACCCACATCTGTGTTCACAAATTGCCCAGAGAAAACAGAGATAGAGAAGTTTGAGTGTAGAAGCAGGTGCAAAACTGAGATTAATAAATGCAAACTGAAAAGCCCCTTTGAAAATTAAACTCAGATTTTTGGAACAACTCATTTTTTCTTTTTGGAAGAAGCAGAAATGCAGCTGAGGTTCAGTGTCCCTGTCCTCATCTTTTAATTAGTTTTTTACCTGCTTTTGGTGAATTTTCTGCTCCAGAATGCTTTATGCGAAGACTTGAGCAAAAAGAGTGCAAAAAGTACATATGAAAACCTGAAGCTCTGCCACAATTTCATTTCATTGGTGCAGGCTATGTCATGGACTGTTTAATGTTCTTTTTTATCCCGTTAGGTTAAAAACATTCTGGTTAAAGGGTAAGGCATTTTTTGCAAATTAAACTGAGGTTACACTGAAGTGCAGACCATTAAAGTATGAAAAGGATATGCACAAAATCTGTTTTGTTTACTCAGCATAGTGGTTAACTGATAAATTTTAAAAGCAGTATCCTTCCTCTTTCTACTCAACAATGTCATTTTACTAGATAAAATGATATTTTACTAGATAAAATTAGAATTTTATAGGCACTCCTAACTTACTATCAGCTATATGCTATTTCAAGTATTTATTTTAGGTCTATTTTTGCTTAATGTGATTTGTGTTAATATTGGAAATGCCCAAGTTAATTTTGGCATTAATATTAGCTAATCTCTGCTAATACAGAATTACTTTAGTGTCATTAAATCTGGCTTTCTGACCATTACCAGCATACCTGTACTCTAAGTAGGCCACATCCACATTGGCAAATTTCTAAATTTGCTTTGATTAGAGTTGTAGGGCAGTCTCTAGGATGCCCCTACTGGCATCCTAGTCCCATCACTTGCTAAGGCACCAGTAAAGGCTTCTGTTGGATGAAACTGAGCTGAGAGGTTCACTACAGGCACTGATGGGAGCTTAGTCAGCAGGACCAGAGTGGGGTTACTAGGAAATAAAACCTCTCAAATGCATGTAAGTAGGGTAGGGATCAGGAGATCAACACGAACTGTTTCCCTGCCCAGTGCCCCTACTGGCATCCTAGTCCCATCACTTGCTAGTGTTGCCATAGCTAGATCCTAAAATGGCTTAGAAGGGTTTCTTACTACTTCTAGTTAATTCTGGTTACTACTATTCACTATTATTGTTAAATGTGTGTTTCTTACTATTTCTAATTAATACTAAGCAGTTTAGTAGTGGGTCTGCCCAAGTAGAGAAAGTGACCCAGAGTCTAACAGGAGAAATGTGGAGTTTTGAGAAAGAGAACTGAAAAAGAATTTTCAGTGTATGGATGATGGAAGTTTGCATCAACCTTGCCTATTCCTTTTAAAAAGTACAAAGGAAAACTAAAAAACTCCTGCATTAGTTTTTCAGGTGAAGTTCTTATGAGTTCAGAGTCCTCACCATGAAAATAACTGTACCCAGGCAGGGAGTCTCCAAGCAATAGCTACTTCATGAGGACATTTCATTCCATTTTGAACATTTAGGGGCTTGTTTCAAGTAACAAACAAGAACAACATCCCAGTAGATTCTTTTAAGTGTATTTGATGCCTTGGAGGCTTTCACTCCATAAAGCAGAGGCATCGATATCTCAGGTGCCCAAAAAAAGACAGTGAGGTGGTAATCCATTAGTGGAAGGGAAAGTTGTGTTTATTGGCTAAGCAGGAGGGAAATATGACAGAAAAGAGACCAGCATCTCACCAGAGTAAGCAATAGATGGAATTAAAGACCTTTCATAGATGACAGCATGCTTTAATGGTTTATATTTTCAAAATAGGAAAGTTTATTTGTTTGCTGAATTTGTGCTAGTGGTTGCTATAATTGCAAGAGAAAATTGTGCTGAGTTAAAGGGTGAGAAGCTTGTTTCCATGTACAAATAGGATTGATTCTTCTTTTTTTCATAATGTTTTATCAGATTTTTGTTCTGCAATCTCCCATAACAAAATATATTTTATTACTATTGCAATTTTATTACAGTGAAATTGAAAAGACAGAGAACCTATTGAGATGACAAGAAAAACTCAGGTTTTATATTTCAAAAACTTTAGGACAAGGTAATTCATCAAAACCCATAATCTGCTTTAAACATTTAGAAAGTATTAATGACCAAGATTAGGGTGTCCAAAAGAGCTGCTGTTCTGGACAGAAAAAGAAACTGAACAAATTGAGAATTCTTTCAAGCAGAGCCCATGCTTGAAAGAACATTTTTTCTTAAGTTCCACGTACTCACCTAAGTTTGCAATATTTTAGAAATCTGAGCACTCAGAGGTGTCTTGTTATTGCCAAGTTATCTTTACTTATTTGGGGAGATTTCTGTGAGCCTGGGCTGGGTGCAGTGTGTGCCTGTGCCCTGAGCAGGCAGTGTCAGAGCAGGGCACTGACTCTGAGCCACTCTGCTCCAGCCAGTGTTCAACAGAGACCTGGCTTTAGACAGGGGCAGCTGCAAAGTCCATGAAACAGAGTAAAGGAATTTTTAAACAAGGAGTTTATACATCCTTAGAGAATAATATGGAAATATGCAATAGCCAGTGTGAATTTGTCAGAACTGCATGAAAACCAGACCAATTGCCATCTCTGACAAGGCAGCTGGGCTGTTGGAGGGGCAAAGGGCAGAGGAGTAGCAGAATCAGGAGTACAAGGTACCTTGATTTTAGGAGGATTTGAAATGTGGATTTTTTTTGTCCATGTGACATTTTTATAAGAACTAGGATCCATTCATTATTTCCTCAGGAAGAGACTTCCAGGTGATGAAAAACCCATTTAAATTCTCAAGGATTTTATGCTGGATGAAAGGAGGTTCCTGAGTTGGGAAGGATCTCTCTTCTTTGCCAGGTGCTATTCAATATTTTCATTAGCTGATGCACAGTGGAGTAGAGATCTCTTCCCAAGAGAAGGCAGGTGATGCCAGGCAAATGGGACTGTGAGCATTCTGGAGAACATGATCAGAATCCAGAACAATTTTAGTGCATTGAATAAATGGACTGAATGCCATAGGTGTTTCATCCATTCAGGAGAGGCAGCTAGAAAGCACAATATGTATGAATGTTGCTCTGTGTTTGTCTTGCAAACAATTTCAAATGTAAATCTGTGAAAGGTGTGGGAGGCCAAATCCAAGGATTTTCACAAATCCTAGAGCAGTGTTTTTCCTCTGTGTTCCTTCTCCTGGGCCTGGCCCCTGTCCTGCTCATTGGCTCCCACCAGGAAGTCTCAGCCCACTGAACAGAGTTGTTTTCCCACTGTTGCTGTTCTGAAAAGAAATCAGTGTCATCATTTTGTGAGAGTTCTGGTCTGTTCTGGGATGGTAGCTACTACTAAAATATCTTAATCTGTCCAGGTTTTGGCATTCCTTCAATCAGGAAAAATATTTGGCTGTGTTGAAGGATACTTTGAGGAAGCAGATTTCTTGTCACAGTGAGTAATATCAAAATATTTGGCAAATTCTAATGCCTATGAATTAACATTGTGTATTTCACTTTCAAAATAGATTTACCTCTGATCAGGAGACTCATGGAATAGATACTGCCTTCCTTTGGGGACCTGCCTTTATGATTGCTCCTGTTCTTGAAGAGGCAAGTACTGTAATTAAAAATGCCATCACACTGGAATAAAAGAAATGAATGGTGCTTAGGGCATTGGATGACATTCAGAGCATGTTTGCTTATATCCATCCCTTTCTACTCTCCACTGTCAAAGCTTGCAGAACATTTTTCTGAGCAACACAGACAGCACAGAGCTTCTCAATACTTGAAGTGGAAGGATGAAAGTCAGGGCCCAGCCTTTCCCTTTTACTCCAAGTGAGGATTGGATGTAAAGAGGCTGGATGCTGCCCCTCACGTGCTCCTGTGACTGTGCTGGCAGCAGTCTCCAAGGACACACGCAGAGCAGTAATTGTTGGGCTAGGAAGAAACACGCAGATATGAAAGCAAACTGGTTTCCATATTACTGCTCACCCACAGTGTTTTGGAACCACAGCATCTCAAGGGCTGTGGTAGGAGTTTCCCAGCATCACAGGCAAAGGCAGTCATTATGGGAAGGATAATGGTAATGTAAGCTGCTAACAGGACAGGTTTTAAAAAGCAGCATTTTCCTCTGCTGTGCTGGGCTCAGTACTGGGGTCATGGCTTCTGCTGCTTGGCTGGAGCAAGGGTGTGTTTCTCTCCTTGCCCACCACTGACTGCTGGCAGCATAAAAGAGGTATTACTGAGCAGATCTAAAGCAGATCTAAGTATTTGTATGTGATGTATCCTAGTGCTGTTTGCAATCAGCATGCTGCCAGAATATCTAATATATTTCTAGATGTTGCTGATGATCAAACATATAAACAGGACACTGTTACTCACCTTGTTTATTAACCAACCCTTTGTCTCTGAATTTAATATAAATTAAATTCTAAAACCATTCTGATCCCACTGAGGCACTTCATTCATCAGTGCTTTATCTTCAGACTCCCACAGGTTTCTAATAGCTGATGAGTAGAAAGGAGATTTCACAGGGTCTCAGACCAGCAAGATGATGAAGGGTGGGGAAAAAAAAAAACTTTCCATGAAGAGGGAGTGACAAGCCAGTGGAGGCTTCCTGCAAAGAATTGAATAAAAGGGGACATTATAAGGATACATAGAAATGATAGGGGGTCTGGATAAGGAGTTCCTGATGTTTTTTGAAGAACTTCAGCACAAAAGGAAGGCTGCATGCCTGTGGCCTGATGAGGGAAGCAGAACTTTGAAGGCAGCACACTGCTGGGTCTTTCAGTGTGCTAGCTGGCAGCCAGGGCTGTGCCAGTTGGCAGGGCAGGGGCAGAGGTGAGCTGTAAGCCTCTCACTGTGGCAGTGCAGGCCAGCAGTGACTGTGTCAAACTGCAGCTTGGCATCTGCTTGTGTAGAGAAGATGAGTCAGGGATGACTTGACCTTCACTCCTTCAGCCCTAGGATGAGAGCAAGTGAGACATCAAAAAAAACCCAAAAAAACCCAACTGAATGGAGAACTGTCTTGCACACTGGTTTGTTATTTAGGGAGTCATGAAGGTGAGGCCCATGGAATCACAGAGTCATAGAATAGTTTGGGTTGGAAGGGACCTTAAAGATCATCTAGTTCAACACCCCTGCCATGGGCAGCAACACCTCCCACTAGGCCAAGTTGCTCAAAGCCCCATCCAACCTGGCCCTGAAATCATCACAACTCAGATGATGGTTACACATTTTTCTGAAGACCAGAATATCCAGGGTTGTCATAACACTGCAGAGAAAAGATGGGGAGGGGAGCATCTTGCCTTTATAGGGTTTTTCATATATCTAAAATCCCTAAAATGTCATATGGTAACTTTGCTTTAACTCTTCTCTTCCACCTATACCTTTCTTGCTCCACAAGATTCCTGGGGTAGTCCTTGGGGCTAATCCATAATTCTGCAACGGAGCAGACATCTACATTGAGAGTAAAAATTAATCTGTTTGTGAGAATAAGCATCTTGTGATGAAAATGGAAGTATGTTTTGATTCCAACTGTTCCTGGAGTTATTAATACAAAGTGCCTTTAGCGTGATTTCATCCCTGCAGCGATCTGACACAACACATGCTGCAAAATGAAGTACAGTAATTGTGCAATTAGCAAAACATTTATTATTTATTATTACTTATCTGCAACTTTAAATTGTTTACAAGAAGAGAAGGATCTGTATCCTCTGTGTGCTAGAGCTCATTCTCTGCCTATCTCTGGGACAGGAGTGGTGCAAGGGCACTGAGCAGTGGTGTCCTCCCACTGCAGATGTGAAGCCCTGCCTTGCAAAGGCTGCCATAGCATTTGCTGGGGCTGCTCAGATGTTGGAGGAGTGCACCTTGGCCAGTTACATTTTCAAGACATAGAGCTGTGTACTAGAATGAAATAATCATGTAACATTGACTCATCCCAGGCGATGGCAGTGAACCCCCCCCAAATAGGATAGGCTTGTCTGTTTAGTATTATAGATTAGCCAGCACTAGTCCACTGCTACGACAATAACTCAGCCATAATATCCAAAATTTGATGTTATTAGAATATTCAGCATACATCTCCCCATGCACAAATATAATAAAGCTAATGTAATATCAGAAATGCAAAAAGAAAAAAGACTTTAATCTCTTTATAACAATTACAGGGAGCAAGATCTGTGACTGTGTACTTCCCTGAAGCAGAGTGGTTCGACTACTATACCGTATGTATTTTTAAGACTAATTTTCTTACTTTTTTAAAAAATAATTTTAAATGGTACAATTCCAGCAAAATAACTTTTAGCAATCTTCAGCAGTATTTTTACCTGAGCATCTGTATTTAAGAAAACTAGAGAGAAAAAAGGTCTACATCAGGCTAGCTGGGAGAGTAAATAACACAGCTTTCAGTAACATTTTATTTTCTATTTTTGCCATGTAAAGCTCTAAGACACAGCAAACAGAATTTTCAAGAGCAGCCTAGACCTGCATGAAAATGCCAGGATTTCTTTCTTTGCCCCCCACTTTTAATTCTTGTTCTGATACTCTTGTTCTGATGCACAGAAACAGAGGCAGAAACCTAAGAGGCAGAAACCACACTCCTGAGAACGTGCCACACACCCTCCTGTGCATGTACTTTTGCACATGCATCACTTTTGACAGAAGGCACATTGGGAGTGCAAGGTGAGGCACACATCTGGAAGATGCTTCCAAGAGCTGCAGAACAATCTGCTCTGTGGGACATGCCAGGACCTTCTCTTCAGGGCCTGAGTCTTGGCCTTTCCAACACCATCCCCAGGGCAGCATTTCCAAAAGTGCTCTGCTGCAGTCTGCAGGCTGAGCCCAGTGTTGGCTTTAACAGGAGCACTTAAGCTGATGCTAAGAGCTTTCAGAAATGTGAGCCCAGGATCATCAGGCTGTTGTTAACTCTCCTGACTGCCCCTGGCAGAGGAACAGGCAGAACAGAACTGCTCTCAGAGGAAATACAGACTTATTTTTAAATAAGTTTGGTCATTTTCAGCATTTGGCTGGTGTCCTCAGATGGATGTTCATCCAACCCTTTCCTCTTTCTCTTTTCATAAGACTGTGATGCTACAAAGTGCAGCATTTAATTCAACTCTCCTTGTGCTTCCCTCTGACCCTCCTTGCTGGGCTGGACATAGGGACAGTGGCCATGTCCCTTGCCCTGCCAATGTGCCTGCCCCTGGCATTGCTCACCTCCCAGTATTTGGTACTTACTTGTCATGCACATGGTGCTTATCCAAACCAAAGTTGGGTACTTGCCATAAATCATAATTATCATTTACAGAGGGCAAGAGCAAAGCCTTCCTGTTATTTACTCTGTACATAAGTCTTGCCTACAGCTGTTTTTGAGGCATTAGAGAACTTCATGCTGGTTGTCCACACACACACAAATTTCACTCACTGAATGGTGTAATTACTTTTTGAAAGGGGGAGAATTGTTCTTAGAAGAGAAGAAAATCCACAGTTTACAGTCCCAAATGACTGTGAATCACTTACCTTAAACTGAATTTTGATAGGCTCCATATGTATAAAAAGAGGAAGCAAAAGTTTCTTTTTCTTTTTGCTCAGTATCTTCATGAGTGGGTTTTTTTTTTTCACAGCACACAGAATAATGATACCATTTTTAAAGACCATTTGCTGTCTTTCAGTCATGATGTTTCTGTCTCAGGCATATGCATAACTGCAGGGGCTAGATCCTCTTTCATGTTAAAAAGGAACAAGAATAATACTCCTGAAATCCCTATTTTAGTTTGTTTTTTTCACTGATGTAACTGAAATGAAAATTCGCCCCTTGCTCTCTTTTTCAGTGATCCATATGTATAGTGCCTGGATTGGCATTTTTTTTAACTGCATTAATTTTTGTGGTAGGGTCTTAAAGTGCCAACTGCCTGGAAGAAGAACTATGCTACTGTGTCTGCCCCACTGAATAAGATCCCTCTGTACATCCGTGGGGGGTTCATTCTGCCACAGCAGGCACCAGCCACCACCACTACTGAGAGGTAATGTCACCTGTTTGTCACCAAGCAGCCACGGTGTGGGTCAGACCCACAGACAGTCCAAAAAGCAATCAAAAGAATGCACAGAAGAGAGACTATCTGCAGATCCCAGCTGCCATCCCAAGTGATAAGTACAGTATTTTTATACCACTATTTGCTCCATTTCATTAGGAGAAATCACCTCAGAGATGACCCACGTCACTGTTAGCACAGCTGACGCCTACTCCTGGCTCTGTGATTATGCTCAGAAAAGCTTTTGCACCTCTTACTGCCACACTGACCTGCTGTCAGTCATTCAAAGTAAATGTATGCAAGGGGAAATGCAAAATTCTTCTTGGGTGAATTTATCAAATGCTGTAAACAAGGTGGAAAAGCTCAAATCTTTCTTCAGGAAAGAATATTTCCCTGTGCCAGTGGATAATATACTGGTCTCAAGTCTGAACCATGCTCAGAAGCTAATCTGGGTAGGAAAGAGAGGGGACAGCATTGTGCAGCAGCCATAGTAAGGTAGAACTGATTACCAGTTGACTCCCAGACCATCCAGTTATTGTACATTAAGGCCACAAAAGAAAGGGGAGCTCGTCCACATGAGCATTCAAAACATGAGAAATCTAGACTTCAGTGGGACAAGGCAAGGCAAAGATTTTGCCATGACTTCAAGAGTCCTTCTGGTAAACACTGACTGTTGTCATTCTTCTGTCATGACCATTTTTGTAACCTGAAAATGGGAGTTGTGTTCAGAAGTTTTTGTTAAGTTGGAAGGGACAGTGCCCCCAGGTCTGACACCTGACACTTCTCAACGTGTTTGTCAACAGCCGCCTGAACCCATTTGCACTCATTATCGCCCTGGATGAACAGGGACAAGCTTCTGGATCTCTCTTCTGGGATGATGGTGATTCCATTGGTAAGCCTGGTCCCCTGCTGTGAAGCAGTACCTGCATACAGGGCTCTCCTCAGGCCACCTTTCAGCAGCATAATGGCACGGGCCCCTGCTGGAAATAGCTGGAGAACTGACCCCAGATTGAACGGTAGGAAGGTCAATGGAAAGTTGAACGTGAGTCAGCAGTGCCCTGGCAGCCAGGAGGGCCAAGGCTGTCCTGGGGGCATCAGGCACAGCATGGCCAGCTGGGCAAGAGAGGGGATTGTCCTGCTCTGCTCTGCTCTGTTCTGCACTGGGATGGCCTCCCCTCAAATCCTGGGAGCAGTTTTGGGCACCTCAATATAAAAAAGAACTATTAGAGAGCATCTAAAGGAGGGCAATGAAGGATGGTGAAGGGCCTTGAGAAGAGCCGTATGAGGAGTGGCTGAGGTCACTTGGTCTGTTCAGCCTGGAGGAGACTGAGGGGAGCCCTCACTGCAGTTACAACTTCCTCATGAGGGAAGAGGAGGGACAGGCACTGATCCCTTCTCTGTGGTGACCAAAGACAGGACCTGAGGGAGTGGCCTGAAGTTGTGTTGGGGGAGGTTTAGGTTGAATATCAGGAAGAGGTTCTTCACCCAGAGGGTGGTTGTGCACTGGAACAGGCTCCCCAGGGCTGTGGTCACAGCACCAGCCTGACAGAAGTTCTTAGAAGTGTTTAGGCAATGCTTTCAGGCAAATGGTGTGACTCCTGGGGATGGTGCTGTGCAGGGCTGGGAGTTGGACTTGATGATCTTTGAAGGTCCTTTCCCAGTCACTCTGTGATTCTGTGAAAAGCTGATTGCTGTTGAAGTCAGTGTTTTGATATGAGAAATGTGTGACACTGGGAGCAGCTGATCTGCTAGAGAGGGCAATCTCTCACATTGTGTTCTCCTGAGATGAACCTAAGACTAGAGGAAGACATTAAATAGCCCACAAATCATCTTAGCCTGACCTTAGCCACTTGCTACAACAATGTGAACTGCCTATGGATTTTGCTGCCTGTTTTGATATCAATCCTCCTTGCTTTGTGTTTTGACAGATACTATTGAAAAAGAGAACTACTTCTTGGCTAAATATACATTCAGCAAAGTAAGTGGCAACATACAAGATACCTACTTACATATAGGTAGCTGTATTTTAGTGTAGCCATTGTAAGGTGCTGATGTCTAACTTTTCTCTGGAAAGCTTTTTATCTTCTAGCTCAGTCTATAAACCAGGTAAGCCACCTAATGCTTTCATTTACAGCTAGCTACAAAATAGTCCAACTATTTTGGACTGCAGTTTGTGTTTGCTTCATTGAGTATCATAGTGACACATGTCATTAATGTCCCTGCTGCAATATGAATCTGAAAAACCCACTTTTTCAACTTTTTCCTTACTTGCAGCTTCTGGGGACAAGAGACCTTTTTCTTGTGTTCCTCCTAGTGAGCACTTGCAGTCTGATGGGTGGGAGGAAGCTAGATTCCTCTCTACAGGATATGCCAGCAACCTTTTAACTTCGATCACTTGATGTTTTTGTTTTGTGGTGCAGAGAATTATGTACTCTCAATTCTTTAGCTTGCATTTCCTTGTCTGACAGCACAGACACTGCTCCCATGGTGGGTGTCCTGTGGAGAGATCCAGCACTCTTCTGGCAACCTGCTGTGCTGATCAGATGTTCTGTGCAGCACAGGAACAGATTAGCTCAGGGTCGGTGCACTGATGCCTTTCCAACAGTGCTCAGTTCTGTGCAGACATGTCCTGAAAAAGAACTGTAGAAAAGCCCAAGAGTCAAGGCTTCAACTGAGTAAAATGCTATAAAATATATTTACCATAAGCTCATTAAGTATATGATAGTAAGTTGTGGGAGTTACTGTAAAGAAACTTTATCCTACTTCAATAACCTAGCTCTACAGATCTTACTTCATCTGCAATTCTAGCATTTGGTAAGAAATAGGATATTGTATATAGACTGTGGCATGGTTTGGTCCCCAGCCTCTGAACATGAGCCAGCATGTGCCCAAGTGGCCAAGAAGGCCAAGGACATCCTGGCCTGGATCAGAAATATACAGCACTGGAGCAATGACTGTACCTCTGTGCTTGTCACTGGTGAGGCCACACCTCAGATCCTGTGTTCAGAGAAGGGCAATGAAGCTGCTGGAGGGTCTGGAGCATAAATCATATGAGGAGCAGCTGAGGGAGCTGGGGTTATTTGGCCTGGAGAAAAGGAGGCTCAGGGGAGATCTTATTTCTATCCACAACTGCATGAAAGGAGGGTGAGCCAGGTGGTGGTCAATCTCTTCTTCCAAGTAACAAGTGATAGGACCAGAGGCTTCAGGTTACACCAGGAGAGGATTAGATTTGGTATTAGGAACAATTTCTTCACTGAAAGCATTGTCAAGCCCTGGAACAGTGAAGTCACTATCCCTGGAGGTATTTAAAAGACGTGTAGGTGTGGCTCTCAGGGACATGGTTTAGTGCTGGACTTGGCAGTGCTGGATTAATAGTTGAACTTGGTAACATTAAAGGTATTTTCTAACCTAAATGATTATGTGATTTTCATGCCATGTATTCCTAAAAGCCCCAAAGTAATCTACAGAAAATAGTCAAAACAATAAAATCATGTTAACCCCTATTGTGACATTGCTCTTAGAAGATCTGTCTTCCAGGAGCAAGAGCAATCCAGGGTAAGCCAATGGGCTTTATTATGTAGCCTGATATATTTGTGAGATATTTTCCTGGAACTAATACCACATGGATAGACTTTAAATTTAATTTTAACTTATTTTGTTCTTGATTTACCAAGAAAAAAGAATTCCTTCTTCTTCAGAAAAAAAAGGGTATTTCAACAGCAAAAAGGAAGAAAAATCACTTTGGTTTTCTGTAGTCTGTGTATAGTAATTTATTGCAGGAAAGCTACAGAAAAACAATATCCAGTTTTATATTAAATTTTGAACTGTGCAAATTAGATTGTTGCTTCTCTGGCACATACATTTCTCATTGCTCATATTTGACTTCTGCCTGTAAAATCCACGACTGAATTCCCTATCTGCATTCCAATAATCTTTAAAGCTGAGTTTTTATTATGTGTTTATAAAGAAAACAGTCCATCTCAAATAGCAAATTTGAGGTATGATAAATGCATGAAGTATCTTAGTATTTGTTGCACATTTCTATATACTTAAAAATGTGGAAGAATAATTTAATCACACCTAGTTGTAGGAGAACACACAACTTTTGTTCCCTGAGAGATTTGTTGGTAAGGTCTGACATCACAGCATTTACTCTGAACCCAGCATAGGGTGTTGCAAAAGTAACAGCTACAGAATTAGACCCTTTAGTTTATATTTTCACTTAAACAACTCAGAAGTGTACAGAAGAATTCAAGACTAGGGCAGGCACTTAAGTCTCAGAGAGTAATTCAAGCTCCTGCTCTGTGGTGCTGTCTCAGTGCAGTTGGCATTTTAATTAATTCCCTTGACATGTCCCTTCCAACATTTAGTGACTAAATGACCTAAGTCAAAGTGCCCTCTTACATGAAGCTCACCAGGCTGGAAGTACACTTAATCCATGTGTAAAAGATCTGCTGTGCTTCAGGGAGGTCCTGATCCCCAGGGGTGGCAGATAAGGCAGGTGTGCTCAGCCTGTACCAGATGGATCCACACTATACTAAAGGATTGGTGATGGAAGGGTTCTGAAAGAATGCATTAGGCACTAAGTGACTGGATAGCCCAAATGGAAGTTTCTCCTAAAACTGGTCCAATATGCAGGGTGAAAATGTAGGGGGAAAAAAAGGTGAAGTTGATGGGATCAGAGCTACATGGTAAGAAGAAAACTCATGGCCCTTTTTGCTCAGAGTACAGAAACCCTGGCTCCTGGCATCAGATCAAGGGCTTCATGTTGCTTTGCATTTATGGGGGTTTGAGTGATACCCATAGCTCCCTCAAACAAGAAGTCAGGACCTTCCTGGGCAGTTGCTTGAACTGTCAGGTGCCTGGGGAGGAGAGGGTCACATCCCCCTGGACCATCCTGCTGCCCTGTGCAGGGCAGGGAGTTGGACTCCATGATCCTTATGAGTCCTTTCCAAGTCAGCATATTCTGTGGTTCTCTTTCCCCAGGACATCCAGTTCTAGACCTTGGTCAGGGAAAATGCTGTCTACTGAAGAGTCCTGTCTTGGGCCTCTGAGCTCGAGAGCTGAGTTCAACATTACATTGTGCTTGCTGGGTCTGTGTGCCCACCTGGGCTGGCTCTCCTGCTCAGCCACACCTGAGACAGCAGCAAAGCACCACAGGGAGGTGCTCTCTCCAAACTGAGCCTCCCTCTGTGCTGGAGCTCTGCCAGAGGGGATAAGACATCACATGAAATAGATACCCTAAAAAGTTCCCTGGAGGCTTTTGCAGGCCTCTCCCCATTTGCTAAATAATAGCCAACATTCCTTATTTAGGCAGTTTAAATCAGTGTGCTGGGGCTTAGCACTTATTTTTAGTGTGGATGCCTGCAATAAGCAGTCTAAGCACAGCCCTAACTTACACATACTGTGATCTAGCTCCTACTCCCCTCCTACAATGCACTACTGAAATAACATAAGCTAATTTATGCAAAAGGTTCCATCATGGGTTTTTCTTTGGCATATTTTTAAAAAGTCATGATTGCATAGCAATCTATCATTTCCTGAGCAGTGTAATTCATCTTTATTTCCATAACAAATGTGATGATTCCTCTTCATTGCATGTATGGGAAATTACTGTCACTGGTGATCCAAATTAATTAGTTTAGTGATGTTGTATGTCCTCTTGGTACACCCCTAAATATGGGATGTATGGTAAATGAAAAGTACAACAAACAAAGCTCTGTGGACATACAATGTTCCTTTAGTCTCCTTAAAGCTGGGATATATAAAACAGGGTTTGTAGCAGGAGATGTGGTATATAAAATAGGGGCAAAACATCTAGCAGCTGATGTTTGTGGAAGATACTAATGTTTTAAAGCAGTTAGTTTTGGATGTTAATTAAATCTGTCTTAAGGTCACTAATTGAATCTCTGCATATGCCACTGTACTCTGTAATGGGTACAAGAACAAAATTTACATTGATTAAAAGTAGAAAAAACATGTCTTCTTGGACATGTTTTTCTATTTGTAATCCAATGAATGCTGTAAATGCTATTTACTTTCTTAGTTTATAATCATACATGAAACCTTTCTTATGTACAAATTAATGTGACTGTTGTTTTTTTCCTTTATGACTTCAATGTCTACATTGGAAGACATTCTTTATGTTCATTGACAAGGATGGCATCTTGTAACAGTGTGCAGCAAGTCACCTCTAAAGAGCTGTCATGGTCCTGAAGTTTTCTCTGTGGCTTTTTCCAGGGAAGCCTGAAGACTGAAATAGTTAAAAATGGCTATCGTGGGGCTGACACTCTGAAGTACAACAAAATTACCATTCTTGGCCTGAAACTGAGACCTCAAGCTGTGTCTCTGAATGGAAGATCCATCCGTGGAGATGCTGTGTCTTATGAGATGAGTGGGGTAAGACCTGAACTGAGAGGTCAACAAAAAACTTAGGGAAAGGAGTGTGGAGAACAGTGAAGACAAATGAAGTCAGTGAAGGACAGGAACTGTTTCTCATCCACAGTCCTTTACATTTTCAAGTATAACCAGACACCAATTCTTGATACAACTGTCTGACATTTAGGAGAGAAAAAAAAAGCAGAAGCAAAAGCTCTTTTAGGGAACTTTAATCTTTGCTATTGTATATGCACTCTTTTTACTTAATGTCTGCCTCTTATACACATTTTTAAACTAATGAAATACTGGAAAGAAGATACAGGTCCATGAGCTGAGAGCACAGTTAGCAGTTTTATGGGCATTCTTATCACTCTGATAAAATGAGAAAACTTGACAAAGTTTTTTATCTGCTGCTGAAAAGAAGTGTTGTGGATTTTTTCTCACAATTACTTGGTGTCCAGAAATTATTCCAGTGTAATTGGCTTCAAGGAGCACCTCGCTATCTTCCAAAGAGGTATAATTTCAGCATCTTAAAGTGCCAAGCCTCATTTCCAGAACAAAATGCATGACTTGCTTGTGCAGTGCTCCTCTGGCACCAACACAGGGACAATTCCAGAGGGGATGGACTGAACACCCCTAATAAACCCTAAGCAGCAACAGCCTCTGTGGTCCCAATTTTCTTTTGCACAGGAGTATAGACAAGAGGAGCAAAACCTTTTGCTTCCTTTCCTCTGGCCACTTGTCCCATATCTGTCACCTGCCACCAAGCTGAAGTGGTCATTGACACTCTGTATGAGATGTGTACTCACATCTCAGCACTGGTCTGCATCTAGGGAGCTCCTGGTGTTAACACTGCAAAGTGCCACTAAATCATCATGCAGTGAAAGATAACTGAGGCAACGAGCAGTGGATGTCACATCTCCTGTCACCCTACTTGGCTTAGTGATTAAGTTTCATTTGTAACCAAAGAGTGATCCCCATTATGCATACCAGGTACCACCATTTATTTTATTGAGGGAATCTGTAAAGGAGGAAAATTGCTGAGAATAAATTTCTGCCTTGGAGAATTGTAAAAATCTCACTTTCTGAGACAATGCCATAAATAAACGTAATCAGTATTGCCTCAAGGGAAGAAATTGTTTAACAGCCTCTAAGCAAGCTGAAAGCAACATAAATGTGGCAGGGTAAAGAAAACATTCCATTGAGATGTGCTTGGAGGTACCAATCACAGAAATCCAGAAGATAACTAGACTAACAGCCCATACAAAGATGATTTAAAAAGACTAATAAGCTTGTCTCAAAAATATAATTTAAAATTTGATTTTAGAGCAAAAGATTGTCTGGGTGACTTAGGAGCTACTTGAAATGCTGGAGGAAAAAACCCAACAAGCTGATGTTGTAGGGATCTAAAACTGCAAAAAAGCTATATTTTCTACACCAGCTAAATATATTCCTCTCACAATTCTAAGAGATTCAGTCAAACCTCTCCCACCATCCCTGTACAGATGTTACAATGTCACTACCTATATTCCTCTCATGTTTGACCCCCTAATAAAAGAAAAAATAAAAAAGAGCACTAGCAGCAGCTTGGGTTTAGATCTTGAAAACTTATTCATGTAATTAAAAAAATGAAATGCAAAGGGAAAATCTGCTACTTTCTCACAGCCTTACTGAGATTACATTTTGTATAATATTTTTACAAGCAGAGACCCCACTGTTTAAAGGGCCACAGTAGAAAGTAACTTCTACCATATTGGTTTTGCTTTACAGAAAGCAAATTTACTTAATTGCAGTGCTTAAGTGCTTATTGAGCCATATTTATTTGTATATAAATAGAAACAGGTTGCTTAGTAATAAGCCACTTCTTTCTCTCTGATTCATGCAGCGCTACCCTGATCTGACATTTGCAATATCACAGAATCTTTCTATTATTAGGAGTCTGTTATCTCTTTTTTTCCTGTGGAGTCTCATGCCTTAAGCAACTGTACAGTGACTGCAGCAGGGATGTTGGAAGGGTGCATCTGTTGGCCAGGCTTGTGCTGACAGTGGGCATAGGGAAGGTTCTTTTCCTCACACTTCAAGGTTCTTTTTCTCACACTTCCCACATTCCCTGCTGGGAAGTGGTTCCCAACATCCATACCTCCCAATGTCCATGCAGTACTGCAGTCTGGAGTAGCCTCTCTGGCTGCCTGGCAGTTTTCAGGTCAGTGTTTGGATGGGTTTGCAGTACTTTTGTCTGGCTGTTTCCCTGCATGTGAAGAAAAGGCAAATTATTCAAGAAGTGGAATTCCAACTCACTAAGCAGTGGTAGAGAACTATTTCTGATGAAAGATGAAAATATTAGATACTTTGAAGAAGTGATTTAAGTAAGCACAGACTGTTAGAGTAATGTTAACATGAATGTGTGGGCTGGCAAAGAGGTGTGAATGGATATTGTGCATTTTAAGAGATTATTTTTCTGAAACCTAAAGATAAAACTGGTGAAGTACTGAAAATGGAAATTACGTGAGTAGCACAAAATACATTAAATTTAACATTGAACAGAGAGAGAGTGGGACAGATATTGTATTTATAATTTAATATTTAATTCATGTAATTAATTAATGTTAAATAATTATTGAATTTCTAAAAGGGATGTTGAACTGGATACAGCAGTAGGAAGATGCATACTGCCATCAAGTTAGTCTCACCTACCAGATATGTTAAAGAAATCATGACAGTCTAAACTCAAGTTTCACTTCTTAATCTCTATTTTGAACTGGGTTTTTTTTTTTTACATCAACATAATTCATTGTTTTGTGTCTCTTTTTTCCACAGAAACTGGTTTTGCGTATTTCTGCTCCACTTACTCAGGAACTCAACATTAAGTTTTACTAGAATGGTCAGAACACACTGACTTAATTTAGCATCCTTGGCCCTCAGATATTGATCTCACTTTGATTTTAATGTAAAAAAAATTAATCATTAAAACATTGTATATGAACCTGATGGCTGATGACTGATCTTTTCTTATGTACTATTTGTAACTCAGTATTCCTCAAATAAAATTTTCAGTAGTAGTTAATGAGTATTAACATAAACTAATGTGTGTTCAAAATAGCACAGAAAAAATCATCCTGAAAATTCTGTCTCACCACAGATGGAGATAATATTTGGAAATGTTCTCAATGGGACCATATTCTACACAGCATACACTGTTTGAGTTTTTTTCAAAGCTATAGTAGAAAAAAAAAGAGGAACAACCAATTAATTTCCATAGTCCAATACATTACCTGCCATTAATATAATATGCAGTACATATAATATATAATCTAATAAATATTAATACAGTATTATATTAAGTACTATATTATCATATCTAAAAAATCAGCCTATTGTCCCAGACTACAAGATCTACAACTGTAGTGATCACTCACTTTTGTCTCCATCCTGAAATGTGATTGCAGCCTGGGCATGTCTTTCTCAAGGTGATCTGGGTCTTGTGGAGGAGCCTTAAGCCTTGGGTCTCTCCAGAGCCTTTGCTGCTTGCAGTAAGGTCTGATGTGAGATATGTTTGCTCTGCACAGCACAGAGAAAGCAGCTTGCACATCAGCTTTTTTGTGGGAAGAAGCTGGAGAAAATAAGATACTACAAAAAGGTGTAGCTGAAGATGGTGAGAAAGGGCTGAGGAAGAGCAGAACATGGGCAGTGGGGTGAAGGAGGATTCAAGGTGACAGATGAACTAACCATCTTCACTGTTGTAGAATACAGGACATGACTACAGTCCTGGATGAAATAAACACTTGAAAAGTGTGCCACTGGGTCTATGGACTGTGCAAACAAAGGTCCTTGTGCAAAGGAATGATGGTAGCAGGGTTTGTGAGAGCTGTGTATTTGGGCCAGAGGAAAGGAGGAGAACCTCTGTTGGAGCAGACAGCATCAGCAGGCAGCCAGCCAGAGCAGTGCTTGCTGCACAAACCTGAGGAACAGCAGAGGGCCAGAGGATGACTCTGCACCGTGTGTCATGGCTCTGCACTGGAGATCCCAGAGCAGGGCAGCCAGCAGCAGCACAGGAGGTGCTGGTCCAGGGGCTGCTGGCCACAGACATTGTCTTGGGCCTGGCCACACTGCCAGTCATCCTCTCCTGCTGCCTGTGAGAGCCTCGTGCCTGCTCACCCCAAGGATGTTGCAGACATAAACAGAGGAAACTGCTGCATTGCTTGGCAATGTGGGATGGATGGGGAGCAATAAAGCAGACAGTTCTGTGCAGAATCCTCTCTCTTCCATGTGTCTTTGCACCAATGGCATCAAGGAGGTACCTGCTCTCAGTTTTCCTCCAAATATGAGGGTGTTAGTTCCTCACCATGGCAAAAGGGCAAAGAGAGAGAGCAAGAGACCAATGTATGAGGGAAAGCAAATTTGTAAACACCCTGGCCTGGACTGGGGAACAGAATTTGTGTGGTTTGTGCGTGGGGCTCTTTTTGGTCAGTGGGTGTCTCTCTAATCCACCTTACAGTGTGGGTAAAAGCAGGAGTGGGAGAGGGGAGGTGGTGAATTTGCTGACAAATGGTGAAGAAGGAGACTGGTGTGGAGACTGGAGCACAGATGTGGCTGGAGAACAATGGAGATGTTGGAAATGTCACTTCTGTAAAGAGCTCTTTGCTGGATAAACTTGGATTCAGCCAGTGCTCACAAGTTTTCTGTGAAATCAGTGACTAAGCTGGCCCCTGCACATATGTGTTAATGAAATAAGTGCAGAAAAATACACTCCTACCAGCATCAACATGCTGTTCAAGCTTGTATTACAACCTGGATTTTATTCCTTTCTTGTTATTCTGGGCCTTGTAGCTTCAGTGAACATAACAGGAAATCACTAGTCAGTAATACATCTGCCTTGGGCTCTGATTTCACATATTTATTTTGTAAATGTAAGCAAGACTGCCCTTGGTCAGCATTTGTAATAGGGACATCAAAGAAAAATGGAGTTTGTGTGGCCATGTGTGTGTATCTGGCTATTTATCCTCTCTGAGCATTGAGGTGCAGGTGTAATTTTGGATCATTTACACTTTTTTGAAAGTTTTCTGGTTACACTGTTTGTTCCTTCCCATTCCAACAATTTCTTTTTTTTTTTTCTTGTGAAAAGGATAACATCTTCAACAAAAAATGCTGATCACCTGTTAAAAGTGGTATGAGGCGAACCCAAGAATCTACAGACAAATATTTTAGTGTCTTTTAAGGTTAGATTGGATTAAAGAGTGAACTTCCCCAAGTGTTGGTGTGGGTTGTATTTATTACAGATACAGATTTTCAGTGGAGTGTGAACTTCTCAGGCTGGGTTTTAAAAGCATTGGTAGTCAGCTGCTTTCTCCATTCTGCCTTTGTTAGCCATAAAACCCACCAGCTGAGTCCCTCAGAATCTGAAGGAGTTGAAATGTAAAGAGAAAAATCTTACTTTGCATTTCAAAACCCTGGTGATTCTATGCTTCTGCCTTACAAAGCCATAAAGAGAACACAGAAATTCCCCAGCCAAAGTACAGTGACCCCTAAGAATATGTCATTAGGCTTCTCTTCTGTGGAGAAAGGGAAAATAAACATTCTCCATTCTACTCCATGTACACGTCTTTTTTTTTTTCATCTAAAATGGATGATTTTAGGTTTAGCTCAAAGGATCCCCACTGTCCATTCTTGCAAAACAAGAATTTGTTTTGTTGATGAATGTTTATGTTGATTTTGTGTAACATGAAAAGATGGTGGTAGCCTGAATCAGCTACACTGACTGAAGTAAAGCAAATTAAATTCAGGGGACATGCACAGAGAGCCCTGCTCAGTAAGCCAGTAAGCCTGTACTCAGTAAGCCAGACACTAAAAATCTGTTTTGATATGGCCAGATGAAGTATTGCATGTCTGGAACAAATAAGAAACAAAAGAAGATATGACTCTGCTAGAGCAAAGGAGACACTGGAGGAGATGTGGGAGCTTCTTGGAGCTGAGCATGAGCTCCCAATGAAAAGTTTAATCAAAAAGGAGGTAGAGCAACCTCAGATATAGAGACAAGTAAAGGCAGAGATGCTATCACTCATCTGTTTGTCATACAGACACCATCTTGTTGCAACACTCCATCCCAATCTGGTGTCAGAGATATGTGCAATATACTGAAACAAATAAGCTTGCCACAAAGCAAAGCCACAACAATGTCTAAAAGGCTGCCAAAAGCAAGGCAGTTTCCTTGTGAATGCACTGTGGAGCTCAGTCTTTCTCTAATGGCCAGGAGAAGGCTCAGTCCCATGAGAGCCTCAGTGTACCTACAGGGGCAGAAATGCAATGGCAGAAGTTCTTTAAATTAGCAAAGGTAAGATTTGGTGTCTGTTACTGAAATTACACAAATTTTAATATATTAAAATATATATTTAATTGATATTTTAATTGTTGGAATGGCTTTTCAAAAACTATGGCAAATTCTTCTGCAGTAGAAATTTTTAAAAGAGAAGTGGATGTTTTTCTAAAAGAAATGCTCTTGCTCAGTAATTCAGGAGTTTTTTGGAACTGTATCCCTAGTCTGTGTTATGCCAAGTGATCACAGCAGTCTCTCTTGGGTTCACAATTATGAATAATGAAAGGACATTTTGTAGGCTTTTTGCAAAACATGTGGAGATTTCTGTGACAAGTCAGTGCTTTTGAGGTCTCCACATAGCTACAAAGATTATAAAATATCATTGATATGATCAGATTTTTGGTAAATCTGGCATGTAACATATTTTGAATATATTTGAATAACTTCTCATAAAGGTTTTGGTAATTACTTTTTCCTGTCACCAGGTGGAACCTGAATCTACCTGAAAATTAAAGCAATTCATTGCCATTCTCAGAGGTCTGCAACAAAGACGAAAAGTATCTGGAGTGTGCATGAGGTAGACAACAAGTCTCCCACAGCAGAGCTGGTGCCTGGCTCTGGGGAGCAGTGATGCTGTCCCTGGCCCTCGCCCCTTGCCCAGGGACAAAAAGCACACAGCTGCTGGTGTGACACAGAAAGGTGAGTGTGACACCCACGAATGCCAGTGTCCCCTGTGACCAGGGGTGGATATAGGAACAGTCAGACATCAGGGCTCAGCAGCATCATGCAAGCCAGAATGCAACCTCTCCTGGGATGCCTCCCAGTGCAGGGTCCATGGCCTGGGCTGGAGACTGGCACCTTGGCTTCCCTGCTCCCAGATCCACGGGGCAGGTGTCTGGAGCCTCAGCAGGGACCCACAGAGACCTTGGCTAGGGACTTGCCACTGTGCTCACTGCAAATGCATCAAATGCAAATACTGCAGTGGAGGATTATGAAATGAAGGTGAGATTAACCTACTGTGCTCAGAGGGAAGGAAACTGCCAGGGCTTTCTCTTGTGGGGCACATTTCCATCCCAAGAGGGAAATACAGCTGCCAGATGATGTGCCAACAAATGTGGGGTCTCTCTCTAGGGACTAACAAACTACAGGGATTAAAACTAGCACAGATGCAGAGTGTTGCTTATATAAGCTCTAGCATTCTGCCCCAGATTTGGCAGCCACTGCCCCATGGCTACCAAGAAGTCATCCTACAAGTATCTCAAAGAAAACCAGTGTGCAGTAGAGCATTCCGGTGTCCTCTCCTGTTAGTCACTCAATGAAATGAGCAAGCCCTGTGAATTTTAGGGAGACAACACAAATAGCAAGCCTGGTGGTCCCCAAACACTCCTGTGCACTGTCCTGACTGCTATGCTCAGGGCACAGTGAAAGCCATGAAGGAGGGAGGACAGGAAAATGCCCTTTCCTGGGAGCAGTGCAGTCAGCTGGAGAAGCCCTGAGAGTGCAGAGGCAGAGAGAGGTGCATGGATAGCAGGAGTGGAGCCTTGGAGCTATTCTGAGCAGTTCCAGGCCTGAGACAGATGGTGAGGCTTTTCCTGGTGACCCAGAAGGGATTGTGTAGACACTCTCTAAAGGCTGGTGCAGTTTCACCACAGAGAAAGACCTAAATGGAAAAAAAAATCCAAAAGTCATGCGAGTTGTGTGTCCTTTCTGTTCACTGAACTTTGCCTGGGGGCTTATTGCACTTGTAGCTTGTGCTCAAATATAATGGAGCTTCAAGGATGTACCAAAAACATTTTGGGGTGCTATTGGTAAAGCAAAGTTCCCTGCTAAGTTTTCTGCTCTGTCCATTCCTTTTTGGTTCAGGCAATTTCACAAGACCTTGATAGCAGCCCCACCTCCTGTTTTGGTGAGACCAAAGTCCAGCACCTGTGGATACAGTAAGATCTTTCCATTCTCTTGCCAATAGCTCAGGACTACGCTGCTTCCTCCAGCCTTTCCCCCCCCACATAAACACACATGTGGAGGAGAGATAATGGAGGGGTGTGGAAATTAAATGTGCTGCTGATCTCAAACTCCTGCAGACACAGGGATTATTTGGAGAACAAATAATTTTCTCACTTATCAAACAAGATTACAAAGCAACACAGAACTTGGTGTTTTGGGATACTGCTGAAACACACACCTGGAAGGTTGCTCACATCAGGCAAGCTCCTCAAAATTCTACCCTTTCTTTGGCCCTTTATTTCATGCTGTCCCCAAAGATGTCACTCAGTTGATCTTTCATGGTCAGGAGTGATGAGACTACATTGTGTCTGCCAAGTGAGGTGTTTACTTAACAGGACATCTGTGGTCGTTGAATAACCATTACTAAAACTGTTGTGAAAAATGCTTTCTCAGTTGCTAGTTGCCTTCCCCAGATCCTCTCTTTATCAACAGATGATGGATGATGAAGCTCTTCTCAGTTCTGCCATGGTTTCCAATTTTAGGTCTGTCTGAACCTTTTGCTTTAAATGTTTGTCCTAATACTTTCTCTGAGCAGTAATAATGCCATTTTGGAGCATTTTTCCTCTATATCAAGAGTCAAGATCATAGATTTGTAATACTTCTTTGGTAGACCATGATGCCACGATTGCTTCTCAATCATCCATAAAAGGTCTCAAAACTCCTAGTATTAAAAAAACAAACCAAACCAAACCAACCAACCAACCAACCAACCAAAAAACAAAAACCCCCCCAAAAACCCCCCCAAAAACAAAAAAAAAAACCCCAAAAAACTAAGAAATTAGTATTTAGATAAAATACAGAAATTTGAATATGAATTTGGAGGAAGCAAAAAGGAAAGAAACACTTTTCTCAGTTTTTGAAAGAGTGTTGATCAGTTTTTTCACCACCTGATTATGCTTTCTGGAGAATAAATCTGAGAAAGCTGAGATAAAAAGCATGGCAATTATGGGATCTATATATATGCATATGTACATATATATATATAAAACTTCACACAATAATTTTGAAGATACAAGCAATGTTCCTCTCTTTTTCCTTCCACGGGCAAAGCCTGATGGGAAAGCTGTTCTGAGCAATTGCCAAGTTGGGAAAGACAAAGGAACAGTTCCATAACACTGATGTGTTTTTACATCAAGCAGCTGGAAGTACTGTACTTAATGGCAGAAAAGAAACAATTCTTTTAGTAACACATAAAAGAAAATAATATAGTGCACAAACTATACAGCATTTCATTATTTCTTAATTTGTTTCATGTGATCATAGAGGTTTAGAGGCTAGAAAAGGAGAAGGTGTTTGAGAAACTCTAACTTAAAATGTCTGGAATTTATAGGCAGCTGAAAAGCAATGGAAGTTAAAACAGTATTTCCAGTGAGATGCCAAGAGTCTGTTTGCCTGTCTGACACATGCATTTCCTGCCTTTCAGCACCTAAGGGAAGTTTCAAACCATGAAGCAACAATTTAAAGATGACTGTTATGTCTTCAAGAGTTCTTTTCTATGTGGATGAACCTCCTTCTGTGTACATTTACCAGACAACAGTACTTTGGATGTGTTATAGCTATCTTTCTTTCTTTCTTTCTTGATCACTGGCAGATGCCCATTTGGATTCTGTTTTGAAAAAGTAGCTATTTATATATTCATAAAATAGACTTGCACATAAAATGTTCATGTCAAGCTGGCAATAAATATAGAATAACAAGATGTTTTATTAAAGATTTTACAGGAGATTATGAAACAACTGTTATATAAAATATTTGTATACATTCTTCTTTTTAATTTGTCTGAGGACACAATTTCATTGTTTGGATGGTGCATAGAGTTCCTACTGACTTCTCTGCAAGTAGTGTATAGGACAAAGGTGCCCCTGTGGTAGCATTTTAGTTGAGACAAGGAGGAAGTTTTTGAAGTGAACCTCCTGACTGCCTCCACTTACTGCACTTGGGTCTAGGGGCACGTGAAGTGAATCTTTTTCACATGAGCTAAACTAGGATAGGCTGTCTAAGGCAGGATGGAATGCATCCCAGCCATCAAGGAGCATTCATGCTGTATGGAAGTAAATCACCCATAAAGGGCATGGGGTTGCTGTTGGTGCTTCAGCACCTGGTCTTTCCCAGCAGTTTGGTCCTATTGCACTGTATCACTTTCTAAATTAGACAAGGTCCAATCTAGCCCAGCAGTTTGGCTAAATAATCTGAAAATTGTTTGAAGCATTCCCTAAAGATTAACAGAACATGTGAAAGGACAGAAGGAAATCAGAAAAAATATATTAGAGAAATTTGAGCTTTTTATTTTTGTTTGAGCTAATCCTTACACATCAGGGAGCATACATGATGTATCTTTTCCCCCTGCAAAACCTCATTCCTAACAGAAATTTGAAAAACTTTCAGCCTAACATCTGGAGAAACAATGTGAATCCAGCTCTCCCAGCAGAATGTTAAAGTACTCCTAGTGCTCCTCTTTCTGCATTATTAGTTTAGCCTGCTACTGATAATTTTTATGGGACAATGAATCAACTCTCAAATTCTGAATGTTACATCTATTATACTGTTGTGATATTTTGTTTTGAGGTGCAGAGGTCAGATCAGCAATTACTGAAATGTTGCTTTATGAAGAAAAGCAGTATGCTTTTAAATGTGAGTTCAGTTTTTGTTTAATGATACTGTCTTGGCAGATATTCTCTACAGTAAGCATTATGGTTACTTCAGATACTCTTTAATAGCCTTTTGTTCTGCAATATTAAGTTTCCAAGCAGAGTGGTTTCTCTCTCACTTTTGTCTACTTTGCTGTTATTCGTTTTACGGCTCTAGATCACACCCTTTAATTGTTACTCTTGTGAGGAGGGACAACTGTTGATTATTTGGCTTTGTGTTTTTAATAGAGCCATTACTAAGCTTAATAAGCATATCTTCTGCTAAACCTTAAAAAGCAATAATTATCTTTTTATCAGTAGATCTCACAATCCACCCCTAAACTGCAAATGTTTTCTTCATGGTTTCTTCTTTTCCACCTCTAGAAAACAGGAGACTCTAATTTAAGAGAGTATGAAATTTATATTCCCTGTAGCTGCTATTACAACTGACACAATTACAATGAGTTTTATGTGTTAGTTCCTATGCAACCAATGCTTGCATATATTTAACAAGTCAAACCTATTACAGTTCCTTTTCTTAATGCTATTTGTTTTATGCCATTTATGACTATAAATTGCTACAGGATTATTGCTGTGTGCTCTGCTTTCGTTGGTCTGACTGAACACAGGAAATAGAAGCCCTGTAGTGAGATTCTTCCTGTTTAAACGTAGAATCTGCAGCCCAGACCTGGACATGAGCAGGGGTGCTCCTTGCCACCACTGCAGACAAGGACACCTCCAGAGTGCCTCACCCACACTGAAGCAGGCTCCTCCTTCTGGCTGGCTCTACCCCAGCTGGATTCCACTGCTAGCATTTGCTAGATCTCACTGATCACAGCAGGAGCCTAGACACCTATCCCCACACCCATACCTACACTGTAGGCTTTGATACCAGATGAGAAGATCTTCATCCAAGGAGTTTCAACTGATTCTATATTGCAGTTATTCAGGTCATCAGGCAGCATACTGGAACTGAATAGCAAATCTCACTGTGAAATTTTTTCTCCTAAATGAAACACCAAGAAAATATAGGAGGGAGGGCTCCTCTTGAGACGGTCCTTGGGTTCCCAGGAGTTGATGCCCAGAAGTCCCCAGGCAAGCCACTTCAGCATGAAATGCATTGTGCTGCAGGACAGTAATGTAAACTAAAACACTGCAAAACCAGTCACAAGGATGAATTATTTTATGCTATTCACACTATAACCTATAAACGTTTTGTCAACAGATAGGAAGAGACACAATAGTTGTGTGTGAATATGTTCTTACAAGACATGAAAATGTGCTATGGTTTTCCTATCAGCACTGTTCAGAATAGCACAGTTGGTTACAGAGCAGTAGTTTTAGAGCTTTTCCTCCTTCCCATTCAAATTGTGGTTCTTTCAGCCTGGACTGGCCTTGGGAACCTACCACATAATCCCTTAGACTAGTTTTAGAGCTGGTTTTTAGATCCCTTTGAAATGGTGTTTTTAAATAAAATTGATCTGAAGAAGTAAAGAGCAATAGTTTAAGCATTAAATTTGGGAAATATTTGCATCCTGTATTTATTTATGACAGCAATGACCCTCTAACTGGTGGCTCAGCTAAGTGATGTATAGTAGCACTGCAGGGTACCATTAAAGGTTAGCTTGTGAGATAACTGGTTCCTTAATCTTGCTCTGACAACCAGCCAAAAATAGGCAAGTGATCAGTCTTACTGATGTTGCCTAACAAGTTTGCTCTTTTCCTGTTGCTTCAGTACTGCAGCAAATGCTACAGACAGAAAAAGTTGGATGTTCAAACTGTGTAGCTGAACCTATAAGAAAAACAAGGATTGAAAACAATTTCTTGCAGAGAGAGAGTCCACAAAAAAACGCCCACAAACAAAAACAAACAAACAAAACAAAACAAAAAAGCCACCTCAAAACCCCACCACAATCTGAAGCATTATTTTTACAAGCATTACATTTTTACTGTTTGTCTGTTACATACAAGTGCTGGGATGCATTAACTTCTGGGCTTTATTTCTGCTTGGTAAAGCTGTTCAGGGACCAGTGGGCCTCCCTTGGGAGTTGCAGGCTGTGGTGAAGGGCACACCCACTCTGGACACCTGTGGAACAGTGGGAACTAGTGACTTCAACAGACAACATGTCAGGCTTTAACATATTTACATTTCATAGGTATTTTGTAATATTGACAACATTTCTGTTAAACAGGTAAGGTATAGGAATGGGTAAAGCCCGGACAATCCTACAAATCTACAGTAAATTGCTAAATGGGAAGAGCTGACAAAAATAATCCCAAGGAGTGACTGAATTTATCTTTAAGAGATAGTACCTGGGGACTATTCTTTCTGTGGTAACGACTTTACCACATCCCTGCGCATCACTGAACCTTCCCTGAGAGCTGAAACACCCCAGGTGAAATAACGCAGCCCAACACGGGAGCAGCCTGCAGCTGCGAGCGCCGAGCAGGCTCTGTGCCTGCAGAGGCAGCAGGCAGCAAACACAGCTGAGGGGACAGCGGGCAGAGAGCACAGCTGGCAGGAGCAGCTGCGGGCCAGCCCGGCGGGCAGGCGGTGCCGAGCAGCCGGGTGCAGTTGCAAACATCGGCTTAGAGCCTTTCTGGCCACTCTGAACCAACACGGAGCGGTGACGGGGTAAACTGATGCAGCACCAGCCAAGCTCTGTCTTTTGGGACAGCAACTCCATTCCTGACTAGGCGGGTTATACGATGAAAAGGGGGATGATTAAAAAAGGAGTGGACTGCAGTCAGTACGATCTGAGGAGGGAGTTTTCCTTGCTGTAAATTGTCTTGCAGCCAATCCCTTAAAAGTCTTTATTATTTAAACTCGTGTGTACAAAATATTGTTTGTCAAGGGGGAAAAATTTTCCTGGTCTAGGTGCATTGATTTAATTCTCCTGAGACACTCAAGACTCCTGTTCTGTATTTCCCAAGGCCTCTTGAAAACAGTATCTGCTGCTTTTGGCCAGTCCGTGCTTGGGGACGGGGCTATAACTCATCTCCTGTTCTAAAGCACTATAAAATGTTTAAAGCTGCTATCCATCTTGTCTCCAATTTTGTGTTCAACATGCTGCCCTCTAAAACAGGGCTTTGTATATTCAGTGAATGATCCATATCTTTACATCTTATAGGCATGTGTTTGCACTGAGCTACGCTGCACCATTATTCCAGGGAACCCAGCTTACCACAAAATTCCAATCACTTGATTGACCTACTTCTTTTCCTTATAATGGTCTCCATTATGTTTTATCTGTGAAGTTTCCCAGTAAAGGATAAATATATTGAATAGAACTGATCCTGAAACACGCCATTATAGATGCTCTCTAGAATGACTTTCTGAATCATAATCTTTTTACCATGTGCAGCATTGATTTTGTATAGTGCTAATTTTTAATCAACACATCATTTGGTGAGAAATTATATCAAATCTTTTAGTAAAATCTAGATGTATTACATTGCATTGTCTCCATTCACAGATTTTATCAATAGAAGTAATTATCCGGCATTATTTGTTTTCTGTGTGCTCTCTGTTACCCATCCTCTGCAGTTATCTTTAAAATCCACATGTTGAACCTTAGCCTAATTTAATCTCTTTGAGGGAGGAACAATTCCAGTGTTAAGACAGTGCAGAGCACAAAGGGAATTCAGAGAACTATTAATAGTAACTGTGTGCTAACTATTCTTCAGCTCTCTGCTGTGATTTAGTTGTTTCACATTTATTGCGTTACTTTGGTCAGAACAGAATTTGAAGTACCCAGTCCAGAAAGTCCCTACAAGTTACATCTTGAAGTGTTCAAATTATCAGATTTTCCCTTTAAGAAGAATTTTAAAGCCTATGTTAGAAGTTCACACTTCTTAAATAGAACATACATACTCATCAGCACCCGGAAAATAGAGATAATTATTTTTTTCTAGAGATAGTAGTAGCAGGTAGTTATTCTGTGTATAATGATGTATTTGTGACCCTCACAGAATGGTGCAGTGCAGAGGAGCATTGTCACGGTGCAAAAGCAGAGACATTGCAAATGGGAGTACAGGATGCCAAATGTGAGAGCAGAGGATGAAAAGAGTGCTTGGGATGTTGTCCTATTGGGGACCCCAGTGCTGTAAGGAGGTCACCAGTGGTTGGTAAGGAAGTGCAGTTTGTGAGCTGGACCAAGCCAAAAGGGCTGAAAGAACAAAGCTCACCATATACAGAAATCTGAATGTAAAGTGGAGTTGCAGGGCAATGAGGCAGGAACTCGCAGGATCCGTCTTGAAAAACTGCCCCAAGTGAGGGGTCTCATAGTAGGGAGGAAGAAACCATCAACATCATACACCTCCTTCCAGCAAAGAAGAACTCCTGAACACCACAGTTGTCTTGGCAAAGGGGATGTGTGCTGATGGCTTGCTGCAGCCCTCTTTTTCTCAAGCAGTACTGATGCCACCAAATACAGGAGCAAACATGAAAGCCCATGGGAGAGACCAACAGCAGAGCAGAGCTAGATACTGAGAAGGTTTTGTACAACAGTTTTGAATCCATTATTATTGTTATTCTGAACTGATCAGATAATTTGTACTGTAGCAGGAAGTATTATTGTGACTAGACTAATCTAGTAACTGTCTGTTATATTGTAATTAGCATTGAGATTTCCATTAGACTAATAATAAATTCTTGGCTTCCATATAAAGTGTTTTCTTTCCTGCCCAAAATGTGATTTTGAATGCAACACTGGTCTCAGAATTCACTTTTATGTAATAACACTGGTATGGAGCAGTGGCAACATAAAAAATCATTACATCATCATTTAATCCCATTAATTTTTAACTTTATTTTATTCTAAGCAAGTAGTTTTTAAAAGATAGATTTTTTCTGTAGTCATAGCTCCATGTATTTAGACAAATAACTTCTGCAAGTCTAAAGTCTGCAGCAATAATATTGCTTATACAATTGAAGCTGTCCCTTTTCATTGTTAGACCCTTTTTACATCTGATGTATTCGTCAATACGACAAACAGATCACGAAAGTATTTCTTTCTATGACAAACAGATCATGAAAACATTTCTTTCACTGTGACTGCAAATAAAGTATATACATTCCACTGACATAAAAAATGAAGAGGACATAAGCAGTGAAAATCTGAACAATTCTGCAGCTCTAAAATAAGGTATTTATGTTTCAAAGCCTTTCTCTGCAAAGAGGAAGCGGCATTTAGAAATGTTTTAAACATGAAAAAATGAGAGTTAAATAAAGCTGTATATAATCTAATTGTTTGTATATCAACTATTTTTCATTTGCATTGCATATGTAATTTTTCAGAAAGCATACTGGGAGAAAAAGCCTTTGATGGAGAAGTGATACGTGTTAGTATTTGCATTTCTCACCCTATTTGTCTTCCTTTACTACAAAAGAAGATTCAATTTAATTAATTAGATTTAGATAGTAAATGTCTGTAAGAAGCTTATTTTGGAAAGCAACTCTAAAAGGAACAGCATATTTTAAGAGAGCTTTACAAAGATGAACTAAAATGGTAATATTAGAAATTCAGTTTCAGACAATATAAAGAATGAGGTAAATGTAAAGTGCAAAGATTCACTGTGTAATGAGATATATATCTAAGCTTTGGAGAGTAATGCAAAATAGATTCTTGTGCTGTATCTGCTTTTTAGGATCACCAAGGGCTGTGGGGAGGGTATGAGTCAATGTGCAGAAGGTGGTTATGGCTTGGCTTCTGCAACCTGAGAGTACTCTTTCAACTATGTCAAGTTCACAGACTGCTTGGGAAGCTGTGCCAAGGATGATATTAAGACTTACACTACATTCTGCCTATGATTTCGACTTCTGAAAGGAACAAAAATTAATGGTTTACTTAAAAAAACAAATTGAGCTAATTTTTGTAAACTGATATATATTGCTTTATCACATTACGTTGTGCTGTGAAAAGCTATCATCACCGAAAAAAACCCTGATCAAGTTTGATAGAATAAGCAGTAAAGACTTTTATACATTGATTTGCTGTGTTGAGAAAGGCCCCTGTGCCAGGCAAACAGGAGCAGTGTGGTTTCAATGCAGATCAATGCACAGGAGTGCTCTTGGTGTGGGTGCACCCAGACACGGGTAAAGGAGGGGCTCTGAGGGGCTGGACAGCAGCTCTGCAACAAAGCCCTGGGCAGGCAACAAACTGAACATGAATAAGCAGAAGGATCACTCTGGTTGCTGTGAAGGTTAACAACAGCCAGGGCTGTGGAAGCAGAGCCAGCAGGGGTTTTTCCCCCAGGTCACATCTTTGAATTGCATTGGGATCCCTGCTATAAAGACATTTAACTGCAGAGACACGTAAGTGCAAGATCATTAGGATGATTAGGGAGCTGATGATTAGATCATAATGAGCAAGAAGAGCAGAGGGAACTCTCCTTGTGTAGCCTGGAGATGAGAAGGATGAGGAGTGTAACTGCTGCTGTCTATTACCTGAGTGGAGCTCTCTGATGATACCTGGGAGTGTTGCATTGGAGGTGCACAACAGAAAGGACAAAAGACAACAGTCATAAGCTGCAGCAAATAAAAACCTAACTGGATATAGGGCAAATTTTTATAAGTGTTTAGATGTTGGAAAGGAGCACCTGGTGCAGCTGCAAAATGCCACCCTTAGGGAGTTTTAAACCCCAGCTGAACCAGACCCTGAGCAATAGCCATGCTCAGAGCTTTGACAATGGCCATGCTCAGAGCAGGAGGACTAGGTGAAACATGGAGGTCACTTTCAGCTTCAATGATCCCACCATTCTTTGATAAAAACCAGAAGGTTTCCATGCTTTGGATGATGTGAAACTGTGCTTTCCCTGCTAAGTTAGCTGCCATGCCACGTGTATTAAGGTTCATGTTTGATTTACAGTTTGACAAACATCTACAACAATAAGTAAAATGAAAGCTAGTGAGTTTAAAAAGCTGGATCAAAACTAATCTTTAGATAATAATGAAGAATAACTAATTTTCATAATTAAGATTTTCTAGCTGGAAGGACTGTTAAGTTTAGAGATGTTAGAATCATAGAATAATAGGTAAAACATGTTTTTAATTTGAAAAGGGATGATAAAGTAGGTTTTGAATCATGACTCCTAAACTTTCCTTGCCATACCAAGCTTCTGCAGTGAGTGGCTTCTTAGCCAACTCTAAGCCAGGGCAAAGGTTCATCTTGCAGAAGGTAAGCTCAAGATTACTGATGAAGGTGCAAAAAGAAGCTGAGTTCTCATTCTAGCTGAGTGACCCTTTCTGACATACAGTGCATGATACAGTTCTTGGGATCTAAGTGGCACTTAGGAGAATGCTTGTGTTGGAAGTCTGCTTCTATGAGGTGCCAGGTAGGTAGCAGAGGATTCTATTCTGTGTTGAATTAGGACTGGTTCTTGGATTTAGGTAGGCTGCAAGACTTAAACTGGACTGTTAGGATTAGTATTGTGTATAGCAATATTGTAGTGTAGTATTATGTAGAATTAGCAATCATGTGTAGGGAGTTTATCCCTGTGTTAGGAGGCCAAGTTTGTTCTTTATATAGGTTAATGGTGAAGAATGCATAAGATTTTCCCAAAAGGCTTTGGAAAGGCTTTTTACTTTCAACAGTAAAAGATTTTTTTAGTGCCTTTTCCTTTCAAAAGTTTATAATGCTTCTTGGGAGACACAACCTGGACCAAAAATATATCTTGCAATCAAATGTCTTCTAAAATCACTATATATGTCCACATAGCTATGCTAATTATATCACTATGGAAAAGATACACCAAAACTGTAAATAATTAAGGACCTGAAGTTAATATTTAAAGTGTAATATTAATTTGTACTGAATTATCTGTTAAATTCAAGAGGGTTAATTAGTTCATTGATCATTTCACTTCTGTTGAGTTCCTGTAAGGATTAATTTGGCCTAGGTTGCTTAAAACACAATATGTTTAAGAATCATTCTATACCTTCTCTTAATCATGCAAAGTAAGGTTAATTTACCATTTTAAAAGATACTGAAGTAGCTAATTTAATTTTGTGTGTGTGTTTATAGTTAAAATTTAAATCAAACACATAAATATGAAACAGGAAATCACTATTCAAATAAAATATATTTTTCTCATTTCAAGGAGTTTTGTGTTTATCTCTGAAGCACATTCAGAATTGCAGTCCATGTGACAGTTTTAAAATTGGCCACTTACTTTTTCTTTAAATTACTTTCAGAATTCTTTGGTGGTTTGTTTCACTTTTACTTATTTTTTCCTACCAGAAAAAAAAAATTGAAGTGTTTATGAAGTTACTTTCTCAGCTGGGACAAATGATGGTTGTGCTGGCAGCAAGCCAACATATTTTTTGCAGAATAACTTGAAGACAATTGTGCTATGGTTACCTAAATAGTGGAATAATTTTCATAGAATTCTTGCTACTGTGGCTGTGGAAAGTATGCTGCGGGTATCTGGCAATTGCCCCAAACTAATTAGTTCTTTATTTTTGAAGATGAGTGTTTATTTCACAGTCGAATAAATAATGTGTATGAAGTCATTTTAGGAAAACAAATACTGTTTTTATCAGGATGCAAAACCCTTCTAAAAAGAAGAGGAAATGAAAGGTTCTCACTCACCACAGATACAGAATTAGGAGTCCTGACACTCATCAGCACAGCTCAGTCCATGGTGCCGATACAGTTTAATTTTTCATATTCTTTTAAGTAACATAATCTAATTTACCTCCCATTTGAGAAAAATTGTGCAATCTTTAGTGGTATCTTAAAGCTGAAAATAAGTAATGGATCAAGTCTCATTCAAATAATTTGTGGATATGAGTAAGTACATTGAGAATGTGACGTGAGAAAACGGCAATAATGTACTTGTGCTTCTCACACAGGCAAAGCAATGGGGCAATGAACCCTCCAAGCTCAGCACATGTTAAGTGTGAGCTTTAAACCTCACTTAAGAGGAAGACAGCTGCTACCCAACACCACAGTTATGAATTCAAGCATATGGTTAAATGCATTCCTCCATTAGTGCCACAGTTGTTCTGGAAGATAGTCAAACTCATTACATTATTTGGGCTGGAAATTTTCAGCCTCATTAAAACCTTAATTGCTTGAATGTTGCCATGAAATGAGAAAAATCTGATGGACAGTGTTCCCGGAAGACAATCCACATGCTGTTAACTGTTTGTTTAAGGTATTCTCATTGAATGGAAAATAACATAAAATTAAAATTCATGAATGAGGGAATACATGAGGATGAAAAAAGAGGAATTCAGTTATCTATCTGCGGTTCTTTTCTGTTTTCATGAAAGGAAAAGAAGAAACTCTCTGAAGTTCTTACTTCTTCTCTAGATATTTTAGTGACTTGCTAAATGTCAGTACTATAAGTCACACTGCCTTTTTGATAGTTCATTAATAACGCAAAATTAACCTATATCATAAATTAGTGTTTGGTAACTAGGATAGCAACTGTCATTATAAAATGCAATCAAAATAAATGCTGTAAAGTTGGAAAATTTAATTCATAGTTATAAATGAGTCATGAGTGATTAAAATCAGCTTCTCTGAGAGTTTGTATAGTCATTTTGGAGCTTGCTTCTGATAAATTGGAAGAAAAACACGATGCCCTGCAGTAATTGTATTTCTTCAAAATATGTTGTGTACAAGGACCCCCCTTTTGCTGCAGAGATCTCCCAGCTGTGTAGAAAATAGCCAGGCCCACTGAGGGGCCGAGCAACCCAGACCACTGCACAGCTCCCCCCCAGAGAAACCTGGTGTCTGCACCCTGGAAGAAAACTATGGGCTCTGTAGAACCCAACCACACTGAGTAGCTCAGAAAATTGCATTTTATCTAAAATGATAAACTTTGAGTAGCTGAAGAAAAAGCCCCTACTGCTAAAGGCCTTCTCTGGAGGTGAAAGCCAAAGTGATTTAATGGATTAAAGTTTGCTACATCAGACTAAGCATATGACCTTGAAGCTCCTATCATGGACTAATGATTGATAATTTAGGGAGTGGAGGTGTTTAATGATATTCCTATTATTTCAGCTATTGTTGCTTGAGTCCTTGTAGGTGGAGGCATAAAATCAATTGTGGAAGCCAAACCAGTATCACAGATAGTACTGGTAAAATCTGTTACCACTCAGAAAGTCTTTCAGCTGGGAAGCAGAATGTATATGATTTCACAAATCTTTCCAGACACAATTCCTCCTCCTTCCAGAACCCAGACCATAGGAACCCATTGTGTTGGGAGAGGCTTATGCTTTCTGGTTCTGTGTCTAAAAGTGAGTTATCAAATATGACAGAGAGTCTTAAGGAGCCATTAAGTTTTTCCTCCCTGAAAATAGAACCATGTTCTCTTTTTGCCCAAAGGGCATTTGTCAGCTTCTTCCACAAAACTAGTATCATCTTGGGGGAAAAAAAAATCAAGAAGTCAATAAAGTAAATCTCATGCAGCCTTCAAAATGAATTTGGGACACAGCTTCACTGTAAGCCTGACTGCATGGAAAATAGTACATGGAGGGACCTGGCAACATGCTGGGATTTCACTGCTCTTTGAAGGAATACAGAAACACCCACTACTTTTTTCAAATGAGGAAGCCATAGAAATGGTATGGGCACATATGGTGACAAGTTTTTTGAAATTCCGCTGTCTTGGCTTACACTGAGAAATTTGTGAAAGAAACTGTTAAAAAGCAATTGACAGAAAAGTTTGGGTTTGCTTCTTGCTGGCTAATTAGAATATGTAGTGTTACCCTGACTCCACAGGGATCTTTCTGGGAAGATGAAATGATATATGAACCTGATATATCATCCAGAGTATTTATTTATGTGAGTTCAAATGTGTGACTATTGACAAGCAGTGCATCCAGCACTTACCCAGACTAGTCTGAATATTTATCTGAATATTTACAGGTAGGTAATAGATGAACAGTTTGTTCTCCCTCATGAAATCTGTGTTGGAGTCTACTCGCAAAGATTAAATCTGTGTCTATTTTGGCAGAGTTACTGATTTCTTCCATGCCTAAAATAGTGTGTGACCCAATATTTCCTTGATGTTATCAGGAAATAAACAAAGTCATGTGCATGGGTACTGAAGCTACCACCCAGGTGATGGAGGAGGATGTAGCAGTTTGGGTACTACTGTTGCTGCATTCAGAAATGCTGTAATGATTTTTTTCCTAAAAGAACTGAGTCTGACTTCAGTTGCCATGAAGAAAATAACTGGACAACATACCTTTAAATTGTAGAGGCTATGTGCTAATTTCTTCTGCATTAGCCAAATGCACAAAGCAACTGTTACATATGAAGACCTGGCCTCCCAAGATGTATTGCTAATGGTGGCATTGATTTTATGAATATGCTGGAAGCATGCTGAGGGAAATGATGTGAGTCGAGATTAGGCAGAGAAAGAAACTGTGAAATACATTATTCCTAAAAGATTTGTAACAAACAAATATTTTCTGCAAATCAGCTGATATTTCTTAGAAATATGGAAGGCTTAGAAGTGATTGGGCATGGAAGGGAAGGAAAAAATAATTCCAGTCATCAAGAGTAGTCCAAGAACATGGGAAGTAACTGAAGAGCAAGAAGTAGATTCTCCTCTATCTCTTCTGGGACTAAAATATTTTCCTGAATTGTTCGGCTGATCTTGTGAAACATCTTGAGATTTCATTTAGGGCTGCCTAATCTTATGTTCTTTGAAAAAAACATTGTTATTTAGAATTTTTGAGATAAATTGTATGCAGATAATCTTCTTGTTACCATCCTTTCTGCCATACTAAACACTTAGTTTAGGACAACCTGTAATTATTTGCTGCCATGAGCCAGTCATAAATTGTCTTTCTAGAAAAAATATTTTAAATCCTTACATTTTTCTGGCAGCCTGCCCACAAATGAAATCTGGATGGCCGATGCTCAGTTGAAGGTGCATGAATAATACTTTTTCACCCAAAAGTTTAACACAGTTTGGATTTCTTTGGAAAGGACAGACCTCTCAGGAGGCAGTTCTTGGTTATTGGCATGTGGTTTAACCACTGAGAAAACAGAATGTGACTTTTGGTAATAGCCATGTAAAGCTGAGAATATGTGGGAGCCTCTCTCTTGTCTCCGGGTGAGGTCCAGGTAACAACATCCTGTGGGGGTCGGGCTGGGCCGGGCCCCGCTGCCCCTGGGCGGTCAGGCCGGGCCCGGCCGGGCCTTGGGAGCCGCTGCCCCGCGGGGGAGCAGCCCGGCCATGCCTGGGCCCGAGAGCAGCAGCAGGAGAAGAAAAGCAAAGCCCTGTCAGCTACCCGTGTCACCGGCCAGGGCTGGGGAGATGTTCCCCCCTGCTCCTTCCTCAGGCCTCAGGGAGCAGCTCTGAGCGGCCCAGGCCACCAAATCGAGGGGTGGAGGAGAAGGCATCCAGCAGCCCCTCCACCGGCATGGCCTTCAGATCCTTGCAGCTCCCGCCGGCAGGGACCAGGTGCCCACCGCAGACCTGGGCAAGCTTTAACTCCTTCTGCCAACAAATGAACCTCCAGAGCACCAGCCCCTCCCTGGAGTGAGGACAGACAAAGTGACTGAACCATAAAGAGACACAGCATGAAGCTGAAGTCAGTGAAGAGAGAGTGAAAAGACTATATGGGGCAAAGGAGGAGGAGTGGTCTAACTTGGCTGGACATTTCTGGTAAACTATGGAGTCTGAACTGTTCTTTTTTTTTTCCTGTAACATATGAATGCTGTTTGGGGGAGATGCTGGTTCTAGTCAAAGGTTGTGGAGGGATATAATTGAGATTTAATTGGGAATTTCGAATAGAGTAAGCCCCCCACTCCTGGGGTAAAGGGAGGTCTCAGCCTTTGAGACGAAGATGATTTTAGAGAGAAAGTGATATGAGGCCCTGCACTCCTAGGGTAAAAAGGAGGTCTCCGTTTCTTTTGAGATGGACACGATTTTGGAAATAGAAGAAGAGAATCTTTGTGTTATACTAGAGGAGGCATCCTTAAACAGTACCCCTAATAAGCAGATATAGCCCATATGCAGTGTTGGGAAAGCTGCTAATGGGTAGGATTTCACAGTTTGCAGAGGTTCCTTTCAGGTCCTTGCAGATGTGTGGCATGGGAGCCACCAGAGGACTGTTCCTCTTGTGACAATGTCTCTATGGAACCCAGAGAGACTCCTTTCTTAAAGAACTGATGAAAGACTAAATGGTAAAACTGACTGAAATTACAGGTTTTGTCTTTTTATGTTGGATGTGGGAAAGTGAACACTTGTGGAGGGAGAGAAGGATGTTTTGAAAGTTTCTTTTGGTTTTTTTTCCTTCCCTTTTTTCTTATTTTCATTCTTTTAGTGTGTGTAAATAAACTATCCTTGTAATTTCAACGTAAACCTGTTTTGCTCTTTATGTTCTCCTAGTCACATAAAACATAGCAAATGATGAAACCATCACAACATGCAACCAGTTTTCCTTGTCCTTTAAAATGAAACCTGAACTTCTGAACTTTAAGCTGACTTTGTAAACAGTTAAAAACCTGTACTAAAAATACTCTCAAGTCATATTTTTAGAACTTGAGTTCCACACTACTTGCTTCACTCAGAGCTGGAAAAAGTGCTCAGTAGATTTAAAATTCCTCTGTTCATTCATGTAGAGACCTTACTATGCAGTGCTAGGTGTAAGCTGTGAAATGGATTCCATTACATCTCCTGGATGACTCTGAGAATGTTTCAGGGATCTTTGCCATTTTGAAGGGTGTTGCAATAAGTCAGCTGGGACTCAGTTTCTTCATGCAGAAAGCCAATTCTTTATTCACAAAACTCATACTTACAGGAAATACCAGAAGGCACTGCATTAAACCTAATTGGTCAGCAAACAGTGAAACTCAGTTCATTGGTTGGTAAGGGCTATTGTATGTCTATCAGATTTTCTCTCTCTAGATAAGTTTACGTATTTTCTTCACTGATTCTCATGGGACAGATTCATTTTTTATGCAGGTGCAAACTTATTTTTCTCTCCAAGAATAGGTTGTTATGCAAACAGATTCTCTTTCCCAAGATTGTTTCGCTAGGGAACCTAGCTAGCTGCACTTAGAAGAACTAACAAGCTAGCTGGCAATTCGGCAGAGCAAGGCTCGATTTTATAAGGCCTTTCTTTTAAAATATATTAATATATTTTAAAATATTTACCTGTCTGCAACAGAAGAGCTCTTGAACTAACTGAAAACTGTGTCAGGAACTGATGCTACTTAACCTGATTCTATGGAAGAACCTTTCCTTAGGATGTAGCAGGAAGGAACCTTATGGTTGGGCTGCTGATCTCTCTCTTCTGGCCTAGATCAAACTGGAAGAAAATTTGAAGTAACACAGGAAAATTATCTAGTGCTAAAGGTACTTTGATACATAAGGTAATCCTAGTGTAAATAAATATAATATAGTGAGACAAGAGTATTTGTTGGATAGCTGTCCTTTGTGTGTTTGAAGAGGTGAAGTGGTATTTACACTTTGTGATTTTATTCTGCATGGAAGCAGGAGAGAGGTATACAAACAAATGCATTACTAATTTCATCATGGTACAGAAAGGGTGAAAGTATTAGCTGTCTCTGCACTGATGACTCACTAACCTTCCTCAGGCTTATGCCATGGTGACAAGGTTTTCTGGGTCCTCACAATGGAGGTGTGAGGATAGGTTATTCAGACAGTGAGGATAGGTTTCAAAGGCTTTTAAACACAGAAGGCCTAGATACTTTTTACAGAAGTATGTATTCTCCTTGATACTTGTGAGACTGTAAACATAAGCCTTTGAAACACTAGTGTTTAAAGTGAAAACCTTAAAGAAGTGGAGAGTTTCTCTTTATGTCTAACCTCTGAGTCTGACACCTCCTTTAAAATTTACTTTCACAAAAATAGTGCTTCATCAGCATTTGCGTGTTTTGAAAGCAGATCACAAAATCATGGAGTTATAGGGGATAATTCATCCTAGAAGAATAAAGAGACTGAATGTATCCATCAGTATGTTCTGTTACAGATGGTTTTTAAAGCCTGTGGTCCGTATTCAGCCACAGTACTTGCTGATGGTTCCAACAGTGATGGTGGCACTGATGGTTCCACTTCTCCCAGCAAATGCTAAATTCCTTGTCTTCGTTCAATGGATTAAAACAATCAGCACTAGCAAAGAAGGAGTGTAGCAGCGTGGCAGGATGGTGAAATGCTGCTACCTTCTCAAAGTGTCTCCTTCAGAAGCCGCTCGGGTAGGGGAACAATCATTTCCATTCCATGCACACACACACCACAGATAGCTCAGCAAAGGCAAGGCAGGAAAGGCCTTCTGTATGAAGAATTGTAGCAAAGGTTTATTACGTCCACCACGCCTTTTAAAGGGATCAGGGACAAAAGACCCAGATCAAAGGAGTGCCCAGGGTTAAGTATAGGGTGAGGAACCAGTGGTCTGAGGGCAAGGGGCGGTACAAGGGCAGGGCAAAGGACAATGACCTATAGGGGACATGGGGGCAGGCACCAGGAACACCACAACCAATGGGGAAACAGGGAAAGGAGAAATCACAAGAAATAGGGACATATATGAACCATAGGGGTGGGCAAAGCCCAAGGACCAATGGGGAAAGCAAAACTAAGGAAGATTAACATAGTGTTGCAGAGCACCATGGGGGAAGTCTTTGCTCACCCTAAGCTCTGAGGCTTTCTTGAAGCCTATGGCAGATTCTTCCAAGGAATTGGCCTAGAAGTTTCCCTGACAGGCTCAGGGGCCTCCACAAAGGAAGAAATGAACTATATTAATCAAAGGCAGGAAAGAAAGATATAACAATTCTCAAACTGTAGTGTTCATTGGAATTTCAGTGCTATGTTCAGTTATGAGAAAGGACCAAGTTATGGCTAAGTTCACTCCATTCTTCAGGTTCTTGAAGGAAAAAGTTTGGTGGCAGCCAGGATAAAAATAAGACATTTGATTAATGTTACTTGAGTGAACTATTGAATGGACACCTGAAGAAGAACAAGAGAATATGGTGTGTTCATCACAAATACAGACTGAGTAGGCATGTCATTGTCATGAAAATGCATTGTAGTCACATTGTTCTGTTCCAAAAATGCTGAAGCTCACTTCTAAGCTCACTTCTATAATCATCCACCTATTCTATCACACAACTAGAACAGATGCCATTTCCAGTTCCTTAACTTCCTACAGATTAGTCTGTGTCGGTTTTGTGTGTGGCTTATTTTTCAGTAGTGCAAAGATTTAATCATAAAACTGCTTTTTTGAGATGTCTAATAATGTTCTACAAGGCAGAAAGCTGAGGGGGTGGAGGGGAGTAATCAATGTTTGCATCCTGTGGCATTCGGCTTCAATTATACTGCTGAAACCTGGAAGCTGTGATGTTTTAAAGCAATCATCCAGTGTTACGCATTACAGCTATTCTGGAATCTCTAGTTTGTTCATAGTTTATGCTGTAATTACTGCAAATATAGCCCTCATTCCTGAAATTAGGTTGCAGGTATTGAAACAATTTATGTAGGTATCTGATAATTAGCTACAGCTAGTAATAATAAAGTAATAATCACAAAAGAAAGCAAGGAAAATATGTCCTGCTTTCCATTTCAAAATTTTCAGAGACTCACTGATGTCATTCAAATGTCAGCTTACCATATACCACACGCAGCTCTTATGTTTCTTTTTGCACTGTAATCTGATAGGCATTTTGTACATAAATTTCAGGTACTAAAACTGCCTCTGTCCTAATAGTTGGGCATTGTTCCAGTCCCCACACCTTAGTGCCATTTAAGAATGAAAAAATACAAGGTGCCTCTCTGGAATGATAATAATGTATATTTAGTCCCACTGCTGCAGATCTTTCAACTACACCTTGGTTTAGTTTTTAGTTTCTTTTTCCCATATAAATCAATCTTAGTGCATGAGAACTATGCACTTACTCTAAGCTGAAGCATTAAAAGACAAAATAGTTCTGCCTTTATAAACGTGGTGAGAGAAGATGGATATCTCCCCAGCAACACTGAAGACTTGAATTTCCTTAACTCCTCCATTATTTTCATCGGGTGCTCTATTTATGGAATCAGCAATCGCCAACAATTTCCATTTTTCTGAGTAGAATAAAATATTAAGATCAAGTAATATAAAAAAGGATCAAAACAAACCCCCACGTAACCAAAAGTAAAGTGTATTAGTATAGAATAATGTAAGATATGTCACACTTACATGATACACTTTTAAGTTACTCACACCTATAGTATTGTAACAGTTCTATCATTTATAGTGATGTACTATCCTTACTATAATAACTCTTCATATGTTCCTGGTTATTCATGCCGTGCCCTGTGGGATACACTGATCAAGCTTAGATCCTTATAGCAGATTATAAAAAAGGGAGGAACTGAAAGCTGAAAAGCAGTTTGATTTTTTCTCAAAAACTGTTCTTTATCTTTTAGTCATCTAGTACCTTACTTGTACTGGGCATTAGCCTCTCAAGACAGCACTGGTCCTTCACCCATTCCTTCACACCACTGTACAGAAAAAGAGAGTAGTGAACTAAATTTCTTCTTGGTTTTTTGTTTGGGTTTTGTGGTTTGACTTTTTAAAGCAATTTCAGATACAGGCTTACTGGTTTGGCTGCCTGCAGACACACCTAGAATACTTGTGAGGGTACGTGGTTTCTTGGCTGTACTGAGAACATCAGACAGATTGGTTTAAGAGGAAGTACTTTAGAGATATCTGATGAGAAGTTGCCCTGGGCTTAACAAATTGTTCTGGACAAGAGATGAAAATAAAGAAATGAGACTTCAGGTGATAACCTCCTGAAAATAAAGAGCCAGATGATTAGAACTGGGATGTGGTCAGAAATTTCTGAATAAAATATCTGTGATATCTTCCTTGAGTTTCTGCCACTGGAGTTATGTTTTAGATGTGTCTCAGATGTTTCAGAATATATCTCCTGTACATAAGAACATGTTACTGCCTTCTGCATTCAACAACAACACTGCTGTTCTTTCTGTTTGCTATGAGCTAACCAGGTGTTGACATTCAGGTTCTCTTACCATTATTTTGATGTAATACCTGAGATCAAGCATTGAACTTGAATTACAGCAACAAGAATCTAGAAATGAAATTAAAAATGAATGTATTTTGATAATGCTTGTGGCTTTGGAGTTTTTTTTTTTTTTTTACAAATAAACACATTAAACTTACTTTATTGCTATACGTAAAACCATTAGCAGACAGAGGAGTAGACGAATTTAGTACATGACTTCTGCTTGATATCTTCAACCTGTCCTACATATTGTGTGGGTACAGACATGACATTTAATTTGCCTTAACTTCCCGTCTGCGACATAGGAATGGTAGCACTTCCATCTCTCTTCAGGCTGCTATGATGAGAAATAAATATTGGGGACTACTCAGGTGCCACAATAATGGATACAAATTAAGCACGTTACATAGAAGATGATGGAGCTGTTGTGATTATTGTGAATTACTATGAACAGATTCAGGGCAACTGGATTGGTGGTCTTGGGGAAAAAAAGGAATGGGTCTGCGCACGTGTGAGAGAGTGAAACCCCCGTTTTTCAATGTGTCGGTGCACGCAGTAACCAATGTAAACTCACCTCCTTTCCCTCGACTCTTCCGCAATTGGAATGGCTGTTGCCTTTCCCAGGCCAGTCACCACCGAGGTTTTCCCGTTTGCCGGCGGCCGCCCCGAGAGCAGCGTCCGGCCCCGCTCCGCCGCGCCCCCTGGCGGCACCAGCCCAGCCCCGCCGTGCCCGCAAACCTCGCGCGTTCGCCGCCCGGCGCTTCCGTGGTGGCGGCCGCTGGAGAGCTACCCCGCGCCGGCCCACACGCGCTGCCTCCAGCCGCCGCCACACACACTAACGCGGAACGAGGGGATACCCCGCGTAGCCTACGGAACGGGACGGGACGGAACGGAACGGGAGTTTCCGTGCAAGAGCCAAGGGGAAGACACCGGGGAGGTTCCTCATTCGCTAACGCGTAGGGAGGAGATTCCCCGGACAGTGTGTGGGACGGGACGGAGCGGGAGTTTCCGTGCAGGGGCCAAGGGGGAAGAGACAGGGGAGGCGCCGGAGCGGAATCGTTCGGGACCGCACCTTGGACACGCCTCCACCGAGGCACTTCCCCGCCCCGAACGCTTTGGGGTCGCGACGGCTCCGGTTGCGCATATCCCCTGAGGGGCTCTGTGTGTCCCCTCGCTCGGGCTGTCGGGCTCCCCACGCCCGGGGCGGGCAGGCGCGGCTCCCGCTCGCGGTGACGTCACGCCCCGCTCTCGCCTCGCCGCTCCAGTCGGCGGGCGCATCCCGCGGGCGCGGAGCGGGGCGGACCGGGGCTCCGCGCTCACCGCGCTCCGCGCCACGGGCGGCAGCGGCCGTCGCGCTGTGAGGCCGATAGGCACCGCCTCCTCCCTCACTCCCTCGTTCCCGCCCGCGCCGCTCCGTCCCATGTTCGGGCTGGAGAAGCCGGCGGGGCAGCGGGAGCCGGGCAGAAGCGGTGGGCTTCCGAAGATGGCGTCTGTGGGGGATTTTAACGTACTCAGCTCCAGCATCCCGGCCACCAAGGTGGAGCTCTCCGTGTCCTGCAGGTACGGTGGCGGCTCGTGGCCGCGCCACCCGCTCTCCCCGCGGCGTCGGAGGGGGCGGACGGGCCGGGGACCCTCGTCCCGGGCTTGTCAGGGGAGCGGGGAGGAGAAGGGCAGCGCGGGACGCCCTCCGCATGCCTGGGGCTGTGCGAGGCTCTGTCGCTCCTGCCCTCGGAGCGCGCCGAGCGCGGGGAGCTGCCGGTGCATCCTCGGGCAGAGCCGGGCGCAGCCCGGGGCCGGCTGCCAGCCCGCTGCAGCCCGCTGGCCGCGCACCGGGCGTGTCCGCCGCAGGGTGCTGCCGGCGCACCCCGGGGGCGAAGCGCCGGCTCCCTTGCCGGCTGCGGGTTCTGCCGAGACGGGCAGCGGCTGCCGCCGCCCCGCATCCTGCCCGAGCCGCTGCCGGGGAGCGGCAGTCGCGTCGGCGAGCGCGCAGGGCGCGTTGTCCGGCAGGTATTTAACTTCTGGAGCTGTCCCAAGTGCCGCGGTGGGGACGGAGACCTTCCGGCCGGAGTAATCCTGTCATGCGTTCTTCGAGGCTCTCTTGCAAAACTTAGGAGTACGGGCGTGTTGTGTCGCCTCGTCATGTTTTGTCGTAACGCTGCTGCCGGGAAATTGAGGGAATGCCAACCCATAACACCAAATGTGATGTCTGTGGTTTTGTTCCGTTGACAGTTGTTTATCGGTATTTCAAAAATCCCGTTTCATCCCGTGATGCAGAGATTTTCTCATTAGAGGTCTAAAAAATAGTTTTATTTGTGCGCTTTTTATTGATGTCTTCGTTCACATTCTGCGACTTCCAAGTATTTCCTAGTAGTTGCAAAGCGGAGACGCCTTTCAGCAGCCGACTTGGCAGCTTCTAGCGGAAAATTTGAATCGTCAGTGTGTTTCCTGACGGGAAACGAGACAGAGTTTCTTCTACAATCCGTTGCTTCATTTTATAACGTAGCTCCCCAGAGCTGTTGCTGTTTACCAGTACTACTGCCAGGACAGAACAGCAGTTCTCTAAACTTAAATTGTCAGATCACTCTCTCTTTCCTGAGTAAATAAAATATGATTTGATGTTTTATCAAATGTGGATTTCAAAAGAAGGCTGAAGCAGTGAGAAATAGCAGTGAAAAAGATTAAATCTGTAATACTGAAACAGTCATCAGGCTGACATATAAACACCCCGTTGTACTTGCTGGCTGTCTCTGCCAAGTTCAGAAACACTAACTGTTGTCCGAGGAAGGGTGTGCTGTAATGTGCAAAAGCAATCCAGTACCTTTAGTATTACTTTTAAGTTCTTCAAATAGCATGTCGCAGTTACAGATGTCAGAGCATTTATGCTGAATTTGACCCAATTCACTTAGTATGGGAGTTCCTTTAGTTCCAGGTATCATTTGTATATACCTGCCATGCTTCACAGTGGTTTAAGAATCCATCAGATAGTTACAAAGAAATGCAGGTGTAGAACATAGTCAATCGGTTCTGACCTTACTTGTAACTAATTTCAGTATATTTCAGTATATAGTTTACAGCGGCAGTTTCTCTGTAGGTGTCTTTAAAAGCCATGTCAGTTTTGTTAAAACTCTGTCATTTGCCTTGATGTCAAGTGTAGAAGGATGGGAATTTCCATGGAGATTCCTTTCTTCTGTATGTGCTGGATGACAATTTTTGATTACAAAATGATGCTTCAAAGCAGAGGATAAAATGAGTGACACTAGGGCAGAGATTAATGGTTAACACATTTGTGACTCATCTAAACACATTCATTGGCTAAAGCTTGTGAAACATGGTTTTAAGTGAAATTGTGAAAGACTGCAAGAGCAAACTGCAAAATTCAGAGAATGCTGAAAATTCTTACATAATTAGCAGTTGTATATTCCTTAATACCTGGAGAGAAATGCTTTTAACAACAGTTTGAGTCATGACCGTTTTTTTCCTTGATACCCGAATAGTTGTAGGACCGATGTGGTCACTAAATTACATCAACAATTGTTAGTTGATAACTATTATTTATTCCTAGATTTTTTTCTTGGGCTTTTCCTTTTGTTTGGCTTTGGGGTTTTTTGTTGTTTTGGTGATGTTTAGTATTTTTTGGGGGAGGGGGTCATTTGTTTTTTGTGGGTTTTTGCTTGTTTTCCTTGTAGGACATGAGGGAAGTTCTTCCAGTTTGTACAGGTGGTGTAACCTGGTGGTTGGTGAAGCAGTGCAAACTGTTTGTGCCGTAAAGTAAATTTGTGACTCTTTCCTTTGTTCTTTCTGTCTTGTTCAGATACAGTTTCTGTTCCTTTAGCTTTCAATTCCATGTGGTTTCTCTGTCCGTATTTCCCAGTTTGCCTGCATGCTCATACACACAGTGTTGCCAAAGTATCCAGATTCAGCACTATGCAGATGGCATTGCACTACTTGATGTTCTCCAAGGCACCCTGCTTTAGCTTCAGGGTCACATCAGGTAGCCTTTAGCAGAAATGTGTCTCATGGGATGAGAAATTCTGTAAAAATTGTAAAATCCAGAAATGCTCTTTCTGAGATTTCTTTATGACTAAAAGCTTTTTATGTCATTCCCATGGCTTTTGAATGCCAGCATTAGCTGTAACTTTAAAAATGTTAGAAAAGCAAGAGATTAATTTAATTCTAGTTATTACTACTCAGTGACTATCAAATAAAAACTTCACAATTCTTTTCTGACTCTGTAAGATGTAGTCTATCAGAAGCAGAACTCTTTGACTCAAGAGCCAGCTCTAATATGGCAGAAGAGCTTACATGTGTATCCCAGAGGATCCTCTGGTGTTGGTAATTGTCCACTATTGTCTGGATGAGTTGTTCTAGTATCCATCTCCTCTGCAACCTGTCTCTCCCTTCATCACATGTGATGAGGGGCATTCATGGTCAAGAAAATGTTACTGTCACCTGCCATGCAATCTTTATTTGTTGCTGCCTGGCATAATTTTGCACAATTGTCATGTGGTGAAGGAGCAGGACCTTGTCCCTGCAGGCTGTGTGGAAGAGTGGAAATAGGCTGCACCCTATCCTTTTATTCACTACTGTTTTCCAGCCCAGAAGTTCCTCTTCCTCTACAGGGGTGTTTGTGCTGCTTGCTGGTTGTAGGCCTGTGTCTAGACACAACTCTTCTCTTACCAGCTCTGTGTGTAAGCTTGTGGTCTTGTGTGAGCTCCAGGTAAGCTTCAGGCCACGTACATGTCATCCTGTTTTCCCTCTATTGATGTTCTCCACTGATTCCAATCTAGTTAAGCCTTGGAAAACTTTATATTCTGTTCCCATCTTCCCTCTGTTAGTGCTGTTACTGTGTGTTGACTGAAGTAGTTTATCTTAACTGCAAGACTGTGGTTATTACGTATTTTGAAGTTTGTGCTCTGTGTGAGCATTCACAGTTCAGTGTAGTTTAATGGGTTCAAGTTTTTAATTTTTTTTTGTTGTGGTCTGTATAATGATGATTTCTGTTTATCATGATTACTGCGTGGACAGGCTGAGGCTTTTTTCCTGTAGTACCTGATAATTCTGCAGCAATTCTGCAGTCTTATGTTAATTATTTTTATGTTAATTTAAAAAAAATTGTATCTCTTGTTAATGTTTATCTATGGACTTGTCACTCAGAATTATCTTCTTGAGAGTGGTTTTTTTACTATCTATAGGAAAGTGAAGCTGTAGTTTTATTATTTTATGACTTCTAGTAGTGTATTAAAGATGACATGGTTATTAAAAAGATGGTAGAAATGTTAAAATATTGACACAGTGCAGGGTCACTTTGCTAATTCAGGATGTTTGTTATGGTAATACTGCTTTGAAAGGCTTTATGTTCAATCAGGCAGTGTGTCTTTATCAGTCTGGGTTTATGTTGGATAAACTCCATACTGCCTGTGTTCCCACAACAGGCGTTACGTGTGTAAAGGCACCATAAACGCCTTGTCCTGGTTAATTCAACAGAAATACAGTTGGTTGCCCACGCGTGTTTTGGGTCAGTCCTATGCCACTTCACAATTTCTAGAGAAATCTAACATTAATGAATGAGCTGAATGGAATTAAGCAACCCCTATTCTCAGTAATTGAAATAGTCCAATTTCAAGTTTCTTGCTCAGAGGAACAAAACATACCACTTTAGAATCTTTCTTTTTGTTTGGCAGTCTAAAAGTCTTAACCAGCCACTTCTGAGTGATTGCAATACCTGAAAGTATGTTTAATTATATCTTTGATTGTCCTAGGCATTGATTTCTGGCAAGATCATGTCTCTCTAGTGATCATATTTACCTTCTGGGGTTTTAAAAAATATTAATAATTTGTTAGAAGTCTCTGACACAGAAAGATACAATGATAAAAGAGATATTTGTAACAAATTATTTGCGTTTGTAACTCTTTATAGTACAAAATACAGAATATAAAATTAATTTTGATTGTAAATCTGGTTTCCTGCTTTCTTTGTGTATGGATTTCTAGGTTGGGTTAAAAGTCCGTGGAGTGGTTATGTGTAACTGGCAAATGGAAAGTTGATCTTACTTTTTTTTTCTTTGAAATGAAACTGCCTAGACAACCAGGTGGTTTCAGATGAGAAAAAATATAAATGGTTTACAGTATCCATAGTTATGGAGATGCATTTCTGATAGAGTGCAGGGTTTGGTTTTCACCTGTGTGTCTCTATTGTTTGGAATTTAAACATGCAGACATGTGACTAATAGAATTTAAAGCAGATTGTTTGCACTGTAAGTTCTCTCTTGCTAGTGATGGGAAATATGGATACTAATGTCTTTACAAACAATTCCATGGGTGAGTGTCTTAAGGAGAAATGTGCATTAATGTCTTTGAAATGGGTCTTAGGGCCCTGCCAGCCTCAGGCTACAGAACCCAGACAGTTTGACTCCTGAACTTAAGGGTAATAAACAAATGGGTCAGCACAAAGTCTGTTGCAGAACCCTCATAGCCCAAATTTCTAAACTCTGGAGGAAAATGACATGTTCAAGGGGGAATGTGGTAGGTGGTTCAGGAAGGCTGTACCTTCCTAGTACTGCAGCCACTGGGGAAAGGAAGAGGACAATATGTGGCCTGGATTTTAGGATAAAAGGAGAAACCTCAACAGAGAAACCCCACGGGCGTATGGCTGTGTGGAGTCTCTGCCTTTATTCAGATAAAGCTGTAGGACTCCTCTTTCCCTTTTGCAGACAGTGACTTTTCATAGAGGGATTTTTCCACACTCTAGGTACAGGCTGTTTTAACACACCCCTGAGATGGGGTAACTGAAAGTTCTTAATACATCCCTTGATGTGGATTAAAGTGAAGTCAGACTGAATGACCAGTGCGTATACACATGCCAGGTTTGTCTCAGAATAGTTTGGTTACATTGGAAAGGAGGTATGTATCTGCTCTGGTTATTTTATTTTGGTTATTTATTTTATGTTGGTTATTTATATTTATATAATTATATTTCTATTTATAGAAATATAATTATATAAAAATACCACTTAGGAAAGAAAGAAGGGGTAAGAGTACAAAATGAGAGGAGAGATACCACTACCCATGGATCCGGCGCTGAGAGTTGATTGTTGCAATCTCGATGTCTATTGATCTGTGACTGTTGTGGTCACAGACTTTATCCATTGGGGGTGGAGAAGACCCCCCCAAAAAGATTCAGTGGGTTAATGTACGTTCAGGTAGGAAGGCCCAGGTTCCTCCCCTGGGAGTGGAGTTTTACACTATGAAATACTGTGGATCATGCACAGTCTGGGGGTGCTTCAGGGGTCTTTGAAGATTTGTGACCCTTTCTAAGATGTGACAACTGTTTCTCATGACTGAACAGGTTGAGCCAGTTGTGACTTACCAGAACGAATGAATACCTTCAGGCTTATGTATGAATGTCCTGATTCCTCCCCCAGGGGGTGGTTTTACACCCGAGTCTCATCAGGAGAGGACATTGGCATCATAAAAAGCATTACCCCAACTTGCAAGATCTGCTTCTTACTGGCCTTTTCTCTTACCTGGTTCAATAAAGAAGATTGTTGATAAACAAAGCTGGGTTTGTTGTGGTCATCCTCTGGTAGGTGAGTGTGCAGCTCCTCTGCACCTGGGCTGTTCTTAGGAAGATCAGTGGTTCCACCACACACCCCAAAATTCTTCTCCCGTTTGTTTAGGGGGTGCAAATCTGCCCACAGCAAAGCACTTGTTGCTTTTGAAAATCTGATTTTTGAGTCGTTAACCTTTAACATTTCAGTTCTCACACAGGTTTCAGGTTTCACGCAACCTTGCAAGTCTCAGGACTTGTCAGGTTTTGTCTGAACATGCCTTTGCCTACATGGAGCTTTGTTTGATTTTACTCAGCTGCAAACCCAAACCCAGTATCTTTTTTCTAGTTAAGGGATGGCTACTGCTCAGTACTTAAAACTCAGTTCTTAGTTTCCCTTTGACTTGTCCTTGTATACTTGTATGGTATAACCATATTTCTTTCAGCAGATAGTAGTAGCAAGTAGTTGTTATATGTATAATGGTGTATTTATGACCCTCACAGGATGAGTAGTGCAGAGGGGCATCTTCATGGTGTGATAGCAGAGTGGGGGCACAGGATGGGAGTGTGGCAGCAGAGGGTGAAAAGAGGGTACTCAAGATGTCCCCCTTACTGGGGACCCCAGTGCTGTAAAGAGGTCACCAGTGGTAGGTAAAGAAGTGCAGTTTGGGAGCTGGGCAAAACCAAAAGTGATGAAAGAGCAGGTCTCAAGTAGATGTAATACAGGCTGTATATGGTGTGCTGTAAATGTGGATGTAGAATAGAGCTGCAGAGGAATGAAGTCAGAGTGTTAACTCAGCTGGGGGTCCCTGAAGTGGGGAGGAAGAAGTTAGCAACATCATATTCCTTCTGAGACCACCTCTTCCACCTCTGCCACCACTGTAAACTTCATGGTTCTCCTCAGACAGGAGGTGGGACACTGATGAGTGGCTCACTGTGACACCCTCCCTCAGCTGAAGCCCACTGTCCTAGGCCTCAGAAAGGTGGCATACAGGGAAGCCTGGCAGCAGCAGGAAAGTATCTAGGTACTAGGAAATGTGCAATGACTGTGTATTTTTATGAAGACTTTCTGTGGTGGTATAGTTTTCCTCATTTTTTTCTCTGCCCATCTGAGCAATGGCTCACCCACCAAAAGTCCTTCACTGGCAGACAAGGGATGAATATTATACTGTTGGTATATATTTCCTTTTAAAATTACTTCTTCGAGGTATACCTTTTAAAGAGTTGCTTCAGAAAAACTGCAAAACCAATCTGTAGGTTTTATATGTTGTTATACATTAATGAAACACTGTGTTAACTGCATTACACATTCCTAAAGAAATCAGATCTCAGGTAGGGCAGCATATCCATGGATTTGGATGGTCTGCGTGAAAGCAACTGGAAAGGTGTGGTGAGTTGACACTAGATTGAAAAGCTCTTTCAACCACCAGCAGTCCTGAGTGCCATTTCCCAGAAGCTCAGAGCCATCCCAGCCTTAACAACATAATTGTGGATGGTTTATTCTGTTGGTTTTAGATAGAAATTGGACTGGTACTGAAGCAGAGTTCCATCAGTTTGTGATAGTACTAATTGGTCTCTTTTTTAAAATTTAAACTGAAATAGTCTGAGATTGTGTTCAGGTCTGTTTCATCTGCACAAGCGTATTTTTATAATCTAGTACTTCCTGTCTGTTTCAACAGAATTCCTGTAAAACTATTGCTGTGTTAGAGTAAATAAACTTGGCAATTTCTTTGGGTTTTTTTTTAACCCTCAGGAGGAATCAGCAGTTTTAATAGAGGTTTCATCCTAAAATTGTTTGCATACATTTAGCCAGAGTTGGCTTTCTGTGGATTGTCTTAAAACTCATGGAAGCACTGCTGATTGTACCCTTCTCATTGCTTCTCCCTTTCTTTTTTCCCTTATGGCTTCTGAATCAATATATTTTTAGCTTGACAATGAAAGTTACCATGAGACGGAAAATTATTTGTTTTCTGGTGAACAAGAAGACTGAATTACTTCTCCAAAGGTTATGGAGAGGTATTGTGAATGTTTTCTTAAGCTTGCACATCAGAGATGTGTTTCCTTTCTTTCTGGTTCTTCTAGTGCCCCAAAGAGTGCAGATGGTTTGAACAGAAAGGAACAGGTCATCCTAATTGCTTGTGAGTCAGTAGAGTCACTGTTGTCTCACCTGTGAGCCTATTCTAAGAGAACCAGTTATTTTGACAAGAAGGTAAAATTCTGAGAGATTGTCTGATCTGCTGTTAGGTCCAGGGCATTTTGAATCTAGGGATCTGGAGGCTAATAGCTGGCTTTGTTGTGCTCTGACAGAATAGAGAGAGAGAATAAATAGCTGTGGAAGGGTGACTACTTAAGCTGCCACTACAGTTTGTGAAATTACTCTGAAGGTAGGTCAAGTGGGCTCTTCACTCGAGTGGACTCTTTGGATCATACGTCATCTTAGGATTGATCCTTGCAAGTTCAGTGATACCATTAAGGCTGAGGGGCAGTGCCTGCTAGGTGAATAGAGTTATGTTACAATTAGGAGTACGATGGGTACTATTCTGCACATTAAAAAGTGATTAGGGTGCTCCTTTCTTTATCAGCATCATCTGTGAAAAAGTGATGTGGGTGCATCGTTAAGTGATGGAAACAGAAATGCATTTATTTAGTGAACTAGGGGCAATTCCTTTTCCCATGGATTGATAAGTGTGAGAGTAGTGTGTGCTTGTAATGTATAATACAAATATGATATACTGAAAACGTAAATTTTCTAAAAATTATTTTGCATGAGTAACCAACTTCTGTGTTTGCAAACTTCTGAATGCTTTATTTCACAACCAAGAAATCTTTGCATGCATTTAAAGGTAATCTAAAGAGGAAGAGAAACATAAAGCCGTAGCACCCAGAGACATTTTGACAAACTAATCTGAAGTGAACCACATCTTTATCCTTAAAGATTTCAGAGCTGTTGAAAGCAACATATAAGTAATTTTTCCAGTCAATACAGATTTTTTTTTTTTTAATTTTAAAACTAGAAGAGCAGATTTTTAACTGCTCAATTCTGTAGTTACTGTGGTCTGCGCTTAAGGCCAGAATTTTGTAATTTCCGACAGGGGAGTTGGATTTACTTCTGCTTAGCAGTTTAGTGTAACAAAGGCTTTAAAAAAACCTTAGAAGGAAGTTCAGATATTGACCACTAAAATAAAGTAAACTTTGAAGGAAAGTGTATGTGGACAGGGTGAGTAAATGCTACTTTTAGCCTATATCTGACAACACACATACAGCACGTAGTGGGTGAGAGATCGTGGGAAGCAGCGTAGGCTGCGATGGTTTCTGGTTAGCTACCACTGCTAACTACATCAGTGAATCTTGAAGCATCTGATTTATACGTGTGGCTTGTTTTAGATTAAACAGTCCAAAACACTCAGCATTAGGAAGCATTTCTTAACTGAGAGGGTGGTCAAGTGCTCAATACTTTGATAAGGAGAAAGAAAAAGAAGTTTCAGGTATTTCTGGTTCTGAGTTTGCGAGCCTTCCTGAGACAGAACAGTTTACTACCAAAGAGAATATTTTTCTCAGGAAGAAGGAAAAAAATACACTCTGTATTGCTCAGTATGTACAGAAAGTACCATTGAAAATTAAGAGTACCTAAAGTTCTAGAAATACATTCAGTCTAGTTTCTATTTGGCATTACCGTTTCTTGTAGTTGTGGATTGTCCTATGCATAGGTACTGTGTGCTTATATTTAAAGGAGTACTGTGATTGTTTTCCCTCTGAAGTGAAAATGAACAAATGAAATTGAGCAGCGTGTTGAGGTGTTAGGTGATTCAGTGGCCAAATCAGACTCTTTTTTTCTTTTTTTTTTTCCTGTTGTCGCTTTTTTTTTAAAGTTCTTTTTGAAATTGGCTGCATTGCTTGAACGGCTTGCAAAGGTCTTATGTTACTGTTTTGGTTGGCTGTTTATGATTTGGACAATCAGGCATGCTGCAAACTTTGCTGAAGACATTCTTTATTTGTAGGAAAGTGTGTGAAGGATTGAATTGAGGGTGTTGCAAGTCGTACTAGTTCAAAACCATGAGTTCATTGCATGAAGTTACCTGAATTATAATGTTAAACTTCGGTGTCTCTACCCTTGCAATCTTTCAGGGATACTGCTTATGTAGAAATGTTCTTAACTCATTAAAGATTCTTTATCCTTAGATTCTTTTAAGATTCTTTAAGAACCTGTAGATTCTCATCTACAGATTCTTGCCTTGTTTTTGTGCTGTTCCCATGGTGGCTGCTTTTTGCAGCTGCCGGAAGTATCAGGATAGACTAAGCTTTACAGTACCAGGCCACTCTTTATGTTAGTATGTATATGGGAAAACAGAGGGGAACAAAACTTAAAAAGGAACACAAAAAGAGTAGGAAATATCTAAAGAACTCAAAGCACCTTATCTCAGTATAAGCATGACTAAAATTCCTTAATTCTAATCTACAGTGACAAGCACTAACATGCCAATTGTAAAGTCACTTTATAGTCATCATGCAGAGGAATTAAAATTGTTTGGAATTCTAATGGTCAGTATGGGAGGCCTGTTCCAAAATCTAACACACTGTTTCTTTCTTATAAGTCTAATTTTGAGGTTTTATTGCAGTTCATTTTGGGTTAATCCAATCCTAGTTACCAGGAATTAATGGTGTACCTAGGTATGTATAATTAAGGAGGAATAGGAGGCAATTTTCATTTTGGCAATTCCAGTATTGCAGAACTTGCTGTACTGTCTTTTAAAGCAGTTTGTAGTGATTGTTGTCAACTACTGACTTGGGTTCACTCATTTTCGTGGTTTCTTAATACTTCCAGTTTATATTGGCATGATTTTCATTAAGGTAGGATACAGTTTCACTGAGTATAATTGTATGCATAAAAATTACACTTCTGAATGGACTAGAGAAGTTCAGAAGAATTAGTGTGTGCAGAATTCAGGTGTATTCACAGGTACTAAAATTAAAGCTAGTGCCTACTTTGGCTAGATTAAATAAAACAGATCTGTCCAATGTTCTTTTCAAGATTTTTTTTTTCGTTCACATTGCTTGTTCTGAAGTGTGAACTTGGCAATATCTAAATTTGGGATATGGTTTCTTTTCACTCCTGAAATCTTCATTGGACCACTAAGAACACCTGTATTAACAAAATATTAATACACTTTTCAGCACTTTCGGTAGCACAAAAATAATGTGATTTAGATCTGAATGAAAGTAGTTAGTGGTGACCTTTGACGAGGCTCTACTCGTTATTAAAAATAATCAGCTGTGGGGGATGTAAACTGGTTATTTATTCCTTCCTTTTGCTTTGGGGTAGGATCAAAGGCCTTACTAGAAATTGTAGCTATCTGACATGTTCTTGAAGACAATGGAGATTTCACATCATGTCTCCCACCTTTTAACAGTGAAAAATGGTAAAACAATGGAATAAAGTTCAACTTCTGTGCCTGTGGTGCAGAAGATTCAAATTATGGTTAAACCTGTTCCTGCTTGCTCTGTCCACATCGAGGTCAGTTGCAATTTGTAGCAGTATTTCCCTCATAGAAACAGTCTATATTCCTCTGATTATTTCTGTTTTCACTGAGCTCCAGTGGCTCCGTGTCTGTCTTAGATTGCAAGAAATTGAAGTGTCTAAAACATTATTGCTTGAATTGAATGTTTATCAGTGTTGTGAAGACCAGACAATTAGTCCGCGGTGGCTTTTTTTTTTGTGTGTGTGTATTCCAGTATGCTTTTTTCCCAAAGGTACAAGACTCCTGACTTGCATTCAGTTTGTGGTCAGCTGTGATGTCTAGGACTATTTTTGACATAACTGCTTATATCCAGCTCCATGTAGCTATGCTGCATTTTTGCTGTTAAGTTTAATGCCTTCAAAAGTTTATTAGCTCTTTCTTGACCTCTTTCAATGGCATTGTGTTTTCAGAACATTTTTCTAGTCTGTCAAGACAATTTTTAAAATTTCTTTATTTTAATTTTTTTTTTGAATGTTGAGATGTTGGTAACTATTCTGAGAATGGTTTCTGGTCAGTCCTGATTCTTTAGAATTGTTAATTTAAGTCCGTTTGTCTGTGTATGATTCTCAGCTGGCTGAAATGTGGTTATGATATTGGGACTGCATTCCATAACAAAATTAATATTTATTCCTAGGTGTGTCCTATGTATGGATTAGTTCTCTTTACCTAACTTGGCCATGACAGATTCTCAGAGATACTTCCTGATGGCTCTGAAATCTCATAGCCATTCTTTTAAGTAAAGTCTAAGGGTTTTGGGTTGAACTGGCAAGTTAGTATCTGATGGACCTTTGTGATTTAAAGGATATTTCTCTTCCTGATGCCTGTTACATGTATATATAATGTACATGTGGTTGTTTTTTGATTCATGATGTTGGAGTATATGAGGCACAGTTTGCTCAAATCCAAAACAGATAATAAGATGAAATGTAAGCTGACTTCAGTGTTAGTGCAGACTAAGTCTTGTGTATTAGGAGGGGAGAGGACTAATCTGACTCTTGATTAAAAATGTTAAAAATGTATGTGCATTGGTATCTGATTTGCATCTTTCACATTTTTTTTAGTGCCTAAGATTATTTTTATCTCTTCTTTTTTTTTATAGAAATCTTTTGGACAGAGATACATTTTCTAAATCTGATCCAAGTGAGTATATAGTATTTTGTTGTTTCTTCTTATTACGTGTTCTAAATGTGCAAACACTGGAATAAAATTAGGTGGGTGATTTTCTTCAGTGTCAGATTTACATTGTCTTTCTGACAATTACTTAGAATAATTAAGTTGTACTTGAAGAAGTTACACTTATAATTAATGTTATGAGAACTGGAATTTTAAAGACTGGTTTTAATACTGCTTTCTTGAGCTAAATAGTCCCTTACTTAGTCTTTAACCTGAAGTTTCCTAAAATCAATAAATTCTGGAAAGTTGGGTTGTTGTTTCTTTTTTAGTATCTGTTGTTTTAGATCTTTTTCAAAGCTATTAGGCAAAATACTAAATAAATTAGAAGCATTTGTTGCTGCTAGTACATACTGTCCTATAATTTTAGAGTCAAATGCTGAAAAATAAAATGAAGTTAGTTAATCTCTGGGAAACACTGTCTTCCCTGATCAAAAATGGTATGATGGTTTTTAAATTAATCTTTTCAGAATTGTAAGCCAGTGACACTCACTTTCCTCATAAACTGTATTATGACTGGATGCCCCAAAACACTCACATCTATGAATTTATGATGGGACTTTTGACTTAAAATCAATTACTATCTTCCTGTATTGGATGCTTTCTGAAAACTTTAGTCAAGGAACCGAGATCACAAAAAACTTCCTTTATTTTCTGATAATGTTATTCAAAGGAGTTTTGTACTGTTAATAGACTGGTCCTTAGGTTGTGGTGTCATCTTGTCTCCCCTATAACTCTCCATTTGCTTTTATCCATAAGTCCAATTTCTTTCTATAAGCCTGGGCTTTTCTTCCTTAGGATGCCACGTTGTGCTTACCGACATTGGAAATAACTGAAGACACATATACTTGTATCAAGTCTCTGGACAGGCAGTCATATCCTGATATTTGAATACTGAGTCATGTAGCAGTATGAAACATTTGAGTAGTTTTGTTAGAGTGTATGTTTCCATTCTGCATCAAAAATTTCTTGAAAGAGATCCCACAATACACTTTTGAAGGGGGAAGCTTCTACTTTCTGGGGAAAAGCTACAAGAAGTTAGCAGTGCCTTTGACATTTCTAACCTGTAAAGCTTTTTTCTTTAGAAAAGCAAAACAACCCCAGGAGACATAGGCAATACCATGCCTCTGGTGTAGGGAGATCACATAGAAACAAAACTGAGTGGTTTGCATATTAATAAAAAATTATTTGGCTTAAAAAATTGTAAAAATTAGTTGGGGGTTGGATTGGATGGTCTTCAAAAGTACCTAACAATTCTGTGATTCTGTTAAAAAACACCCTCAGTTAAACTGTTTTGAGGAATGCTCAGTGACCTATTGCCTATAATGAATTCAGAGATCCCTCATATTGGCAAAAGTGATATGGTGTCTATAGTTCTTATGCTCAAATATTATTAAGGACAAGAGCTTCAAGTTTTTATCAGATAGGGCACTGTATTAGGCATAAATGACAGGGTTTGAGTGGCAGGGGACTGCAGTGTGAGCTGTGTGGGAGAAGGCCATGAACCACCCTGTGACAGTCACAGCTGGTTCCAGTCAGCTCTGAAAACCATGTGAGCAGCACTTGCCTGCCAGAACTTCTGCCAGCCAGGGGAGCACACAGTGCCCACTCAAACAGATCACAGTGAAAATGTGTCAGCAGTTGTTACCTAGAGACAGAGCTGCTGAAGATACTGCCAGAGCCACGTGTGTGCAGGTACACTGCTGGAGGTGCCTTCTTGAGAGGAGATGCTCCACACTGAGGGCAGTACCTCCAAAGGCTCTGTAGCCTGTGCACAGCCCAGGAACACGCAGGTGGGTGGACCAAAGTGACCCTGGCTGGTGGGTGACCCCTTCTGGGAAAAATATGGAAGCAAAGTGGCAGGAAAACCTAAAGAAATCTTAGTATCTATTTTAAAATGTTTCTGAGAAGTAAACTGTTGGTATTTTTTAATGGATTCAGAGTATGTGGAAATATTTTAAAGTATCATAAACTTGCTTATCAGTTTGTGACATACTACTTTTTCAATTAATATCAATAGCTTACTTAAAGCACTCAGATTGGTGGTGTGCTTTAGAGGTCTGGTCTCCAGTTGTGAGTACCCAGTTATGCTGCCCATCAGGCCTGTGTGTCACAGGTTAGCAGTATAAAACCATGGAGTGTAGTAGTACATCCTTGGTGAGGAGAGAAGGGGGAAATGAAGTACTCATACTGTATATACACTCTAGAAATGACTTGTCAGAACAGCTTTGATTTTGGGTCCTCTCCAAACAATGTACTTCCAGTTTTAGTACTCTGAAGTTTTTTTTTAATAGCCAGTTTAGTTTGTTTGCTTGTACTGTCCTTTAGTCGGGCACAGAGATATGGTCCTACTGTAAAAGGGGTGAGTAGTATAAAAGGTTCTTGTTCTCCTGTATTTGGAAGTACAGCAGGACAACCTTCCTCCATTATTCACTTGGACAAAGGCCATTCTTAGGCTGTTCTGTATACAGTAAGTTTATTCTGTAGCTAAAAAAGTGCCAAAATCAGCATCCTGCCACTGTGACAAGATCCAGCCACTGAATTACCAGCCACTGAATTTGCAGCCATTAGATCTCATACAAGATAGAGCAGTGTAGAGTCATTCTGTATGCTAAGGTCTCATTGCTTTTGATTAGGCAGTTGTATTCTTTTCATACTCCAATGCATCTATCTAAGGATCATACTGGTAGTGAAAATCCAAATTTATCTTCTTGGTCTTTTTCTCAGAGGGACACACATGAATGTAGCTGACTTCCATGTCATTATAAATAGCCTTCTCCTGAAATTAAAAAGGAATTAGTGATTTTCCTGGTTCTCTTAGGAGATATGCTTGGCCTTTTTTTGATACTGTAACTGCTACTCAGTATTCCAATTCTGACCACTTCCCTGCAATCTAGAATATTCATTCCAAGAGGGAATGTGTCACTTTGCCGCCCCAGAGGCTCTCCACTGACAGTGCTTTCTGCTCAGTGGAGTCAAAGCAAGTCATATATATTGATTTACTGTAGTGTTTGGAGCGTTCTGCTCTCCCAGCTTGGAGACCATTTTTTTCTGGGGATATTTTTTTTAATCTGTGGGTTTTGTTGGTTTGTTTTTTTTTCTTGTAAAAAGCTGAGATAAAGCAGTGCTTCCTTGATGAGGCAGGGATCAGACCTGCCGAGGAGATACAGATTAATGATTTTGGCATGTTTCTTCTGTTCAATGACGGGCAGAATTGTTTTCTTCCCATGCTAAGACAACTCAGGCTGAGCCCTGCAGAGCTGTGCTGACAGCAGCACAGTTGGATGAAATGTCCTCCTGTGGAACTCTGTAGCTCCTGAGTATTGATTATCAAAAGAGTCCAGGATGAACAACTGAAGACATAAAAACTATTCCCTGGGGAATCTCCCCATGGAGAACAGTAACAATAAGAAGAATCTCTTGGCAGTTGGGACAAAGGGGCCTTAGGGCACCTCTGCCTGGAAGGTATAAAAGCTGGTTAGTGAAGAGTATTGGGGAATTCTGCTAGAACTGGTACCATGAGAAGATTTAGGCAGCATGGGGAAAAGGTCCATTTCATTGTGGGTTAGTCTTCCTTGAAATGGAATAGATGTGTTGTTGTGTTTGGGAAAACTGAGATGGGCAATATTGATGTAACAGTAGTTGCCAGACTAAAGGATAAGCATATATGCATTGAAAGGGAAAGGACCAGAGCAGGTAAGGGAGGCCCAGTCTATCTGGGAAAATAGGAAGGTGCAGGCTATAATAATCAATAATACTTTGGGAACTGTATCTACAACAGAGTAATTAGTGCTGACATTTCCACCTTCTTCTTCATTGCAAGATTTAATTAAATTTACCTTGAATATGACATTTTGGTATCAGTGTCTAGAGTTAAAAATTACTAAATATTAATATTCCTGGCTATAGATGTAGCTGTATCTTCTCTTGGAAAAACTCATATGGCAAAGCCTTCCAAAAGAGTTTCTCAGTAACTCTTCATAAGTGTGCTGCTGTGACCTTTCTCATTGCTCCCTCAGTTTTTGAGATTATGCGAGAAAAACTGTTTTTTCAGCTCTGTCTTAGGATGTGGTTGGATGATATGATGGCTTTTGAAATATTTTTTATCCCCCTTTATTCCTTCTTCTCCCTCATGACAATGCTGTTAACTGTTTTCTTCTAAAAATGGGTTGCTTTATGGAGCCTTTAATCTCTGGTTTGAGTATTTCAAGTGCTTTAGATCAACTTTACCATATTTATCTGCATTTCTCCAGTTGGATATGAATTTGACAAAGTTTTTGAGTGATTATTGCAATTAATGTATCAGGGTCTTTACAAAACTCTCTCCAAGAGCCATTTGAGATAGTGAATCTTAACATTGATGGCGACCAGTATCATGGTTGGTTACCTAAAATTGATGGGGTACATTTTAGAGGAAAGCTAGAAGAATTTTAATGATTGTCCTAAATTCACAAAATATTTATCAGAAAGACTGGAATATATGTCTTTTCTATAGCTTTCATTAAGCCTGGCTTTTTTTTTTTTGCAATGTCAGTTTGAGATACACATGTGTATGTATCCTTGTCAGAATTGCACCTTTTATTTACAATAAAATGTTATATGAGGTGATTGCTTATTAGTCTATATTTTTATTATATTTAAAATATTAGCCACATCTGCAGACTAGAGGGGGAGACCTTACTGCAGTCTGCAGCTTCCACTGATCTCTTCTCTGTGGTGACCAGCAGCAGAACCCAAAGGAATGGCGTGAAATTGTGTCAGGGGAGATTTAGGTTGGCCATTAGAAAAAAGGTTTTTCCCCAGAGGGTGTTTGGGCACTGGAACAGGCTCCCCAGGGCAGTGGTCACAGCACCAGCCAGACAGAGTTCAAGAAGTGTTTGGACAATGCTCTTGGGCACAGGGTGTGACTCTTGGCATGTCCTGTGCTGGGACAGGAGTTTAACTTTGATGATCCTGATGGGCCCCTTGCATCTGGGTCCCTTCAGCTCAGGATATTCTATGATTGTTCAATTCTGGATGGGTAGTCAGAAGTTCAGAAACCTACAGAACTTTCTTTAGCTGATTTCATAGTTTCTATTTCATTCTGTTTTCCCACATTTTCCCATTTCACTTCATTCTTCACGTAGTGCACTTCAGCAGCCTACTCCAGAGTGTGTTTTGAAAATAGGCTTGTTGGTTTGGATTCACTCTACTCTAAGCAGTAACCAAAGGTAGGCACATGATTGCCAAGGGTTTATTTAGAGTAAATTGAGAAAGACAGACATCTCCTAAAAATATTTTAATTTTTTTTGTAAAAGCTTTTTTTCATCTACAAGACATCTTACTTAAAAAATAAAAGTGTTAACTTTTAGCTTCTGTGTGAGCTAAAATATTGAAGTTGCTTTTTTCTGTTTTTCCTCTTATTTGCTACTGCCTAAGGGGATTTTTTTATTTTTTTGGTGTGGAACAAATGCATTTCAAGTAAGAAGAAAATGTAGTTAGAAGGTTGGCTTCATTTCTGCTTTTGTCTGTTGATGATTCTGACTTCACTGAGAACAAAATCAAACTTCTACCTTTGTTGTTCAAGGCTACAACCTAAAACAGTATTATTTTTACCATCTTTTGAAAAATAATGATTGGTACAGGAAAAGAATTTGTTGAGGAAAAAAAGTCGAAATATCTGTATTTCTATTGTTTAGAAAGGGTTTGAAGAGGAGTTTCAGGTAAAAATTGCTTTATCATATTTACCTGCAACCAGTTCAAGACTGTTGAAAATAAGGTTTATAGTGCTCCTTCAGTGCAAATGATCTGTACTTAAAACAGTGTTTAAAAGACCTGATTATAATCACTGCATCCACCCCTGTCACCAGTCCTTGTGCTGAGAGCTGCAACTTAATGTATAGTGAGTGCTGTACTGGAAATAGAGATCTGAGTGACACCTGTGGGATTGTTCTGCTTGGTCTTTCAGAATCAGGTCAGGTCAACAAATTTAATTGATTCTGTTTTTTATCAGGCTTTGGGTTAAAAAATAAAGTATGCATATGTGAGATGCTGAAATATATATAAATAATTTGAAGTAAAATTAAGAAAGAAAACCTGAGAAGTCTTTTTTCCCCTTTTTCTGGTTCTGTTTCCCCTTGTTTCTTTTCAGTAGGGTCCTCATTTGTTTTTTTTACTTAAATTTTCTTCTCTCTTGAAGGAAGTATATTTTAGGGTAGTTGTGCATTAGATTATCTGGAATAGTCTGACCACCCACATTTAAAGAAGACCTGCTTTTATCCAATTTTGCCTTTAAAGATTGCCAAGTGCTTTGCTGGAGGTCAGGCTTAAGTGCTGCCTCCCATTTTAGAAGCACTCCATTTATTAGCTGATTTCTGCAACAAGTACACTACATGGTCACCAGTCTGGTTAGGCTTGCTGACAGTTGAAGGAAAACATAACTATTTGATTGTCCTGGTTACTCATTTCCACAGCACAAGAGACTACAAAATTAGTTCACTTAATTAAAGGACACGTTAAAGTTTGGAAATAATGAAATGCTTTTTTTTTTCTTTTCACAGTCTGTGTTTTGTACACACAAGCAATTGGAAACAAAGAATGGAGAGAGGTAAGATGCATATTCATAGATGTATAAACCTTTTGGGTGTATTTAAGGCTGGTCATTTGTCCTAGCAGAAGAGGGCATGCCATGCTAGGCTTATGGGGGTCCTATCTACTAGCAAACACTTAAAATATAGTCACAGTGATCTCAGTTTCCATATCTGTATCACACATTTCCATCAAAAAAAAAGAAAACAAAATAGAGAAAATACAGGACTTTCCCATTTTACAGTCTCCCTCAGATAAACCAGACTTGGCTGTCAATTTGGATAAGGTGTGTGGCTCTCAAGAGAGGAAGACATTTAAACAGGACTGAGCTGTGGTGATGGTCAGTGTCAGCAAAACTAGCCTGTAGTTTTGGTAAAGATCTACCTTTGCTATGTAGTGTTTCAGAGAAGTTAGGTGCTGCTGAATAGAGTGTACACTGTTGTAGGCAACAAGGGAGGGAGGATATTGCTCATAGGTTGGACTTTATCTTGTTTTCTGTGAATGTAAACACTCTGGAGAGATACGTCTTAAGAAGCTAAATCAGGTACCTCAGAATTGGATACCTGCAGCAGATCAGCACTTACAGCCTGGAACTCTGTTCCAGTACTTAGTCATCTCATTTTTCTCCTCTGGTGTTACTCTTTGAAAGAGCCAGTAGTGTTGGGGGAAGGACGGTCATCTTTCTACTGATGAAATAAACTATTCACCTGCCTTCAGAGAGGGTTGGTGGAGCTTCTTCACTACAGGTGCATCACTGTGTGGCCATGGGCTTTAAGAACAGATCCAAGAGTGGAATGTACTATCTTACTGTTTTTCCCTGTAAAAGAGAGGAGGTCTGATGTTGTTGTTTTCAGAACTGATATTTTATGTGATTATACTGTGTAAAGTTCCTAGTGGGAGGTGACCAGGGACACAGAAAACAGACCTCTTCTCTTGTATTTGGTGTCCTTGCCAGTTGGCCAGAGAATTATATTTTCTGCTGTGCTGAAACATGGTGAATGTGAGATTCAGTCTTGTCAAGAAGAGAGAATTGGATTTGTCTCATACTTGGGGAAAAGCATGTCATATAACATGCAATACATATAACTCATATAACTCATGTGAGTTATAACTCATATATATAACTCATATAACTCTGCAATTCATGAAACAGTGTACCTGTGTAATTTGTAGTTTTTAGCTAAATTTCTGCTCTGTGTTGTTCTTAAGTGGGTACTAGACATCCTCTCAGTATACCTGCTGGATCACGTTCCTCTGATTATTTGTGTGAAGAAATGTCAGTTTAGGGAGTCATAATGGGAATTCCCTAGTCGTGGTTAAATTAGGAGATGTAGTGGACGTACACAGGGTTCTAAATGTTTGGATAGCAAACTGTGAAAGCAGCGGATTCTTAAGTCACACAGGTGCCTAGGTGGCTTGGTACCATTTGGTTGTCAAGCTTAGATCATCACTCAAGCATTTGGATCCTCTTCTGGTCCAGGGTTAAGATGATTTTGTCAAAATTTTGGCTTTTATTAGTGTCTAAGGTTCATATGTAACTTTGTGTAATTTTCATACTTCTCTTGTGTAGCTGTTAAAACAATTACTTACCATTTCTAATATTATAATTTCCCTGATGGTAGGATTATAATATAATCTTACTTAGAAATACATATAATTAAAGAGGAAGTTTAGAAACTGCAGACATTAAAATGGGCTTTTGACATTGCACTTGCTAGAAAATCTGAGTGTTTTAAATCATAATTATCTCCATCTTGTCTATCAGGAGGTTCAGGTATAAATATTTGCAACTCAGTTTTCTCTTTACAGTTAGTGGAGAAAAAGAACATCCTGAGGGCAGTTCACCAGACCTAATGTAGATGTCTGCATTAAATCAGATGAATCATTCTGTATAAATGCCTCCAAGAGATGATCAAAGGCCTAACTTTTGACTATGTCAGATGTAGAGTTCAGTGAGTAGAATCCATTCCTAGTATCTGTTACAACAGTCAAAATTTATAGGTTGGCATTGTGGAGGGACTTAATCAGGATTGTGTTTTGTATGTTCTGGCATATTATATTTATAACAGCAGTAAAAAAATTAAGGTGGTAGGTAGAACATCACTATCTTTAAATAGTTACATTGATTCTGTTACTCTCCCAAATAGTGTTTCTGAAGGTTTTTGCTTCTTGGCCATGTTGAAATTTTAGTTTTACTCAATTGTTATTGGGGAAAGTAGGCCATGTGGACAACTAATTAATCAGTAGCTATGTTTTTAGTCATAAGTGACTGGATTATAGAAGTAATCTCTTGTGCTTAGAAGGGCTATAGGTAATTGGGAAAACAGATTTCAAAAGGTGCTTAATTTAGCTGAAAAGTGTAGACTAGTGTTTTTTATAGAACTGCAATTTAATGTCACAAGTAAGGTAAATTCTATTAGCAATTTGTCAGTTAAGTAATTAGTTACAGTTTTTTAATCATAGAACCATTTAAGTTGGAAAAGGCCTTTAAGATCATTGAGTCCAAACATATGTGAAGGAATCATTTGTATAGCCCATGTAAAAAAAGTAAACAGACAGAAAAACTGAAGCCTCAACTAAAACCCAAAACAGTAATTTAAAATAAAGAAAAGTTAGTAGTGCCACTGAATTCAGTCTCTTGAGTTTTGTGACAATCTAAGTATAATTGGTGAGAGATAAAGGTGACAGTGTAAAGGGCATTCAGCTAGGCCTTTTCTGGTCTCAGTGTGATTTGATCATCAGCACATTGCATATTTATCTTTGGCTACTGATACACTTCTGTAATGCATTGTAAATCAAGTCTGACAGATTTCCCAAGGGTAACATGGTTGTAGTATAAAATGAAATATTGTTTATTGAAAAAAATGCAGAATTGAAGAGATGAAAAGTACTTAAAAATTTATGATGTTTTATTATTTTAAAAAATTAAAACTGATGCTTAGCTGCCATTTTATAACTTTTTTTCCTCTTGAAGTAACTTTTCCTTTGGATTCATACATAATTCTATTTCTAATGAAGCTATAAAATTTAAACCCATGATATATGAAATATGACAATCATAGAATAATTTATGAGAAAGGAAACTGTGTGTTATATATTCATCTGCTGTCTCTGGTTCATCCTGCTCCATGAAAAGCCATCTCCAAAGTTGGACCAGGTTGCTCTGGGCCTTCCCCAGCTAAGGTTTGAATTTTTTAAAAATTGAAATATTTTCAGCTTGACAAAGACTGAGGCACCTCCTATAAACATCAAGAAGGAAAAGGCATTTTGCCAAAAGCTCAGAGAGAGGAGCAATGAAGAGAGAGCTGAACTGAGGTGAAATAGGAGATGGGCAGTGCAAAAGTGATACATTTGCAATGGAAAGATTGTGTTCCCTAATATTTAAAGATGTCTGAAATAAACAATATGTGCAAGCTTTTGTGTTTGGTTGGGGGCTTTTTGGTGCACTTTTATTCAGGAAACAGTGGGTTTTTTTTTTTACTGATTCAAATTTTTGTGGCTTTTTATTGGCTTTGGGAGCTGATGTTGATCAAGTTTAGGTCACACAATACAAGGTATGTACCACTCTGTTGAAATATGAGGTCTGCTGCCACTCTGTCTTCATCCACAGATAACTGATCTATTCATGTGAACACAGTCATTTTCTTCCATGGTATCTGTTTGAGAGAAGTGTTTTACAGGCTGTCATGTATCTCACATATTCCTGGTATTGGCAATCTAATTATACTCCCTTATAGCATGTAGCTTAAACTTACACTTTCCTTTTACAGTTTGGAAGAACAGAAGTAATTGATAATACTTTAAATCCAGATTTTGTAAGAAAATTTATAATGGACTACTTCTTTGAAGAAAGAGAGAACCTGCGATTTGATTTGTAAGTCAACAACTTTGACTCTAATACTGCAGCCTCTGTAAGCATTTAAAGTTTTGTCCAGCATAAAATTAACTTGAAGTGAGATGGTATCTATTGACATAGGGTAAATTAATTAATGTAATAAACATGATTGATTTATCATTGCTTCCTTCAGAAATAAATGTGTAACATAATAATGACTGAGTTTCAAGAAATTGGCAGATGTTAACAAGTCAAAGTACAATTCTGCTTACAATTATTACTTTCAGAAAATAGGAAAATATGTCAAAATGTTAAAATATTCTTGCAGCATGGCCAGCAAAACAGGTACAGATGTACTGTCCAGATATAAAATACTGTACAAGTAGTACAGAGCCAAAATTTTCTTTACTATACATCTAATTATACTAAATTTTAAGATTGTAAAACAACAGCAGTTGTTCTAGAAGTAGATGACTTTTGACATTATTCCAGATGTGCTCATTTCATTCCACTGGTGGAATTGTTTTCACTTTCACTTTATTCTTTAGAAAATAGAATTGAGAGTCCAGTCACTAGGTCACATCACCACTGCATGTTATCTCTTACATTTCAGTCCTTTCTAATTATTTCAGTCTTTCTGATAATCAAGGTTGTTTGTTGTTTTATTTTTTTAAATTTTAATCCTCTTTTTTTATTAGCAGTCCTTTCTTAACCTTGCCCTAGGAGAGAGTATGAATAACCCTCATAGATAATTAAGTTTTTGCTGCAGTTTTGCATCACACTATGCATTGTGGCCACAAATTTTCTTTGTATGTCCTTTTTTAGTTAAAGAACCCATTGATCTTTCTTTTCAATTCCTTTGTAAGATGTACTAGACCACCTGTTTCAAGGAATGAAAGGAAATACTTAAAGCCAGGAAGATTACAGGGTGCTTTGAGGTGGCTAGGTACAAATTCTTCAACTTTCACAATGGAAGCCTGATGCAGACTTTATTTGTAGTTTTAAAAGTTGGGTTTAATGTCATTCAATCTGTGGAATATAACTGTTGTGGCTTATTTAAAATAAGTTTTAAGTTAAAACTAAGCAATTTGTGAAATAAAGGATTCTTCTCCAAATATAAAGCATTGCTGAAATAGCCCCAGAGTGGGGGCTGTGTGGAAATCTTTATCTGTTTGCCTTCTGCTTCTCATAGGGTGCATGTAGGTTATGGAGAGGGGGCGGGCAGTGCAACAGAAATGAACAATGATAGAAATGAACTGAAAAAGAGAAAGCCAAGCTCAGTCTACAGAAAGAAAGGGGAGTCTGTAAAGACCACCTGAATAAGTGCTATCTGAAAAGGACTTGGCCCTGGAAGAGAAAACACAGTCTCCTGTTTAATTTTTTATGTAGTCAGAGAAATGGATTCCTGTCTGCTTATGAGAAGCTGTAAATATCACACATTCTCTGTACTTATCAGAAAGACCTGACTGCTTTCTGCTGCTTTCATGCATTACCTGCACACAAGTCTATTCTGAACTGAAAGCTGAATAGCTGTTGCTGTCTTTGTCTTCAAGTGACCATATAGCCATATTGGAATTTACTGTAGAGCCCTGTAACAATGAGAGATGAAAAATTAAATATCTTAGAACTCTGAGTTAGAAATGTGGATCTCATATAGCCACTCATGGATTAAATCCCAATTCTGAAACTTTAAAAAGTTTCCTGTATTCAGTTCCTTGGCAAAATTGTGCACTGCTGTTGGCCAAAGTGTTATTTTTCAAATAAATTCCTTATATGATTCATATGTTTTGCAGGGAAAAAAATCAAGTGGCAAGTATATCTCTGATATTCGGTGCTTAAATAAATTATCATGACCCCCCCCTAAAATGTACAGCCACCAATGTCTCAGGCCCCTTTCTGTTCACAGCTGGTACTTAGTGAGCGATTTTGCCAGTGAAGTCATTCTTTATTTCTGTAGCTATACCTCAGGTCAAATTTTAAGTTGTGTTTTTCTGTTCAATTTCACCAAACAGTTTGCTTTTAATTGGAGGGTTTAACTCATGTTAATGGTATTTATAGGAATTTCTTTTCTTTATAAATACATTTCTTAAGCTTTGACTGTACTGTGCCACATCCAGCTATGTTGTGGTATTCCTGTCCTCCTGACTTGTGATCTGGTCCATGATGCACCCCAGCAAGCAGTTGTGGCAGCAGAACCAAAGGGATGGCACAACCAAAGGGATGGCATTCCATGCAGTGGGAATGGAAACATGCTGGGGAGCCTGAGATGGGCAGTAACAGAACAGAAAAAAACGTTTTCAGTTTAGTTACTGGTATTGAATCTGAACGGATTATTTGATAAAAATATTACTTGAATTATCTTATAAAGATGCAAGACTATTGAAGTATAGAGATTAGTAATCCTGTATGAATTTCTTACATTATTTTTTTCAATCTCTCTTAAATTCAGAGAGTAATTTTTTTTAACTCCTGGCTTTATTATGGAAGGGAAACTACGACTTTTTCTAGCTGGAGGAAGACCAAGATTATGATAAACTCAAAAGAACAAGTCAAACTCTTGCTAAAAGCAGCCTAGTTTATTGTCAGTTAGTTCTATTTGCTTATTCAAATGACTGACAAATTACCTAAGAAAATAATTTACAAGTTAGTTTGTTTTCTAGGGTTAATTTTTAACTTTTGGTCTGCGTTTTGTTATTTTTCATTGTTCAAACAGGAATATCAGAAGAATTTCTCTTTAAAGCTTGCACTTTGTTGAAAATTATTTAATTTCAAATAACTAATGAGCCATAGTCCTATAATATGTGGTGACTCAATTTGTCTGCTTTACTGGGAGACTTCCATTCATGAATCTGTTTGTGTAAATTTCACACATGGCAATAAGTGAAAGAATTGTTTGATTTTTGTTTCTTTACATAATTGTCCTCAGATATGTCATCTGGCAACTCTAATAAAAATTTTGTTGTTTTTTTTTTTCCTAAGCTATGATGTTGACTCAAAGAGTCCTAACCTGTCAAAACATGTAAGTTCTTCCTCACTACTATAATTTCTTGTGCTAAAATGTTTACAGTTCTTAAGTATGTTTATTTTCTTTGGACTGTAAGTAATATCAGATACATAGAGACAAATACAGTGATTGTGCTATGAGTGAAAACACATAATGCTAATGAGTATAACTTTAATGGGCATATTTAAGCATACATATATACCTTTTCAGATATGTAATATGCTGCAATTTGTTGATACGTTTTTGGGTCCTAAAATTGAAGCATGTTTTGATTGTGTCTCAATGTTAGAAGAAACCTTTTTATACTCATGTTGTCTTGAAGTGGGAGTATTGAAATAGTAACTTTAAAATTTAGAGATGCAAGATTAGAATTCAGAGGCTTCTCAGTGAATTTTTTAAAAAATAAATACAGGAAGGCTTTGGTGAGAGAACCTTTGAGAACCTGGAGCAAAGGAAAAGAGGATAGTAGAAGGGATTCTGTGCATGTGCTTCACAGTGAAAAGATCATTGGTCTCCAATTACATCTTCCCTGTAGTGATTGTGTAGTGCCTTAGAATTACATCTGTAAATGTAACCTACTGTTATGCCAAATAGGTGGTAGTGAGTCTGTTTATGATTCATTATTGCATAGTTATTACTAAGATGTGGTGTTCAGCAGAATCTGTTCTTCAGTAGGGAACAGCTCAGATAAATGGGAAACCAAATTTCATTGTGTACAATATGAATTCTGAGATTTTATGTTATTGCTTTTCAGGATTTTTTGGGACAGATGTTTTGTACACTGGGAGAAATAGTGGGATCACAGGGGAGCAGACTAGAGAAATCAATTGTGTAAGTATTCTGGAAGGTTGGATGAATGTATACTGCTGCATGAGGCAAGAGTTGTGGAGCTTTTTTGCTGTGAGGTATCTTTATATACAGAATTGACACATATGGCTTTTAAGAGAAAGTAAATAGTTATGTGCAGTAGAAATCTTTATGTGGGCTATGATCATTTAGGTTTCATTTTGGACAATTAGCAAATCCAAAATTTTTATCAACCTTGTTACATCTTACATTAGAAACAGCTTGAGTGTACTAATCTAAAAAAATGTGGTTTTTTTAGTTTGCAAATAAGCACATCATAAAACTTTTATTACCTTTTGTTCAAGCATTTGAGTTCCTGTAAAACAAAAACTTCACAAAGAAACAGTGAAGAATCAGCTGACCAGATGATCAGGTTTCTAATACAATCACACAAAATTATTAACATCAGCAAATATCGTGGTTATTAGACAACAGTATTTTGTGATTCTCCCTTAATCCATTCTGGATATTAAACTTTTAAAAACATGTCTAGGAAATAACATTGAGGACCAGTACAGTAAGTGTCATAATAGAAAAGTTGTGTTAGGTTATGTGATTAAAAAGGTTACCTGCAAACAAACGAGAAGAGTGTCCCAATGGTAGGTAGGGGAGCCTAAATACCTTGCCCTGGTTACTTGTGGAAACCCATCTCCACACACTCAAAGAATCACAGAGGTACAAGGCACAGGCAGGGGAGCTCCAGTACCACAATTGAGGAAACAACCCCTGCCCAGCTCCAGGGCTGTCCCAGGAGAACCAGAGCCCCAGCACTGTGGGATGGCAACTCGCAGTCACTGCTTGTTCTGGACATGTTGTTAGTTCTTGGCAGCTGCACAGTCTGAGCACAGAAATGCTGTCTTGTCAGTTGGGACAGGAGGTTGGCCCCTATTTTGTTTACTTCTAAAATAACAGCTCACAGACTTTTCAGTGTCTAGGCCTAGCTCATGCTAGCTGTCACAGCGAGTTGTGCTGTCACAGCTCCATGGACTGGGTTTACTGACTGTCAGTTGGTTCTGCTGGAAGCCTGTGGCCACTTGGTCAGAGAAAGTGCTGACTTTAAAGACACTTATATATAGTAAGATGAATCTTACCCGACTTTTTGAAGGTCTTCAAATTTGTTTCTGTCCTCAATTAGTAAATTATTCAGCATAGTACATTTTTTTTGAGAAAATTCCTGAAATTTATTTTGAACATTCAGATTAAAAGGCATCAATTCAGCAGTTTAGCATTTGGTACATGTTAAATGAAGTCTGAAATGAGTAACTGATGAAGTTTAAAGTTTGAAATTATCTATGAGAAAAGAAAAAATACTAGCAAAGATTCTGTGGAAAAAAGGTCTTCACAGTTGTGTTGGCCTGTGTAATATATTTTCTCTTGGGTGAACCAGCATTTCTTAGGTCTGGGTTCTGATACTCTCTTGTGTGGTAGTTACTAAGTGGACCCAATACGTGAGTAGACACATGTTAATGAAAGAGTGTTTGGCTTCTTATCAGTTCTTTGTAGTGTCCGTGTTTTATTTTGTCATTGGTGCTTTTGACAGTGCTGTGACTTGACAGCTGTGCCTGAGTGATTGTTCATTCTGTACTCTCTGAAGTCTGGGTATCTGGGTGTCTGGGAGACGTTTCTGTTATTCATGAAACTATTGCATTGCATTTCAGGATTGTTTGCTTATAGATGTGTGTTTAATGTCTCTTAATATTCAAACAATGAGAATTGAATTGACAATATTGCATGTCTTCCCTTCTTAGGGATATTTACTGCTTTGAATTTACTGTTCTCTTTGTGAAGTCAAGTCTGTGTTCTCATAGCATGAATGCTGTTTATGATCTGTGAGTTAAGAGAGCTTTATCTTTTGACCGTATTTTTTGAAGTTTATTAACATTTTCCATCTTCAGTTCTCTGCCAATGGGTGTACAAAGAAGAGAATGCTTAGTGCTGTTTTAGTCCCAGTCAGCTACCCTGCAGAACTAGCACTTTTTATACTTAAGCAGTTTGAGAAGCTTGAAATCCATTCTCTAACTGGCATTCAAGTAAGCTCTGATGTTCTTTCTAAATGAAAATTAGAAGGCCTTGAAGCTTATTCTTCAGCTCTGTCTACTTTAGGCATTTACAGAAGTCTTAGACAACTCAGGACTCCATGGCTGCTGTGAGCTGTCCAGCTTCGAGTCAGAAAGTGTATCATCAGGGAAAGTTCCCTTAGGAAGCCTACAATGAAGGGGTAGTCTTGTCCTTCCTCAGAGTTAAACATCTCAAGCCTGGAGGGTCACCATTACTGTGCTCAGGCAGTGTCATAGGGTGAAACACACCTTGCACTGATCTTCATGGCAAGTACAAAAGTGGGGGTACACAATTCACATTTTTCTTTGCCTACATGGCACGCATGCCTTGTGATTTCATTGGTATCACAAGTGCCTGTGAATTACACCTCTGAGGCATGAACCTGACAGTATTTCTTCTTGGCAGTTGTGAGATTGTCCCCTGAACCTCTTTCTCTGTTTCTGATACTATTAAGGACTTGGAATTTTATGCAGTCTGTCACAGGAAAGTCTTGCTCCCAGTATTGTAGTGTGGTAGCCTGTTACCCTTGTGACAGTGAGCATTTTTTGTTCAAGAACATACTTTAGTGTTGCACATTATTTTACAGACTGGCCAGGTACAGATGTGAACATTTGTTTTGGATAATTTCTATTCTCTTTACATGTTGGGTTACTAGATTCATTAAATGCCTTCTCAAGACAAGCTCCATGTGTAAGATTTACTCTGATTTCCTTGCATGTTCCAGCTGTATTGGCATGGAAGGATAATGTGCAGATACATCTACTTCCAGAAATGGCATGGTTTAATTTTTCTCTCAGGAGGGTGTCACCTGCTCAGGCATTATCCAGAATTAAATCTTTGCATGTTCTGTCTTCCTAGAGAGAAGATGCTAGCCACATTTATAATTCTGAGCAATGTTTTTTTTCAGTATCTGCTAAGTGCATTCCTGTAGGGATTCCCTTTGATGAGGAGATGGGGCCATTGCAAAGCTTAATGAGTGTCCTGTGCTAGTTATTCACATCTGAGTGCCATTGCCAGCTAATGAGGCTGTACTGGAGCCAGCTGGCCTGTTATGTAAAGTTCTTTCTCCTGTCATCTTGCTGTGAACATAACTGATAGAAAAACACCTGAACTGACTTCCTATGTATATTTGTCTGTCCTTTTATCTGTGGGTGTGACTGTCAGAGGGCTCTGTAAATTCAGGGATAAAACTGTAAATTTTTGAATTACCTAAAAAATGTTACATTGTCTGCCTCATTGCAATTCCAGCTTGCAAAATTGGAGGCTCTTTTTCACCTCTCAGGTTTGAATTGTCATCTTTTACACAGACTCTGTAAAGGTCCTCCTTTCAGTCCTTGTTAAAGCCCAAATACTCTACAGAGTATCCTTTTAAACTTGGTGCTGCAGATGTGGTGGTGTCTCAATTGTGGTGTCTTCTAAGGAGATATTAATTACTTCTCAAGACTGTGCCTTATCTAGACATGCAGGTGTTGTTGAAAACCTTTCATTTGATAATGGTTGTCTGTTCTGTTCCTCTAACAATGAAATTACCTGCTCCTTCAAATACCATCCAAAAAGAGGTGATCACTTAAGAGAAACCTACAGGTTCTGGACTCTCAAGTCAGGAGGACCAACTGAAATGTAGATTTTCACATTTTATTTTCTTTTATTCAGTTTGCACTCTGTTCACACTTAGGCTGGGACATTATCTGAGTTTCAGATAACTAGCCCTGAATGGTGGAGTTGACTGCAGTTATGCAATACAGGTTACAGATAATCTCTCTCTCTCTAATACTCATTATTACCCCACAAACCCTGATCTGTAATTCTTCCCAGAGAAACCCTGAGAAACTAGTTGCCTGAACATAATTTTTTTATTGTAATTTCAGTGCCATATAACCAGTTCCAGGGTAGCTCACTGCCAGTTATCCCTTAGAGCTAAGGAAGATGGGCAATGGCACTGCATTCTGGATTTAGACAGGTGGAACTCTTACATGCTTGTCTTCAACATAGTATTAGTCAGTATCTCTCTGGCAACTGGAAAGACTGGTCTGTAATGGTGAACCTCTAAGTATTTTTTTTCATACTTGAAATTTCAACCAGTTTGAAATTATTTTATTATTTTTTTACAGGGCATTATTGTGAGTTAAAGTTTTTCCATTTGCCTTATCTGTGACTGCTGAAGTTTTTGTCAGGGTGCTTACTTTACATTTAATGATTTTTTTCCTTAATGAATGATTTGTAAGGGAATTTTTAAGAGAGCAAACTCTTTAGTGTCTGCAAATGATCCAGTACTATTTTCATGAATGTAGACTTAAGCATACAAAGTTTGTACTTAATAGCATCAAAAACTTACAAGTCATTTGGTAGAGGTTTTCATTCCTGAGTAATGAGAACTTTTTGTTCTGTGGAGAAAGCCTGTGCTAATCTTGGTGAAGTATTTCTCCTCTTTATCAACCATCATGTTAGTATTGGCCTTCTTTTATAAGGCCCATGGCATGTGTTGAGTGTGTCCCCCTCCAAAAGGCTGCTGGCACTGAATACTATCAGATTATGTGTGGGTTTTCTGTTTCTCTGCTGCTTTTTATGCTGAGGAACTGTTTTGGCCTTTTTGGTGTTGCAGCATATGTTTTTAATTGCTATCTGGATGAATAGTAATTTATTTTGCAACTCCTGTGTCAGATATGGTGGTGAGATTATTATGTGCCTTCATAGACATTTCAGAATAAATGTAAGATAATGCTGGTGTTTACTTTTAATTATATTTTAGGTATTTTGTTTAAGTAAAATTTGCAATAGGATGTTTTTTCACAAATCAATTGTAGAGTTATCTCTAAAGGAAACATTAATGGGAGGGCAGACAGTAGAATTCTAGTACTATTTCAACCTCTTTAAACTTTTAATGCTATTTCCTTTTAATATCAAAGCTGATTGTTTCTTGCTAGTTTGAATAAATATGCAACTCATTTACCAGTTCACTTAGGATAAACCAACTTTTTTACACAGGACTAGTGGCAGAAAAGGGAAACTTGAGTTGCATGCCATCAGCTTTATGACTTGAAAACTTACCTTGTGCTCTCTGTGTCAGTTGTAATTGTTTATTAAGGAACTGAGGTGATGTGGTTGTGTTTTCTTGCAGAGGAATTCCTGGGAAGAAGTGTGGAACAGTCATAGTAACAGCAGAGGAACTAGGGTGTTGCAGAGTAAGTGTGCTCATTGCTTTTCAAAAACAAAATGAAAGTTATTTGAATTATTTGGTGAGTTTCACTGCACTGGATCGTTAATGGTATAACTTACAAATTTGCATTTAGTGATTTATGTAAGAAGTTAGGATACAGTTTTCCTTTAAGTTGCTCTTAGTTTTAGAGAGAGGAAGCAGAAAGAAACAGAAGCCAATGCTCAGTATCTTTTGCATTCTCTCTAATGCTCCTTCGTGTCCTCACTCTCTCACAGTCTCTTGCAGTGTCTCAGCAGCTGTCATGTACTTGATCTTCTGGATTTTTGTACTTTATCCTAATTTTTACAGCTCATATTCAGAATGTCAATGAGTTTTGGAATCACTGAATTGCTGAGGCTGGGATAGACCTTGGAAGATTGTGTAGTCCAATGCTCCTGCCCTTCTTAGGGCAGGTTACTCAGGGCTCTGTGCAGTTGGGTTTTGAGTCCAAGCAATCTCCACAGTCTCTATTACAGCTTTTCAGCACACTCAGAGTAAAAAGGTTTTTCCTTGTATTTAAGCAAATTTCTCACATTTCAAGTATGTAATATTGCCACCTTTTCTTCCCCTGGCTGCCACTAATCATAGGCAGTTGATTCCCTACTATCATGTACTTAGACAAATTGATAAACCTTCTGTTTTCCAGGCTAAATAATTTCAGCTCTCTGCCTCTCCTCAGATGAGAGATGGTCCAATCCCTTAATCATTTTAGTGACTCTTTTTGTGGAATTGCTTCAGTATGTTTGTGTCTTCCTTGTACTGGGGAGCCTAGAACAGTGCTCCAGGAATGAGCAATACTTCAGGAGTGGCCTCACTAGAGCTCAGTCACTTCCTTCAACTTTCTGTCAGCACTCTTCCTAATGTAGCCCAACAGGCTGTTGGCCATTGCTGCAAGGGCACTTTGATCAACTTGGTGTCCACCAAGCACCTTCAGTCCTCTTCTGCCAAGCTGTTTTCCAGCTGTTTGGCCTGCAGCCTGTACAGGTACATAGGGTTATTCCTCTCCAAGTGCAGTTCCTGACATTTTGCTCTGTTGAACCCCATGAAGTTCATATTGGTTAGTTTTTCCAACCTGTGCAGATGTCTCTGAGTGACAGCACAACCATCTGTTGTATAAACTGCTAGTTCTAGTTTTGTATTGTTTGCAAACTTGCTGAGGGTCTACTCTGTCTATCATCCAGGTTGCTAATGAAGATGTTCAACATTCTTGGCCCATTTTTGATGCCTCAGCTGCACTGCTAGTGACTGGTCCTAGGTGGGCTTTGTGCCACTCAGTATGACCCTTTGAAGCCCAGCAGTTCAGCCATTTTTCAGTGTCCCTCACTGTCCAGTTGTCTAGTCTATAATATATTCGTTAGTGAACAAGGATTTATGGGACACAGTGTATAAGGCCATGCTAAGGTGAAGAATAAACAATGTCCACTAGGGTCCTCTCATCCACTCAGCCATTCATTTTGTGAGGAAAGTCTTCCAGTGGAGCAGGCGTGAATTTCCCCTTTGTAAATCCCCGATTTGCTGGTTTGCTGACAAATTTTCTGATTTCTCTTAGCCACCTTCTTCTTTTTCATGTGTTTGCATATGTTTTCCAGGATTATTTGCTCTATCATCATCTCAGGGTTTGAGGAAAAACTGGCTTGGCTACTCTTGCCCCATCTCAAAGACAGGAGAACTTACTCTGAACATCATAACTTTATAGAGATAACTGAAAGTGGCCCCACAGTGATATTAGCCAGCTCCATCAGCACTCTCAGGTGCATCCTACCAAGTCCCATGGACTTCTTATGTCTGGTCTGTTTTAAATGTTCCCTTTCCTGGTCCTCCTCTACCAAGTGCAAGTTATCCTCGTTCCAGACTTTTTCAGGTCTGGGTCTCAGGTTTCCAAGGGTGTTGAAGCCAAATCTTAGCAGTAAGACTAAGACATTGAAAGCTCTGAGAAACATGGAGCTTGCAATGTCCTTTGTCACCTGGTCCCCTGCCCCACTCAGTGGTGAGCCCACCTTTTCTGTCATCATCCTCTCATTGGTGTTGCACCTCCATACCTGTTTATGGAACAGTCTTCCTGCAGGCCCTGCCCCAGTTAGCTGGTGAGTCTGCAGGTTTATCTTTGCAGTTATAATCCTTTTCTCATTCTTGACTTTGCCCTAAGAGATGACCTGTGTGACTTTCAGTTTGCCCGATCACAGCAAAGAAACTTTTCTCCTTATTGTCCTTACTACCTTGGATGTACTTGGTACCTTTCAGGCTCATTTTCTTGAAGGTTACAGACTCCTAAGAGGCAGCAGCCATTTGCTTGACAAGCAGTAGGAGCAGACAACAACAGGTCTAAGTCACTGAAGGAGTGAGGCTGAGTCGTACCTGACTGAAGTTTTTAAAATTAATTCTAATACACTTTCCTTGCCTGTGCATCTACTTTCAGAATGCAGTTTTGGATGTCAGGAAATCCTTGAAAAATCCTGAGCCATTTTAGCATAGAAAATTGTTCTCTTTCTGGTGTCCCTTCAAAGGAATTCTAGTTTCCAGCCATTCAAACTGCACTATGAAGACATTGCACAAATGTGAATATATAGAGGACAGTTAGAAGACAGATACCCCATTTATTTTGTTTTCTATTTGCATAGTTTAGTCAAAAATTTTTAGTGTAGTAGGCTGCATGCTGTCTGTAATTTTTCTTCATTACCCATTTCAGGATTCTGTTTTAATGCAATTTTGTGCAAACAAGCTAGACAAGAAGGACTTCTTTGGGAAGTCTGATCCTTTCCTTGTATTTCATCGAAGCAATGAAGATGGCAGGTAGGTGCCTGTTGAGTATTTTTTCTGCTAATCGTTAGCCAACCTAATTATTTACAGATAATATAGTTTTTACTTTTTTTTACATTTTTCAGATTAAGCTATGTTTCTTTTATAATGTTTATTGGATTTCAGTTTGTCATGTTACGTAGTATTGGAATAAAACTATTGCAACAAATTGATCAAATACTGCAGTTTAGGGTTTTAGGATGTAAACATCTCATAAATATAGAGCACTATGACAATTAATTGTAATAAAATAGCTAAATAGGGTTACTTTTGCTAAGATATAGCATGCATTTAAAGTAACTAGAATTCTCAAAGAAAATAGCTGCAAAATATGCTAATGCTTAGAAATTGTGTTAGATAAAAACATTTTATGCTGCAAATTTAAATTGGGAAATATCTTTTATCTTTTTGACAGAGTTCTAGGAAATTGAATTTAAAAATCTCCGAAAAAGAATTTATCTTTTTTACAAATGTTTGCTGTTTGCTACATTCATGCTTTAATTTGTTAAAGTTGACTAATCTCCTGTTCCACTGCTAAGCCTTGACATGCACTGGTCAACACAACACTCTGCCTTTGTGGGACTCTACTGGCAGGTTAAGGCTTCTTGGAAACTGAAAGTCCTCACCTATAACATATATCAAACAAGAGGCTAGAAATGTATAATACTACTTCTTTCTGTAGCTTAAGTGGAACAGTTGTAAACAAAAATCTGTGTATGGGTGTGTGTGTCTGTTACCTACCTGCTCTTTTTCTCTTGGGGTCAGATTACAGGGACTGTTTCCTGAGTAAACACTACATATGTAAAACTGCAATCCTGGAGGAGTTATGTCTCCTCTGTGAGTGGCATTAAGGTCACTTGTGAAATTTCTCTGGGTATTACTGGGGGTGCTGCTACACGCAGCCTCTCTTGGCCTTGAGTGCTGTTCTTTCCCATTTCCTTCTGAGGGATGTTTGAGCCAGTGATACTTTATGGGTCTCCTGAATCCAACAGGATGTTGGGGCAGTACTTCTGCACCTGTGGCAGAAGGATGCTTCCTTTTTTTTGGTCTTTTTTTGGCTTCAGGCATGTCTTCTGCATCATAGCCAGGATAAAAGTGTAGACGTTAGGGGTGCAAGGAGGACATTCCCTCAAAGGATAACTTTAGTTGCAACTGGATGAGGAATTTCAGTAATGATTTCACCAGCAACCTTGTCTCTTGTTTTCTTTTGAATAATTCAGTCCCCAAGATGGGGGTTCGAAAGAGGTATTTTAATTTTGCATCATTTAGAGAAAGCAGAATGTGCTAATACAGTTCATGATTAAAGGTGATTCAGGAATCTCACAGAGGCTTATATGTTTTACCTAAGACAGCCCTGGTTAAAAGAATCATGGACAGAAAATGGGGAATAAGAATCTGAAAGCCATCATTCCCTTGGCTCAGTTTCTTAGTGTCTAAGCAGGAGTCAGATCCTCACAAGGTTGCTGGATCTGGATCTGTGACTAATTCCTGCATGTACAAGCTCTGTTTAAACAAGTGGGATGGAAACTACTCTTCCCTGAAATATTCACTGGATGGTTATAGTTCCTGTTGAAGTTTTGGGTTAAAACATTTTAGATTTAGAGCTGTTTAGTTGTTTAATCTGTAATCTCTCTCCAGTGGGTCTCTTCAGTCTTCCCTTCCGTCTGATTTCACCGTATTTCTTTTTTTCTTACATTTATTTTATATGGATGTTGTATGTATGAATGATTACAACTCTTTTAATTCCATCTTTGATGACACAAGAGAAAAAGTAAATAAATACAAACCTTACCTTTTACTTTTTGTTGTAATTACAGTTTTACAATCTGCCACAAAACAGAAGTTGTAAAAAATACATTAAATCCAGTGTGGCAGGCATTCAAGATTTCTGTCAGAGCACTGTGTAATGGAGACTATGACAGGTAAGCTGTAGCTTTTTTTAGCACATGCAATGTTTTTCTCCCTAACTTGTGTGTTCTTTTGTGTGTAACTTTTCTATGCAGCCCAGCCCCTGGTGTTATTTAATCAGCATTTTGAAAGGATAATAGGTGTTCAAAACTCATCACATTAAAGAATTTAGAAAAATAAAGCAAATATGCAAAATCTGTAGGAAATGCTAGTGATGCTTTCTGGAATAAATTCTTTGCTCTCTGTGGTGTGAATTAGAAACAGAAAGAAAAGACTAATTTAAAGCATGGTCTCTGTGACAAGTGTACCCAAGTATTTTTTATTGTTTCAATAAAAAACTATGATGATCTGTTTTCTTAGGTGACAGTACAATGTCAGAGGATGCTGATAAATGAAAGCTTTTAAAATACATAGATCACTAGATGAGAAACACAGAAGTTAGTCATCTTCAGATTTTAAATTTTTAGTGGTGCCATGAAAAGGATCTATCTTCATGGTCTATCTACATGGTAGTAATACCATATTTTTAATTTTACCACCAATAACGTACAAGCTAGTTCAGTGGAAATGGGTGTTTTTAGACTCCTTAAAAATGGCCATGTTTCACTTGGATGCAATAAAAACGAAGCAATTTTGTAATGAGCTTATTCAAATAGAATTTTTTACTTGTATTTGGGTTAATGTGCATAATACATAAGCAAAATAGTGTTCATTAAGCTAGTCTCTTGGCACTGCACTGTTTATCATATTAAAGAACAACAGTTATCATAATAATTAGAAAAGATGTTGTGGTGCAGACATGCTGAAATAACTCTAGCATTCCAAATTAAGGGAACCTAAAAGTGTAATAGCACTCCTCAAATTATTATTGTGTATCTACTGTTGACCTGCTTTCAACATAATGTGCTCAGTGAAAAAAGGCTCCATGAAGCTTCATAGTCCTGCATACAATGATCATGTTTCAAATTAAGTAGTCATTAGCTGTCAGGTTAATTAAAATTAAAAAAACTTTGGAGGTTTTTTGATTAGAAATCCTTACCTTCTTTCTAAAGGTAAGGAAGGATTAACTTCCTAACATCCACATGATAATACATAAAAACGCAAACCCCAAAGGCCTCTTTCAGATAGTGATAGTGTTGCAGATAAAATTTTGGTGCTATGGGTTCTGTGATAGATGTGAAAGGTGGAAATGTCATTAGTGAAAATAGGTCTCAGTAAATGTTTATTCTGGTGTGGGGGAGACTAAATCTTTAGCTAGTGCATGCTTCTGAGTGAACTCTGTCCCAAGTTTTCATTGTGGAATGAAATTTGCTTCATTTTTCCCAAACTGTGTGATTATACAGTGTTTTCAGACATCACAGGAATGGCATTTCAGTACTGAAGTAGTACTTAGTGTCTAATGTCTTTGTTCTTTCTTTCTCTTAGTATGAGCTCTCAAAAAGCACTTATTTTTAACTGCAGTTATTTTCTGCATAAAAGTTTTAAAACAGAGATAGCCGCCTCTAACTTTGATTGTATTTAAATGAAAGTGGGTTTTTAATATTAAAATAGGAAACTCATTCTCTAAACTGTGTCCTTTAAGGTAAAGGTTAAATTTCAGTATGTGAAGATTGGAAAGGTCTTTTAATATCTTGCATATCATGCAAAATAGATAAAAGTCAAGACTGTAATTAATCCTTTAATATGAAACAAATTTCAGTAGAGAGGAGCTTTATTCAAGGATGAATTGCTCTTACTTCAGTTACCTGTCTGAAGATCCTTCTCAGGAATTTATCTTGATATTCTTAATAATTTATTTTAATAATCCGAGTTTTCTCACTGAGATGATTTTGCTATTTGAACACAGATTTGTAAGACAATTCAAAACTTGAATCCCACTAAACCTTATGTAAATCTTAACTTAGTGGTGTGTTCTGTCTGTCAGAACAGGTCTCGAAATGTAACGTTTTGAATAATGATTCTCTATGTAAAAAAAAATTGGTATTGCCTTTTTTTCCTGAATTCCTCTGAAGGTGAAAGTAGTTTCCTTTGAAGGTTGAAATACTTGATGGGATAAAAGAGGTTTGGAGTTGTTTTTGAATGTGTTCTGCAGAACAACTTTCACTTTAATCAGCTTTCATTATAAGGTGACTTAAATCCAACCTGAATTATGCAAGAGCTATAAAATATAACAAATGGTGTGGTTAGGAGCCTTTACATTTGAGTTGAAAACAGGTATATACAGACAAAGCAACTCCTCCTTTACTTATTTTGGAATATAAAAAAATGTGGAAAAACATCCAGGTGTGAATAACTTGATATTTTATTGTATATAATATCAGCTGTTGCTCAGCTTTATCCCCAGTGAGTCCCTTCTTAGTTAAGAGAACTAATAAATATATATTTGACTGTATGTAATTGGAAGTATGAAGAGCAGTTTCCATGGAAGCATATTATAAAGTAATGCTTAGATTCTTGTCCCCTCTATTAATAAAACAACCCTCATGGCTTCACTTCATGTGAAACTGTTCTGAAGAATGAAATTAAGTTAAGTTGTTGCTTAAAATACAGGATATCTGGAGGTGTTATTTTTCCATCCCATGTTCAGTTCATTTTAGGTCAAATAGAATTCACTGTTAGCAATAGTTGAATTTGCTTACATAGATACACATTCTGTAGTAAAAGGAGATGAATAAAGCTATATACTGTCTCTAGCCTCATATATCTTCCCTGTTTCATCAAGGATGTTGATGATAATATGCTCTGTAGTATTTGCATTTTAAGAAGTCCATTCTTGAAGTAAGTATGTGAAATATGACTGATCTTTACTCAGGAAATGTCTGCTTTTTCCTTTTTATCCGTTTCCCAGTCATTCCTGAAGCAAGGGTAGAGCTGCCCTCAAGGGTTCCCTTTACTCATAAGGAAACAGTTCTTAAAAACTTTGATAATACTTCAAGGTTTAAAGAATAATTTATTTTAAAAAACCACGGAAAATTCAGAGCATCAGCAAGTAAAAATATATTGCTTAAACTTCCAATGTGTTTAATTGTTTCCTTAGCTTCCACTGTATTTAACTATTGATTTATGAAGATGTGTTGTGTTACCTGACAGGATATTTGCTGCCCCATGAGAAATGACTGAAAAATTCTGCTTTTTGGATTTGGCAAAACTGATGCATCCCTGTGCTATTAGTCTTAAAAGCAATTTGGGTACATATTTAACAATTTAACAGGGTTGTGTTGTTGTTTGGGGGTTTTTTATTATTACTATTTTTATTTTAGGACAATTAAAGTAGAAGTATATGACTGGGATAGAGATGGAAGGTAAGACATTATTTCTGTTAAACTTAAGCATTTATGCATGTTAATACACATTTAAAAACATATAAATATTTAGTGTCCAGCATTATATTAGAGAAAATTAGTTATTTGTCAATATTTAGGGGTACAGGTACTGGAAAGATTCAGCTGTGAAGCAGCTCTGTGTTTTTCAGTTGTGGTAAATACTGATGCATTAGCCTATTTCAAACCTGCTGGGTGTATATTCATCCATGGAACGTGATAAAATGCACCTGCCTGCAATGGCATGTATAACATTGCAATGTAGAAGCCACCTGTTAATTACCTTAATTTCAGATGGGGTCTGAATATTCATTTCCATGTCTGTCTTCATCAAAACTTTATTGTAAACTCTGGAGTTGGAAGACCTGAGTTTTGTATAACTCCCCTTGAATGAGGACAGTGGACTGTACGTGGAAATTCTGTTGCTAAATTCAGGAGGGATATCTGTTATTCTGAAGAGCTGTGAAACCCAGTGTAGTGGCTGTACATTTTCCTCTGAAGAAATGAGCCTCTCAAATTGCCTTTATTTTGACAAACAAGGTAGAATTATTTTTTAACACAGTGGATTGATACCTCTTGTTTTTTTTTAAAAATGTTTGAGCTTATATGTTAATACTTTAGACATTGTATTCATAAATCTTGGTACTAGAACTGAATATATTTATTTCCATTTATCTTTAAGTTGATCTGTCTTAATTATTTCCTAGTAATCTTAATTTATATTTTAAAATATATGGATATGCACTTGCATTTTGATCTTAACACCAATAGAATACTGATACTACCAATGCAATTTGCTTCTAAGATTACAGATAATGATACTGTACTTCTGTGGCAGCATGTCTTGTAATCATAATGGCAAATTTATCCTGTGCTGCTGTTAATTTCCTTGCTGACAAGATCCAAAAGCCTATTTAGCTTTCTAGGGTTGTAATTTTGTCCTTTTGGTTTTCCATCATGAAGCCTGTTGATGTATAAACATTCTTATCTCATGTTTTTACCCTCTATGAATACCTGCCAGTGTAAATTCATCCTTCTTGATCAGGTATTCCCTGGAGACAAAATAACATATTCTAGCAATTAAAATAAGCGTATTTAAATTTAAAAAGCCATACTAGCAAAAAGTCATTGCATCCCTGTTAGAATTTCTATTAGCATTCTTTTCTCAATGAGATTTGACAAAATCTTAAAAATTTTATATATTTTGTATAAACCACATTTTTTGAAAATAAGCTAGCAATAAAAAGTTAAATTGTATTGCCAAGTTAATAAAAATAAGGATTATATTTTATCATGGTGGCAAACCCCATGTGCTGTCTCACTTTATCCAAAATCTGTAAGATGAAAAAGACAAGGAAGAAATCTGACAAATAACATTAAGTAACTGCAAGTCTGAGTGAAATCTTGAACATACTGTAGATTTTAGGCAATCATAAGCCTCTCCAGTCTCAAATAGTTTCAAACATTATCTGCGTTTGCTCACATCACAATCTGAATACCTGTAAAATTAATATCTAAAAACAAAAAGTGAAGGATACAATTTGCATGTTTTCCTTTTTATTCTAATGGTATGGTTTGGTGTTCTGTTTTTGTTTTTTTTTGCTTTCTGTCTATTTTGAATTTAGAAGCACACTGAGCACTGACATCTTACATGTAAAATTCCTCTGAAAAATGAGACAGCACTCATCTCCTGTGACTTTAGACAATGCAAAAATCAGACAAATAGATTGGACTAATCACTGAAGCTACTTCAGTGGCTTACAGGGGAAAATGGTCTGATTGAATCCATCCTACCTGGCATAAATTGCCAGTTGGTGGTGCCTATAAACTTACATAGTGATCATAGCAAAACCTAAGTGCCTAATTTAACTTTGACATTGCTGAGTATATCTGAAATGAATCCCATTCAAGAGTTACTCTAACAATTTTTTGCACAACTCTGCTGTTCCTCAGTTTATATTAATTTCCATTTCTGATGGACAGTTTTTATAAGCTGCTGTTACACCATCTGGACACATCACCACACTGAATCTCTTTGCTCCAGAGATGTGCAGACTGGGCAGGACCAATCTTTGAAAGATTGCCTGCTCTCTAGATAGCAAAGCAAGTTATTCTGAATATTACAGGCTGTTCTTCAATCAGGAAGACGAAGTTGATTTCTGAAGCATGACTTGACTTGATTTTGTCTTCCTGAGTCTTGACTAAGAAGTTTTTTCCCCTTTTCACCATTCTGTGTTACCTGTGCTTTGAAAAATAGCACCATGGTACTTTGGGTTGAGCTTCTTCCTTCATGTTCCTAAATTACCTTGTTAGAGTAATTGTAATGTAATATCATGACCATATTATCGTCATCAGATAGCTATTATTTATTTTCAAACATCACATAAAACTTCTTGAGAAAAAGTAATACATGCCCTTGGTAACTTTAACACTATTAATTATTGAATGTCTCTTTGTGTGAAACCAGTTTTTGCACAAAAGTTGTCAAAATATGAACAACTTGTTCTGATACCTTTTATTGCTTCTAAGAGTTCTGATGAACCCCAAAATATCTGATGCTATAAGAAGTCACAAAAGTTGGTTTTGTTACTTGGGACAAGCCCAGTTGTTTGACAGAGTTACATTTTTAGGCTTTTTTTATTGAGTGTCCTTATATATGAAGCACTTGCAGACAAGTCTAACAGAAGGAAAAAAGTAAGGTAGTGCACAACTTCACATCAGCAATACTATGATGTTCTTAGTTCTCTCTGAAAGCTTTTTCATTTAATTTCAGAAAAAATATCACTTAGCATACACATTGCAAAAGTCATTTCACAGTCCTGATCTTTGTAGTCTGTTACATAGAAAAAGGGGGGGTGGTGTTGAGTTATAAAGCTGTAAATATTGTCATGCTAACCTAGGGCCACAGAAACATTCATCTGAGAATACCAATACTGCAGGAGAGATTTTATATTTCAGATTCTAAGCTCTTCCACCTTATTTTATGTCCTTCATCTTCCTTCTCCAGCTAGATAGTTGATTTTTCAATTCTTGCATTTTCTCCTTACTCATTGGCATGTTTCTGATTCTGAGTGTCCTTTCCTCAATTGGTTTTTTCCTTTAGATAATAAAAGAATTCAAAGTTAATACCATTTTGAAAGGGATTTTCAGCACTTCAAAACACAGGGCTAAAAGTGGAAAACTTAGGGAGATGGGCTTTAAGTGATAATTCTGTGTGCTAAGACTCTGGTTCAGTGTTCAGATATGCCACTCATGGATGAAAGTCTGTAAGTCTAGGAAAGTTTGGTGTTAGGCAGGCAAAGAGAATAAGTACTTTGGATTCTCAATCCAGAGACTAATAAGGAGTGATGATTAATATTAGAATGTTTTCTTAATGACTTAGACATCTGGAAAAGGCATCTTTTGTCCCAACAGGTGCTCAGCCTTCAGAGCCAGCCTAGTAGTGGCGTGTACATCCACCTGAATACCAAGTGTAAAGATCCAAGTTGATGCTCTATTAAGTGCAGAGAGGTCTGAGACTGGTTGTGTGTGCCCATACCTTTTTAACATGATTCATCAGAGGAATCATATCTTTGTAGCTCAGGTCTTGTCAGTGTTTGTACATGGCCATAGGGAAAGGAGGCTTTCCAGTGTCTCTTAGAATTAAAGGAGCAATTGTTTTAAGCAGTAGGGATTCTTTTGCTCCCCAGAGACAGTCCTGTCTGGAATGGTTCATGTTTCCTGTTTGCTGCAGCATGTTTGTAGGTAGGCATTGAACTATTGTTCGAATTTCTGCCTTCAAAATATACAACCTGATTTGAAAATAAAAGGTTAGAACTGTTACAAAAGGGAAAAGTTCCATTTTAAGCAATATATATTTTTCTCCAGTGCCATGGTTACCCAAGGTTAAATACACCTTGTGGATGGCTCCCTCTGTTCCCTGCTAAAATAGTTCTTGCAGTCTGGAGAGCATTTGAGCAGAGATATACCTCCAAAATACATTTCTTAAGAAAAGTCTTTATTTTGGAAGCAATTTGATGATCTTCCAGCTGAAAGAGGAGTGTTTCATGTGAGGTGGCTCCTTCTAAATCTTGGTAATGAGGAGTATCTTGAACATACAGTATTTCTCAAGCTTTCTTACAGTATGCTTAGCTTATTTTGTATTAGCATGATGACTGAACCTTTTAGTTGTTTGATTTGCATATTTTGTGAATTCATGCTGATTTCAGCAAATGAGATTTATATTTGAGGACTTTCTTTGTTTAATTTCGTTATGAATAAAGCAAGAGAGAAATTTCATGTTGCCATGGATTGTTTCCATTTTTCATCTTGCAACATTCATATTTATTTAAATTTGCTTTTAATATTTATAGCTTAATTAGAACTGTGCTGAATTTCTTAAAAACAAGTTTTGCAAGTCACAAAGTTATAAAACTTTGAATTTCTATTGTGGTTTACCATTGGAGGGAAATTAAAACAGCTTCATAGCTCACCAGATGTGGAGGCAGAGTGTAGAGGAAATACAATGCCTTCTTAGGGCACAGCAGGGAAAATCTGGAGCAGCAGTGGGGAAAGTTCAGCTGAGCAGAGCAGAGAATGGGAACTGAACTTGTGACTGCTGGGAGTTGTGTAGCTGATGGTTGGGGCACTGACCCCTGCAGTCCTTCGTTCCAGGTACCTGTCTGAGATACAAACCTGCAGCTCAGTCACGCCTGGCAGTGATTTCTGTGCCCCAGTTCCCTGAGCCCAGGCACCTTCCTCACCTGTGCTTCCCCAACTGCAATTCCCTCTGGCCACTGTGCTTACAGAGTGCCAAATGTATTCCTGGAGCAGGAATAGAATTTAGAAAGGAGAAGCTTTATAACCTCTCCTTTACTGTTAGGTTAAGATTTGCTTTCCCATAACACCATAAGCTGAGTAGCCTCAGTGGATTGGTTTTCTCTTCCAGATGGGAACACAAAGGAGCTGAAATGAGCTTTGGGTCTTCCCCTTAGAAGTTCAATGTCATATTACACAGATTGGGAGGGCTGGTCTTTTCTGGTTTAAGTTACTCCTTTCATGCTTTCAGTAACTTCCTTTCTCTCACATACACAGTTCAGACTCTGTAGTGCCAGTGGTCATCCACTGAGGAAATGGTGACAGTCTTTGGTAGCCTGCTGTTTTTTCAGATTCTGTGAACTTATGTTGGGGTCAATCACTGATTTACAACATAGTCCTCATTGTGCAGCTAAGTTAAAAAAAAAAAAAAAAACATCAAAAAGATTTAAGCTAATACTTTCCAACTCCAAATTTGCATTACTAATAGGATGAACACAGAACAGAGGGAGTAAAAGATTTTAAGCAAATTGCATCTGTTGCCATTACTTGTTTCTTGGGTGTCAGTTCATATTGGCTGTGTGTCTCTTTTGCATTAATAGATAAAATACATATTTAAATTCCTAAGTATTGTGCATTTGATTTAAAATCTTATTTTTCCAACAGCCATGATTTCATTGGAGAATTCACAACAAGTTACAGAGAATTGTCGAGAGGGCAATCTCAGTTCAATGTTTATGAGGTAAGTATTATGAGTATTTACTCTCAGGAAATACATGAGAAAACACTGAAAACAATGGAAAGCTATTATTGCCACTAATGTTGTGGTTAAGCCTGTGTGGCTGTATAACCCTTTTTTTGCTTCTGTATGATGTGCAGCTCTTTGTTATTCCTCAAGGAATTTATTTTATTTAAAGGATGTTATTCCTTTAATTGGTCTCAGACTACTGCCATTAAACTTCAGTATTTTCATAGTCCTAATATAGGTGGTAACAAATATAATGGTTTAGGTGAGCACTAAAGAATGCAGGGAAGGAGGGTGCTCCAATTATGTGCTGCACTTTTATTTTGGAGATGAGGAAAGATGCTGTGCTGTGCAGAGTAGGACAAAGACAACTGAAAGCCATGGGTTTTTTTCTTACTTAGATCCAAGATCAACCCCAGAGTTACAGTAGTTTCCTGTGAACAGTGTCATAACACAGATTACTGTGTGCAGTGAAAATGTCCTCTCCTGTTGTATCACTGACATGAATCCTACCCTACCAGGAATATTCTGTCATAACATCTTAAGTAATTTTTCACTTTCTTAAGTGTAGTGTTAGTATCATACTCCCAGCAACAGTGTACATTTTCTGAGCAGCTCATGTTTGCCTCCCCACTCTGCAGTTCTCCATACGTGGGTACTGCCTCTACTTGTTTAGTCTGTACAGTATTAGAACAAAAGAAACTGGGCAAATTCTTTTTTAAACGTTTTGCTTTTACAAACTAACCCAAGGCAGGTTGAGAAGTTTGGGTGAGTGTTCCATATTTAAAGATTAGGAACCTTGCTGGAGCCACATCTTTGCAGTTGAGCTTTTTTAATAGGTTTGTTATAATTCATGCAGCTTTCTAGGTTCCTGCAGGGATATAAAACTTTTAGAGGCTAAAAAATGTTGTTTAATTTCTAAAGTTACCTGAAATTCAAAAAAACCCCATGCATAAATATTGTAATAATTATAGTACTATGAATTATAGGAGAGAAACAAGCTGTCATTTAATTCATCTTTGCTCCCAAGTAGATGCCTTGCTTTCCATGATGTTTCACTCCAAGCTCTAGTGCAGTTCCTTGTAATTCCTAAGAAGGCAATTGTCAAGTTACCTGAGGCAGAAAGTTCAAATGAATCTTCTCTTTGGCATTTAATGACTGCTGGCAAGCAATATGCTGCTAATTCAGGCCTGACCATTGAATTCTGGAGAGCAGTGAATGAACTGCCACAGGGCAGACAGGCAGCCTGTTACTTTCATCTTCCTCTTCTGGGCAAATGTCAGCAGGAGTCACTTTCTGGCTAAGATTTTGGTTCAGCAAGAATTACTGCATTGTTTAATTACCACCATTACACAGGCTTAATCTATCGCTCATCTGTTAAATGGAGGGGCAGAAGTTACTTGGGTTTTTTTAAGTGTTAACAGTCTTAAATGTGTGTAAAGGAGTGAAAGCTTTGCAGAATGTTTTCTGTGTAACATCAGTGTGGCATACTGGGGGAAAAGAGTCAGTCACTTGTTCAGCCTGTTTGGGAAGACCTCAAATCATAGTTATCTCTTCCTGCCTTACGTTTCACAGCTGTTCGGTGTTGTACAAGAATAGGATCTTTAAATGTAATTTCATTTTGGTTGGGGGAGAAAACCTTTGGAAGACAAGTATTACCACTTTGCCCGTTTTCAGGCAAAATTCTTTAAATATTTCATACCAGATAAGTGACTAAGATTTCAATTGGGAACGTTTTCATTCCTTATAATTTGCAGAACATCTGTGAGTAGTTTACAGTAAAACTTGGCAGTAAACCATAAGGCATTGAGCTTCCTAGATATATAGGAGATTGTTGAATGACCTAATTAACAAAATAGTGTTTTGCTTCCAATTCCATGTGCATTTATGGAAAAGCAGGAGTACATTTTATGTGTATGTAACAAAATCAACTGAGACTTGCCTTTTGTAGGTATCCAGAAGGGAATAAAAAATTATTGGAGGCTACAGTGAGAAATGTTATAGGCATGGGTTCCAGACATTCAAGAAAGCTGTTTAATGCTTTGTAGTCCAGCTCTGTGAAGATTCTTGGGTATGGGGAGTGCACTGAGGCACCCCCCAACTCTTGTATGCCAGTCAGGTGCTGATCTTCAACATTTTCATGAAATTACCTATTTCATGGCATTCAATTTTCCTATCAGCCAGATCCTGTCATTGCACCAAGTACAGAAATTGGGAGGAGAACAACTCTCGTGTTTCTCAGGTGCTAAGAGGAGCAGATGGAAACAGATTAACTGGATTGTGAAGAGATGCATTGTGAAGTGACAAAGTAGTGACACTGTACACTGAAACACTGCAATCAGGAATGCAGAAAAATGCAGAATTTTGTGAAAATTCAAAGAGTGTTTCACTGAGCTCTCAGATATAATGAACTTTTTCACCTCTGTTGCCCCCACCCCTTATTTGTCAAATACGAATTCCAATACTGGCTCACCTGGCAAGTACCATGAAGATAAATTCACTGGCTTTCAATATGCATATATCCCAGCATCAAGATGCATTAGTAAACAGGATGTACTGAAAATAGAATACTTTCTGCATTGAAAATACCTTACACTTACCTTTATATTGGATCATACTGCTTTAATGTTTCTATCTGTGTTTTTAGGTAATAAATCCAAAGAAAAAAGGAAAAAAGAAAAAATATGTTAATTCTGGAACTGTAAGTAAATATATTTTATGTTACTGGATGTTTTTCTTCTTGCTTCAAACATAGTGGAGTTGACTTGTGATTTAACAGGATTAGAATAGAACTTTCTGTCAAGACCACAATAAACTATTTACTTTTACACAGCATTTATTTTCAGATTTTTTTTTTTATCTTGAAGAGTGTGATACAAAATATGTCCAAGTGTGCTGTCAAGTCGCCAATGGTTTTCAGAATAAGCTCTACCAAAATTTCTCTAATATAATAAATATAAATCTAAAATAAGCTCTACCAATAGCTTCAAATAATTGAAGCTGTTGGATAGTACACTTTCAAATTTTGATCTGAAACATACCTGTACTTTTACAAATAAATTTTCTTTTTAAATTTATCTGCTGAGCTAGCATTGTTAAAAGCCAGGATGCTTATCATGGCTAAATTGAAAAGAGTCAACAATTTTTATTACCAATAGGTTTTTTGTAAATTTTTTTTGAGAGATCTGTTAGTGTTGTTTGGGATGAGATGTTCTCTTTTTTGGTTTGCATTCTGTTCTCATGTTTATGAACCATTTGATAGCAATGCAGGTAATTCCCTTCAGCACTTGCTCAGCTTTGATGTCCTGGCGTCCATGACATTCAGAAAGAACATAATTTACAAAAAAGTGAAGACAAATGTTGAGGATTGTTATATTGGAAAACGTAATCAGTTGTAAGAGATGTTTTTTGTAAACACATCCACCATGTGGGTTTTTTCCACATGAACAGTTCCACTGAAGTCAGTAGGGCTACTTTCATGCTGAAAAGTAGCCTTGAAGGAATGTTTTGACATTCTTACATTCTTGTCTAAGTCTGTTTATCAGTGAGAAAATAAAAACTTATTTTTCTACCTTTGCTTTAAATTATGAAAAATTGGCAGAAGCAGCTTGCCTGTTAAAATTACCATGCAATATCTAATTCATTAGGTAATTTATTCTTTGCTAACATATTCCTTTTACTAAAATCTATCGTGTTAAAATCAAGTTCCATTGCATTAAATTAGTGAGTGAGAAACTTACCTAAGTGATTGTTTTCAACCAGTGCTAAAAGTACTCAAAATTTTAGGTATGAAATCTGGCTTAGGGTACAGAAGGGCAAAAAAAATTTTCATTTTGATTTTGGTTTAAAATACTTTAACATCTTCACAAGTATCTGTCTGCATTTGAAAAAGCATATTTTACTCATGTTTGAACAGGCAAAATCAACTGTTCTTTACTTCCAATTACATCAAAATTTCCAATAAACAGTTGTTAACAATTTTCTTTCCTTTTTCCTTCTTTACCTTTTATTTTTCCTTCTCTTCAGTTGGGTTTGTAAATTCCTTTGATATCAAGTCATCTCTGTCCCCATTTGCCCTTACTTCTAGTAGTCCTTCAGGCTTCCCTTCTGCTTCTCCACATGGTCACTTTCTTACGTGTTTGCCTGCAGTTTTGTTTTTCTTGTCCTCATCATTTACCCAAGATATTCTTTACTCTGCAGATTTTTAAATTTTCAAGCCAGGCACCACGACCATCATTTTCATTAATAGGTGGTAGAGTTCTGGAGAACTTACAGTGGATATAAATTATTGCACGTCTCAATATATTATTACTTAAGGGGTCATTTTAAATTCAGCCAGTCATATTACATACATGGCAGAAGTGTTTCAGAATATATGGTTAGTTTTAAACAAAGCCTAGTAGAGAAATAAAAACTTCACTGCATAAAACTTGAAGCATTGGTAGTCGTTGCCTATATGTAAGTAAATACTTCAGCCACTTTGGGAGTTGTTTATTTCAATTTTTGGACTTTTAAAATCAGATGCAGTGAAAATACTTGTTAAAATTAATTAGGAACAAGACAACCAGCTGTAAGAACAGATCAACCATTAATATTACTGTTCCCAGTGGGAAAATGCATAGAAATTTTGGTCTTTTTTGCAAGGCTTATGCTCCTGATTGCCTGGTAGAACACTGTTATGGTCTGTTCTCAGCTAGAAGGGTGATTTGCTGATTTTAAGCTTAGCTAATCACTCCATCACACTGAACTGTGACAAAGAAATTGAATAGAAGACAGAATTACTATCTGTAATCTCATTCTAAGTTTATGACATAGTAGTATTTTCAATTTTTATAGTTTGCTGCAAGTGAACACAGAATTTTGTGATAGACTTCCATTCCCTTTTTATTCCTTGTGTCTTTATTCATGGATTTGCTCTAAATAGTTACTTAATCAGTTTTCACTGACTGCCTGCTGCACTTATATAATGAGAGAATTTGTGTAAATAAAATAATTTTAATTCTTTGCTTCATAAATATTGCACAATATATGAAGATCTTAAATGCTGGATATTTTCCACTTGAGTTTATACCTGTGTGACTTGATTGCTGAAAATGCTAGTAAAACCTTTAGATCACTCTGTGTTTTGGATCTCTGTCATTTGTGAATGATAAAATCTGGGACTGCTGGAATTTCTTACCTTTGCATTTTTATATAGATATATCTGTATGCATATATATACATATACTACTTTGAAAAAAGATTTATGTATTTCCTATATGTGTATACTTTACTATATTTTTGCATTCTAGGCTTGCATTAATACTCAATACTGCCTTTAATGTGAGATAAGTAATGACATAAATAATTGTAATTGAGTTCTTGAAACAATGTTAAAGTGCTCATAGAATAGATGCATTATCTTATACCCTGTAATATTCAATTGTAGGTGTAGTACACAGAAATAAGAAAACATGTATGTGGTAACCTGCTCTGGAATACAATCTTTTAACCCTTAGCTTCTCCTAAAATAAAAAAGAAGAAGGCAATTATAGACTTCTCAATCTGTCTGTTCCCTTTCAAGAGCTGCCTACTGAAATTATTTAATATCTTTTTTAATCTTCTTTTTTCCCTTAATACTGTAGGAAATTACGTCCTAAGGACAGAGCTCGAAAAACATTGTGCTTATGTCTCTACTTGTTCAACTGGGAAACACACAATTCATGTCTGACTCTCTTTTATTTGCTTTCAGGTAACATTGCTTTCCTTCCTAATTGAAACAGAAGTTTCATTCCTTGACTATATTAAAGGCGGGTATGTGATTAGCAACAAACCTTTCTTGTTTTCACAATTTGTTTATGGCTCTCAGTAGCATCTGTAAGGAGCTCTACTATTTCCTCATTTTAGGGGCTGTACTTTCCTACATAAAGCATGGAGATAGTTACCAATTTAAATTATGGAACTTTGCCTATACTGTTGGAATTGGAGTTGATCCTGAAGCAGTGAGAAGGAGTGACCTGTGATCAGCCAGAGAAAAGTAGATTAAACAAAAAGGAATTATCTATATATTATTAAATTATTAATATGCTGTCTATTTCTTCCAAATATATAGAGCTTTGGTGTATTTAATACTGGCATTTATTTAGAGCTTTTCCCCTTCAAAGACATTTTTTCAATACTAATTAAAATTTTTAACGTGTTCAGTTTCTCATTTATAATCATTATTTCTAAAGAGAAGTAGAGACAGAAGTGTCAAATGTCTTACCCTAGAACATGCCTGGAAATGCCACCAAATCTGAAGAATTCCTGGTTCTTAACATCCCCGCCAGAACATTATACTTCTCTAAAATAAATGGAAATTTGTTATGCATTCCTAGGCACTTATTTTTGGCTTTTTGGGGCATAATGTCTGAGTATACATTCCAAATGTTTTTTAGAGCATTGATTAAGCATTGTTAAGAGACAAGTTCCATTTTTTAAGATTTTTTTTTTGAAGTCTTCAACCAGATTTCAGTGGAAATAAAAAAGAAGTCTGTGCTGTGTTTTGACAGTAGCTATATAGGGCCTTGCCTTTGGTCCCAGCAGTGGCAGTCCTACATTCCTGTTGTGGACTTTGACAGAAGTTGGAAATGGCCATCCATCCATCCATGTTTACCAGAAATTTCTATTGATTGAAGTCTGTGTATGCTCAAATGCATGAAGAAACAGTCTTGCCTCTAGTGCAGCTATTTCCTTTGAAGTGTGTTGTACAAATATGCCATGACCATCCTATTCCCCATTCATTCAAAATTCATCTCTACAGAAAGAGCAGGTATAAGGAACTGAGGAATTGAGGTTTATGTCTAAATTTGAAAAGAAAATTATATAGGGGCTGCTTATATAATCTTTTCAGGGTGGTCTATCACATTCCTCACTGAGATGTTACAATACAAGTTAATAGACCTAATTATCTGCATACTTCAGAAAAGTCATATAGATTTTGAATACAATAATATTGTGTTTTTCTTATTGATGTTTTGTGTATATCTCATTAACTGCAAGTCAAAGAAGACTTGTGATATTAATAAATTCCACTTAAACTTTTTTCTGCTCTTTTTACAAAAAAGTAATATAATTCAGTAGAATGTTCCGTGTTTAAAAGTATGAGCAGTAATATTTATTTTATGTAGAATCTTATTTAGTGATTCATACAATGATTTCTATGTCCATGCTAGTGAAAACTGTAGAAGTACTTGTATAAAATCTTACCTTTCTTTCTGCAACATATGCAGTTATGTAAACATGACAAGGAAGCTCAGACTCAAGAGTTATTTTCTAGGCTTCTCCCTTCTTTTGTTTGTCTCATTTAATATTACTACATATCAGTTAAAGTCCAGTTGACAAATATTTGAAGGAAGGGGAAAGAGAAGATTTTGTCATTAATCAGTCTGTTTTCCCATCATGTCCTCCAAAATTGTTTTTTTTTAAGTTCCCTGTTTTTCTTCCATTTAGATAGATAAGATGTAGAAAGCACTGCTTCTGCAATAGGCACAATTGCATATTTGCTCTTCCATAAATGGAAAACAAATGCAGCTTATAAAATACTTCATGTTCAAAACTTGCATTGTAATTCATTTGAGGTGTTTAGAATTAATGCAGATGTCATGGAAATCTTGACAGCTTTAACAAATTATGATTACAGTATTGATTTCATTTCTGTTTTGAGCCTGCGTCTAATTGGGATATTCCATTACCAGTATCATCTACATGACTGTTGTTTTCTTAAAGAATTTTGGAGAATGAAATAGAGGTTTGTCCATAAACTCAGATTGTGTTTTACTCTGTAAGACTGGATTTATAGCAGTATGGCAGAAAAGAGGAGGATGTCTCTTTTGCATCTGAATATTACATCAAACAGCACTATCTTAATACCTGGCTTTTCCTTACATCTTATTACTTAATCACATATTTTGCCACACTGACCTTCCCAGATTTAAAATAAGTATCTTGTGCTAAAAATAATGTATATTTCAAAATTACATTCTCCTGCTTAATGCAGCCCCAGTTAGTAACATATTCCTATCAAAACACCTCCAAATATATGAATAAGTTCAGCAGTGTAAGGGATAAGTCTTGGAAAGGAATGCAATTGAATTTACAGGAATGATTGTCAAACCTAGTTTAGTGTCTACTCTTTTTTTTTTTTTTGTCTGGAAGAAAGACCAGAAGGCACAAAGCTCCAAAACTTAGTGGACAGAAAAGATATTTCTGTGCAGAAGTTTCTAGCCTGTTTGATTTATTGGAAAAGGTAGTGTGCTAGTTATCTGTAAATCAGTAAAGTTCAGGAGCTGAATCCTTTTGCAACTGAAGTATCTTGTCATTTCTTCTGTCCCAGATTAGTGGAAGGTAAGAGGAAATGTTTTCCTCCATCATGTTAAAAGCCTTACCTTCATCCAGGTCTTTAGAAATGAACACCCATACATTTTTTGGATTCAAAAGGGTTTGGACACATATTTTTAACTGAACTGTATTGAGTCATTGATGGTCAAAAGGGGAATTCAGATCTCCTTTCATGACAGCTCTTTCAATCCAGGCAGTACAATATCCATTGTAATGGGAGGCATATTTGCTGTTCACAGGAGACCTGGCATGAAAAAGTTAAAAAGCAAAGGCTGCCATAGCTAGGTACTTTGGAAGCTTTGCCATGTGTTTCTTGTATGCTTGGAGACTATCAAGAAGTAATAAAACTATGTAAGAGGAAGATCTTGAAGAGACTTTATCTGCAAAATCTTCTGTATGTTGTTGCAACATTTGGCTCAACAAGCATCTGCAAAGGGGAAATTATAAGTGACACTAGGGGTTTAGATGCAGTCTCTTGGTAGAATTAGTTACTCTGACAGCTCTGTTGTAGAGTTCTGTGCAGTAAGTGGTCCTCAAACCTTCAACTGCTCCCCCCTGCTGACAGACCAGCTGGTTGTCATTCTGAAGCCACAGGGGGATGTCCATGATTCCTTCCAATGTACTGTTTAAAAAAACGTAATCAAGCCTAGTCAAAAACTACATTCAGGCTTAATTTGTTCCCTTATATCAGTACTGGTGGAACTCATATTAAAAGATGACAGGTTTCACTTTGCTCTCTCTGTGGCTGTGAGGTGAGGACTATTGTTCCTTTTAAGATACTTTCTTAATTTCTTGTGGTATCTAGGGTAAAATCACCTGTTCACTTTCAAGTAGATCATGCATTTCTATACCAACTAAATTATGGCAAAGTAGAAGTGATCTATGCAGCACTGACTCCATTGCTCTGTTTGGGTATTCCACCTCAGCTGGGAGAGGACATCTTGCATGACCAGGGTTAAAATATGTCCAAAGAAAAATCAGTATTACTGTTAAAAGGAATTAGTAATATTTATGGAAGTTAAGTTCTTATTAATGATTTATTTAGGGTTTTTAATAAAAAAAGAATAATGGCCCCAAGTAACTGTTTTCAGCATGTTAATAAGTCAGTGTTGTGTAGCCCTTAGCTTGAACCTTATATAAGTATTTTCAGTGTTTATTTCCTCTATTAGAAAGTCAGCCTCCTACAGTTTGTCCACAAATGATGTTACCATCTCTTGTTTATTTTTCTACACCACAGTACAACTATTAATAAAATTTGTGTTTGCTTTTTCTGCAGAACACAAATCAATTTCACAGTCGCTATTGATTTCACAGCCTCCAATGGTAAGAACAAAAATAAACATCTTGTGTGTGTTTGTGCTGTGTTCAGTTTTAAGTGTACATATGTGTGTGCTTGTAATAATATTCAGCTGGCGTCACCTGGACTCAGGATTCCATTTTGCTGAGCAACAGATGAGAGGCCAATTCCTGTCTAGGAAAGCAGACAAACAGAACAGATAAAAGTTGGAAAAGCTACATATAAATTTTAATAACCAGAAGCAGTTTGCAAATATCTGTGTAGTTTTTGATTATTATTATTGGTTTTTTTAATAACTGGTGGGAAAAAAGCTTAGAAGAACCCATTGAGAAGGGCCAAATAGTTTCAGGTAGAGTGGGGCTGAAGTGGGGTGAAGCAGAGATAAGTTGTGATCCTCCTCCAAAGCTGCTTTCAGAATGTCATAATACTTTTGTAAATTTTGTCTTAGAAGTGTATAAATTGCACAATTGCACAAATTTCTTGCTGCCCTTTTAATGCTGAAATACATCTACTTCTGCTAAAATCTATTTAGAACTACTAAAAAACTACTGCTTTTAAAATTTATTCAGAACGCTGCATACCTGATACAACTTCTTATTTTTAAGAGAGAAAATTCTGAAGTGATTCAGTTTTGAAGTAAATCTGATCCTTGCTTCAACAGGTAACCCTTCACAGCCAACTTCACTGCACTATATGAATCCCTATCAGCTGAATGCTTATGGCATGGCACTGAGAGCTGTTGGTGAAATAATTCAGGACTATGATAGTGATAAAATGTTCCCAGCTCTAGGTTTTGGAGCTAGACTTCCTCCAGATGGAAGAGTATCACATGAATTTGCACTGGTAAGTAAATAAATACATGTTTTTTGAATTTCTTTACTACAACAGAATTTTGGGTGTTAAGGTTGTAGTCTTAAGCAGTTACTGGACAAGTAAAGAACAGAGAATGTGCTAAGTCTTCTGTGCTAACTCTAAATAGTTGTTTCACAACTTTTCATCATAGTGAAGTTACTTCACTTGAAGTTAGGGAGAGAAAACTGGAGTCAAGAAGTCCCTGTAGGCCAAGAAATGTAATAAAGAAAAGTAATAATCTTTAACTTCAGCTGTAGCAGCTTGAGAAACAGATGCTTTAAAGACTTCAGACTGAAACTAATCTATCTAAAGAAGCAAACAAATCGTGTCCCAAGATAATATTTCATTATTATTCTTATTCTGTCTCATTTTCCGGTATCTTTATCTTTACAGGCTGCTAGTTCAGAGACACAGGGATATCTAAGTGGACTAAAAGATGAGTTGATAAAAACAAATCTGAGATTTGTCCATGGGTCAGTTAAATTGCAAACCCAAAGTCTACTAGGATTTGCCAGAAAGGTTGATCTGGTATAACTGACACTTGTGATTAGTGTTGATATTTTATCTACTTGCTTATTTTGAGGTTTTTGTTCTTCTCAGAGTAGGATAAAGTTGTCAGAATTACAGCAATTGTAGGTATATCAGGGGAATTCTGATCAGATAGCATCAAAGACATGGCAGAAGATTGGTGACTGTAGATGTGTATTTCTTCTGTCAGCCTGTGCTAGAAAAGAGTGCAACATATCTTACCTCAGGGAAAGGTTTTCCACACAGTAATTTAAAATAGGTGCAATTGCAAGTACTCGTTTAAATTGCAGACTTGGTCTTTGTATGGCAAGTTCAAATATATTGGTACATCTTTCAGTTTTAAGCATGTTTCTAAATTTAATTAAGTTAAAAGTATCACAATGGTTCATAAATTACAGAAGAAAAAGCACCACATACATACATATATATGTGTGTGCGTGTATATTTCTTTCCTCCATATATAAACATCTATAGGTGTCGCCCACGTCATGCTAAGCAGTATTTTCAGCTCTCTCTTTTAATGTTTTAGACAAATTCTGTCAAAAATCCCCCTTGGTTTTCTAGATTCTCAGGCAGGTATACTTTACCTCAGAATGAGGTACTGGCACACTAAGCTAATGAGGTGTTGGCATATGGAGGAGAGTAGGATGATGTGAAAGGTTTTGAAGCTTACATAGGTCATTTGCCTGAGCAGACATTGGTCTGGAAGTCAGCTTTTATGTTTGTACTGCCATCTGAAGTAGGTATCCTCATTAAAGAATCATTATGGAGATAGGTAGTAAAATGCCTACCCTAAGAATTTACAGTACCAGCCATTTTGTGGGCTCCCAAAGAGTAAATTCCTTTCTTCATTTGTTTATATTAGATCAAAAATAGTTTTGTCAATGCAGAAATATTGGGCCAAAACAATGAAAAGTTTATTGTTTACCTTACACTCTTATAAGAGTATGAACCTCAGGCTCTGCCTATCATTTTTTTTTCTCACATTTTTAAAAGAATAAATCATTGAGCCTGAACTGTGCTCCTAAACATGCTTCCAGTTTTACATCTGACCTCTAATTCACATCTTAAATCCACACAGGGAAATGCCTGTTACTGTTGTATGTTTGAAGGAGTGTTTAATTACACTAAAGGTGGTATTTATGTCTAGGAGCCAGTCCCAGTGATTCAGACTGCTGAGGCTGGTAGAACCTCCTTACCTCAGCAGTTAACACTCACAGGCAGACATGGACATACACTGGGCATTTGTAGTAAACTCTCTGAATAGATCTTAGAATGCTTAGGTCTTTGCCTTTTAAAAATGTATGCTGGGTAGTATGCATTAACCTACATAATTTTTATTCATAATTACTTAGAGTGATTAATCATCACTTGTTTTCATTAGAATGGAAACCCTCAAAATCCATACTGCCATGGAATTGATGGTGTAATGGAGGCATATTACAGGAGTCTAAAATCTGTACAGCTTTATGGACCAACAAACTTTGCTCCTGTAATCAATCATGTAGCCAGGTAAGCATGACAACAGGTGCTGTGCAGAAACTTCTTTGTGTCAGAACAACTACTACATATTAAAGGCTGACAGTTACAGAGAAAGGTATTTATTGATAATTATTTTGTTTATTCAGTCCCATGATTGCCTTGTCACTTTGAGCAGGTTTGAAGACCGTGTGCTGGTACTATGCAGAATTTAATTGCTCATTAAAAAGAAATACAAGTGATCCAGTTGACCAGCCTGAATCAAAATCTTAGCAGAAATCATAATGAAAGAAGACTTTTGTCGTGTCATGTTCCTTTTTTGTCCTTTAGAGTACAGAATTACTGCTTCACAGAAAATACATGCATCTATAAAAAATTGTATAAACTCTTGAGGTTTTTTAGGTATATGTAGTTTCTCTAATCTCTGAATGTCCCAGACGTCAAGAGAATCTTCCAGGTCTCTCTGTGCCAACAATTCCCAGCTGGCAGTGGTACTTTTAAGGCAGTGATAGAGCTGTAACCATTGGGGAGCCATGGTGCTGTTTTGCAACACCTCATCTAACTGCTAAAAGTGAAAACCTTCCTGTGTTTATGTAAGTTTCTTAAGAAGGATAATGTTGCCTTATTTTGGCAGACAAGATCTTAACTCACAATCTTGAGCTCAAGACTTTGGCAGTATAATACCTCCTTGAATTTACATAGGAAAGTGCTATGGTGTAGGTGATTTGAACAGGTTTTATTTTATTTATAGACACAAAGAACCACTGGTTACAAAATAATGAAGTAGGGATGTGTAAATCATTGTACTGGTAATGTTTTATTTATGAGCTTTCAAAATAACTATTTTTAATAGCAAGAGATATTTATATACTATCTGGTTTGCTGTTGTTAGTTCTACAGACCAGCAGAAAATAATTTGCAAATTCTGTGGTGCAAAGAGTTTTCTGTGCCCCTTAGCATGGCTAGATAGCTGATTTCAGCTATTTATCATTAGGGTTAGTTGTTTGGTCTTCAGATCATACCATTAAAATTATGTACATGTGTATTGCATTGCTTGTTATCTGAGAGTAGCTGTCTCCTTTAATCTTTCCTTTGTCATGATATCTTCAGTAGTTGTTTTCTGTATATGTGGCACTCAGTGTCTGCATTAGCTACATTATCTGGAAACCTAACCCAAAAATTTTTCTGGCTTTTTCTTCAGAACTGGTCATAGTAGGTGAGATGCTGACTCAGAATTTGACAATTCATCTCAAGCCTGTTGTTCATTGCAAAACCTGAAATTTTTGATCCAGTGTCGTCAAAACATTGGCATAAAATTAGTTCTTTTTCTCACCAGTATTTTTTCAGGAATATTTGCCAACTTTTGCAGAATAACAGAAGACTGTCTACCAGTATTAGTAGTTCTTCCACTGAACTTTTGTCTAAATACCAAGTTTTTGCAAACTTTGGGAGCTCCTCCTGGTAGCAAATAATACTGCATTATAATGGGAAAGCTAAGTGTCTTCACAAGGATTTCTACTGCATGATCATCCCTAGAGCAATCTATGTATCAGTCCAGTTCTCAGTAACACCATTTTCCTTCAAGGTTCAATTTCTTGATTATTCTGGTGACTCTCATAGACATGCTACTGCCCTGCAGTTACTCTTTGAACTTACCTTCAGCCTCAAAGAAATTTCTTCTTTCCACATCCTTCCTATTTAGAGGAATGCCTCTGATGAAATCTCTTTAAACAGTGTCTGATATTACTATCCTGTTGTGATCTTGGTATTCTTTGGAAACTCTTTAGGGAGATAATGATTTTTTTTATCCTTTCTCCAGTTAGAGAGTTATTTGAACTACACCAGGTTCAACTTAGTGTCATATCTCATCTCTCCTCCTCATGTAAGATCTTTCTTGCAAAAGGCTTTGGAACATTTTGGTCTTTGAAAATTTTGAAATAACCAGATTTCTGTTCCATTTCTTCAGTGTAGGTGTGTAGACTGTGTTAAGTGCTCAGATAGGATAATAATGTTTATTTTACTCTCTCATCATACCTTGTCAATGCAATCATCGTTGAAAAGTTTATAAGCATTGTGGAAAGTGAGACAGAGGAAGTCTCTGCATGGCAGTGAAAATGCCTTCCATGGTAGGTCTTGCTAATCTCAGTGTTTAACCATCAGTCCCTGCTGGCAGCATGCCAGTAGGGGATATCCAACAGGTTCATGCTTATATGGCTTCTTTACCCATCTGTATCCTAGAGAGAGGGTGGAAGATAGTGATGTTCTGTAAGTTAGTTGTGGCTCTCTCCAGACTCTCATAAGTGTTGTGACTGCAGCATTGTATTTATCAGAAGAACTTGCTTGCCAATGCACTGTGTTATCATCAGAGAGTTTTGTAAGCATATGCAAGCATCATGGCCATCACTGAACATATCCTGTTCAGTGAACCAGGCCTTTCATATTCAGTGACCAAAAAAATAGGGAGTTCTTTGACAGTCATGTTAGGTATTTGGGTATGTATTCAAAAGTATTCCTGTGGCAACTATTTTTTTTTCTTTTACTGCTCTCTACAACTCACTGCACAAGGTTCTACTTTTTGACTTCTTCACAGCACTAAGAGCCTTCATGAAAGTAGGAACTGTAGTGGCTGTGGAGCAGCAAACAGCTTCCCACAAAAAAACTTCTTCTGTTCAGGCCATAGAATTTAGTGAGGCTATTTGGACTCACTCTCTTTCAGGACTTTGCAAACCTTCAAAAGCTGCTCCTTTTCAAAGAGTAGTTGCTTCTTGGGCCCTTTGACTGAGGTGGGAATGGCACTGGATGTATTTTATCTTACATTCCTATACAGCACAAGGAGAAGCTTGAGTCTAGAAGGAAAGGACATCTGTGAGTGGTGCAAAGAAATGAATATCTAAGTCAGGGTTGCAGGGTGCATGTCCAGCCATTTTACAAATGTGCAAGTAAATGTGAACTATAAATCTGCAATCATGGTCAATGGTAATTAACCTGGATTTGTAAGACAAAAAAAAAAAAAAAAAAAAGTTGGCTAGAAGCCCAAGCATTCAGTATTCATGTATACCCTTCATACAAAACTCTGTACCCCATAGGTAATACCTATTAAACACTTTAGGCTCATGATTCTATAAAGCACATTCTGTCCATGCTCCTTTTGGTAGTGGTGCAGTTCCCATTTTTCACTGATGCAACACATGCAGATTATCAATATGGTGTTAGTCATGTTTTTTCATTGTTCTCATTTAAAAGTAGAATGTCTGGTTTAGTCATGAGTGTCTTTACTTTTGAAATTCACTGTGTTATGTTTGTTAGTCCTTGGCAGTCAAATTTCACAAATACAGCTTGTTTCCATATTAATTCCTTTTATAAAGGGGGTTTTTTTACTATTATAATGTTGGTTTTTCTTCCCTTAGATATGCTGCTTCAGTAAAAGATGGCTCCCAGTATTTTGTTCTTCTCATTGTTACAGATGGAGTTATATCTGATATGGCTCAGACAAAAGAATCCATAGTAAATGTAAGTTTTACTGAAAGTATTGAGATTATGTTTCTAGAAATTCTTATTTTAGGCAATAAAATGAATAGATTAATACTTCAGGCACTGGAGTTGTTCTGTAAGTAGTCATTTTTACCAAACAGGAGAAGTTTTTTATGCATGAAGATGAAAAGAAAGCAAAAGTTGAACTTGAGCTAATTAGATAGTGTTTTGTGGTAAATTATACTCTTCTCTCTAACACTGTATATTTGTATGATTTTCCTCATCTTCTTCTTGCCTCCTCCTTCCTTATGTACATCCCACCATGCACTTTTGCATAGTAAACTCTTTTCTATCTTTGTCATAACTGCAGGCAACTTTGATCCCTACACTTTTTAAAAACTGTCCCCAACTTTCTGATCCTGAAGAGCAAGCATACCAATCACCTGATTTCCCTCAAAACAGTCCCCTAAAATTCTGCAAGTTCCTTTTTTCTTAGTTTCTGCATTTTTTCACTATTTTTCTCTTCAAAACTGCCGTGTGTATAGGCAATATTCTACATTATGAGCAAGTTCTGTTGACTTCTGCCCGTGGGAAATTTCAGATGAAAGTACACACAGAAACACTCCTAGACATGGCTGGAAAAGATCTCTACCAATAGTTTTTAACATACCACAGTGGATCTAGTTAACAGCAACAAAAATTTTGTTAACAGCAATAATTTTCTAATTATTTTTTTTTATATTTGCTTGACAAATGTATACTCCTGTTTAATGTTTAAAATGACATTCTACAGTTTATCAGAATATCTCAATAAGCAACAGAATTATTAGAATTATCTCAGTAAGTTGTCATCCCTGACATTTGCTGAATGTTCTTTGGTTTTAGTTGATAACCTTCTTCATCAGAGGCAGATTCACCTTATTTGAGTTGAAAAGCCTACATCAAAGTAATTTAGCATCAGGTCCAAGTGAGTAGTGTAGAATTAGGTGGCATAGGTTTGAAGACCCACTCTCAGTACCTCCTGCAGAGATTTGATACTTTTGCAATTTATGGGGTGCTCATGAAAATACTGCCCCAGTGTTCTGCCTTTCACTGGGGAGCAAGATGCCCTCAAGTCCCAGCCTGCAGCACAAACACAGAATCTGTGTAATAATAAGCTTGGAAATTCATTCTCTAGCCCAGCCTAGAAGTTTGAAACATAATTGCTTTTAGATGAGCTGCTTTTAGGTGACAAAAGGGCTCCGTGGAGAAAAAAAGAGCAGCTCTTGATTCTGAGTCACCCTTCCATGTGAAGTCTGTGCATAAGAGACCAGCAAGTGCAGTCAGCTGGTATCTTACAAGATTAATTCATTTCCACTAAGACATACAGAAAAACCTTGTTTTCAGTAATAGTTCATTTCAAGGAATAATGACTGTTAGTCTACAACTGTCTGGAAATATAGTGGATGTGTTGTTAGCTTGGAATAAGTGGAAGTTTGGGAATATTTGCTATCTTGGTTTTTTATGAAGATGCCTTCATTTTTCTGCATATTTCTAGAAGTGTGAGCACAGTATACCATGACAGAACTAATTAAATGCTGTTCAATAGCAGTTTTTTCAGTCTTAATAATATCCATAATACTACAAAGGGCAATGATGTCCAAGCAACTTGATGTGTATAAAACTCAGAGTATATTTCAGTTTTTAACATTAATTGTGCTTTTAGGCATTTTTCTCATTACAGCATATATGTCAGACACATTCTGTTTTACCAAACTGTTTAAAGGTTATGCTGTCATTCAGGAAATGCCAACATTTAAGTTTATATGCAAAAGTTTAACTCTTTGTCTTTATGCTGTCCTTGCCACTTATTTTTTCATGTTTCATTGTATCACATAATTCTGTGTCTGTGTGAGTAGGAATTTCTTTAAAGGATACTTTCTTTACAATCAAGGAATAACATTCTAGAAAATACCTGAAAAACAGAAGGTTTTGTTCTAAGAGATCAGAAGGTGTACATATATGATTTTTTTTGACCAGTGCATACTCCTGTTTAATGTTTAAAATGACTGTAGACATTCTACAGTTTATCAGAATATCTTAATAAGCAACAGAATTATCAGAATTATCTCAGTAAGTTGTCAACCCTGACATTTGCTGAATGTTCTTTGGTTTTAGCTGATACCTTCTTCATCAGAGGCAGATTCACCTTATTTCTATAAACTCCTATCAGGGCAGGAGAGTCCAATATTTAAGATAGTGCCTTTGTAATTTTACAGATTTTACAGAGTTTATTCAGGGAAAGCCAGATATCATCTTTGAATGAAAAAGATAAAGTAAAATTAAAAATCTTACCACGGGCCAATTCTATATCTTTCTTGTCTGTGGCATGGATGATTGACTAGAGTAAAATTTCATTAATGGGATAAATCTAATATATATATTGCTCAAATAGATTATTTATTTTCTTTAAAAATTTGGCATAAGATCAACATACAGAATAGTGTCCCATAGTTGCAAGCAGCTGTGTAATATCAAGAAACAGCAAAGCACAGTAAAATAAATGTCAGACTGTTATTAGGTACATATTTGCATTTACTGTCAGTTTACAAAAGTTTCTAAGAGAAATTTGTCCACTTAGTTGTCATATTAGTATTAAATGCTGACATAGTTTGTCTTTAATTAGCATCCTATATGATTCAAAGACTTGGTAATGAAAACATAAAATAATAATTTCTATCTTCATCCAAGATGTCTTGTGCCACTTAAGCAGACAGTTTACACCACTCAACTTTTTAGGGGGAAAAAATGTTCTCTAAAACATAATTTCTGCATGTTTTTTGTTCACTTTGTTCTCAGATCTCATATTATTAGCAGAGGTTATGTAATGCATTAAACCTCTTCTTCTTTTGAAGGCTTCAAAACTTCCAATGTCCATAATTATAGTGGGGGTAGGACCAGCAGAGTTTGATGGTAAGTGTTCTAGTGTTTTTTCTCATTATTTTTTTAATATTTGCTTACATTTTAGTAATGTGTGGCTTTTCAAACTAATATTGGTCTTTAAAAGAACATTATATGAAGTGAGGAGTGAGTGCTGTTGGCATTTCCAGCTGGATTGATTGATTGGTAACTCAGTGTGATTACAAGCTACCATGTGGAGCTGTGTAGCCCCTCAGGCTCTCTGTTCAAGTCAGAGCCATATGGGGGCTCAGCATTTACAGTAATGTAAGTGTACTCAGGAAATGTTAGATTTCTTCAACACAAATATTTAGATGCCTCATGAAGTGTCAGTTGACTGGAAATATTGATCTTACTGCAGTAATAAAATCTTGAGAAAAATAAATACATTTGAGGTGATCTGGATTAAACAGAGTTTCACTTGGTAACAGGAGTGAGCCCAACTGTGCAGCAGCACTGACAGAATATTACAGCAGGAGAGAAATTACCAGAATATTTACATATTCTTTCTGTGGTATTCTGGAACACCATTCTCTGTTGCAATAACTAAGCTGCTTCCATTATTTGTATTAATTTTTTAAGTATGTATCACTGCACTATGAAGTGTAGACATTGTGTGTGTCTGTTCCTCAAAGTCGTAAATCCTTTCTTTTTGATTCTAGTACATCTGGTTAGACAGTATGGCTTTCTGTTGTACATGAAATACACTTAGTACTACTACCACAGATGTTTAGTGTTGACTCATGACTGTACCTGTTAATTTTTGTACAAATACTCTAAATGTAGAAAAAAAAGGAAAAAAAATAAGACAAAATATATTTATTTAAAATTTATTTTATCTTTATTACAAAAATTATTATAAAATTTATTTTATTTTATTATTATTTTATTCTTATGCTGTTTGGCAAGTAGTATATTTGTCAAAATTTTAGGTAAAATTGTCCAGGTCAGCACTTAGACTTCAGATGATTGTATGCCACAATCAGTGAGAAAAGACAGTTTATGTTCATAAATGCATATGATGGAAATTTGTAGACTTCATTTTTACCCCTGAGACTTCCAACATGGTCCTGTGTTACTTACCACTCTCTCACCCCTCCATTGCATTTCCCCTTTCTCCCTGTTTGTCTAGTCCTTGGGTTTGCCCAGGACATGTTCTTGGGGTGTCATCCCTCCCCCTTTCCTGAAGTTTGGACTCTGTTTGTACTGCAGGATAGAGTTCCCATCTTTGGAGCCACAGTCCTAGCATGTGCTGCCTCAGTGAGATTCAGCCATTAGGTCTGCTCCAAGTCTGTAGTTCCTCAGTGCCCAAGAGGACAGAGAAATTACTTCCATCTGCAGAAATTCCTTCTGGAATAAACAACAGACCCCATGTCTGCTGTGGGTGCTGGAGAAGTGTGTCTGCAGGAGGGTGATGCTGAGGCACTGTCTGGACATTCAGGTGCCCCTGGAGCTTCAGTTCTGCCATGGAGAGACCAAGTTGCTCCTCTTCAGATCTCCCTGTTCCCTAGATCTCCCAGTCCCTGGGTGATACCAGAGGGGTTCTTAAAAGTCTGAAGCTTGGGTAGATGACACATTTGGCAGAGCTTTACTTAAAGGATGTGAGGATGTGACTATAACAGGTCACAACAGGAGCATTTTTGCCCAGTATTCTGTATCTGACATGGCCATGAGTAGTTTCCTTGAGAATGTTAAGAACAGACTAAGCAAATATGCTATTTCCCTGAATACTGTTTTTAGGTTGGACTTTCCTAGGCAGTATGTGCTTTATGTCTATTTTGGAAATTTTTTAGTGAAACTCCTTCAAATACTTGTTTAGTCTCCTAGTTTGAACACATTTTTGCAACTCATCAGGCAACATGCACTGGAGACCTACGGATTTGTTTCTTTGAACAAATATACTCTGTTCAGCTTGGCTCCTGATAGTGTCATTTTTACTTTCTAGTTCTTGCTTCAGAAGAACTAGGTTTTGAAGGGCTGGTTTCAGTGAATTCAGCCCACTTCATAAACCCCCGAGAAGCTGAGGTGCAGAGATTTGGTTTTCATAGCATACTCTGAAAGAAGGTTTGTAGAATTGCAGATCCAACATCTGAGCAATAATCTGAGATCCCAAATCCATCCATTTCAAAACTGACAAGAGAGCAGGTACATCTTTCAACCTAGAACAGCTTCCAGGTATCTGGACAGCAGAGCTTTCCTGTATCCTGCTCAGAAGATACAAGAAGAATTGCCCAATAAATTTAATGATTTTGTAAGCACTCCTCATTCCTTAGCATTAGAAGATACTGCTTTTTCAGTGTGAATGTGAGTTATTACCTCTTTGTGCTCTATCCTCTGATATCTTCAGTAGCAGTAACTGCTGAAGATTAATCCTTCTCCATCTCTGAAAGTATATATATATATTGCCTTACAAAACCAGATATACTTGCTGTTTTGAGAGATGAAAGGATAAAAACTTTGTCATAGTCTGTTCTTTTCTGAAGGTGACAATAAAGGTAAAAGTATGTATTGTCACCATGAAAAAGTGCAAAACAGCTACAAAACATGATGTATTTTCTGATGCAAATGATCTTAACAGAGTTACCTGAAGAAGAATTGTTGGTTTTATTGCTCAAAAGTATAAGTTGTCTGAACTTTTTCTGAGTAAGATCATTTTGTTGTGTATCTGAACTCATAGTTTGTTTTTTTGTTTGTTTTTTAAGCTATGGAAGAACTGGATGGGGATGTAGTGAGGATCTCTTCAAGAGGAAGGTTTGCAGAAAGAGACATTGTGCAGGTGGGAGAAAAAAATATATTCTCATAGATTTTATTGTTCCTCTTTGTTTTGAATTCTCATTTCTATCTGTATTCTTACCTTTCATTTTACCTTAACACTGACATACTTTATCTTGAGGTGTTTATAACAAGCTCAGAAATTCCCTGTGATAGCTCTAAGCCTTTTTATAACACAAAGTAGTGGATCTGCATTTCTTAGGAAATGACCTCTAACTGGCAGGACACTGATACAAAGTCTTGGTGTTGTACAGCCATGGAGAAGAGTTAGCTATTGAAAATTTGGAGAAACATGATGTTTCTAAAAAAAAAATGGTGTCTGTCTAAAAGTAAATCTTATATGGAAGCCGTATTTTCCTGGTGGTGGTTGAAAACATTTATAAAATAGAGTATTTAAATTGGGACAACAGACATCTAGTGCAACTGCCTGCCCACTTTAGTACAGGTTAGAGCAAAGTTAGAGCAAAGTTAGAGCTTTGTAGAGGTTAGAGCAAAGTTAGACTAAAAGTTAGAGCATGTTAGTAAGGGCATTGTCCACATGCCTCTTAAACATTGATAGGCATCCTTAGATTCAAACCTCACCTTAGGTCTGTCATTTCTTCTTCTTCCCTTATTCCTCCTGTTTGTCTGACTTCATAGTATTCACTTTTCCTCTTAATTATTTTCACTTATTTCTCTTCCACACAGGTTGGATTTTTATATTGTTGTTTAGTGGAATATATATAGAGGGAGAATAACTGAGCCCTATCAATAGCTCATATTGCATGATAATTAAGGTCAGATAGCCACTGGTGAACTTTGGGATATGTTTATTTCTTTCCATTTATATCTGCAGGAACTGAAACTTTTCAAAATATTTAGTGTTACAAATACTGATACGTGAATGTTTTAAGGATTGATTGATAGCTGCTGGTGAATGTAATATTTCAATCCAAAGATGTGTTCAAAATATGTATTTGACACCTGATTTTATAGTTTGGTTTTATTAGAATACAAAAATAAAGAAAGCTATGTAAATATATGGAAACGAAAAACGATCAGATTTTTTTTACAGTCTTCTTGCATACTACATTAAAATTCCCTCTCTATTTTTTTAATGGGGATCAGAAATGAGCATAAGATGACAGAAGTTAAATTACCCTTAATCTTCATTGATACACATTAAAGAAAGTCATGGATTTCTGAATTCTAATAGTTGAGAAAGATGCTTTTTTCATTTTTGCAAGATACAGGGATAACAACTAATGGAAAAGTGAGATACAAAAACTCTTAGAAGAGTAAAACATGCTGGCTTCTTTGGTCATTGTTGTCAGGTAGTTTTAAAAGTAGAGATGATGTAAGACACCTGAACAGGAAATAAGAAATTGTTTCTCATTTTGTCAAAGCCTTTGTGGTGTTCCTTGGTGTCCATACTGGGCTGGAGAGGGGCTGTCTGTAATCTCTTGTTCTGTAAATGTCAGTGCTTTCAACAGAGCAGTGTGTGGGGTGGACCCCAAGCTGTATTTCTGCAAAGCCTGTGGGCTGTGTCAGATTTTTTAGAGCCAATTCAGGTATCTCTGGCATGGATTACACTTACATATCAGTGCATTTAAATATAAGCAACATAATTTCTCTAGTAACAAAGCCCAAAAAGCTTCAAAGAGCATAAATGGATAGAGTTCTAACATGTTATAAACAAGATTTGTAAAAATGCTTTCTTTGGAATTCACTGCATATCAGAACTGTAATAAAACATCTGTTTGTTATTACTATATTTTAATCAGAATGTTGCCCCATGCCATATTGAATTACCTGAAGATAGTATTACTTTGTGCTCTTTTTCTCTCTAAATACTAACAAATATTTGCTTTATAGACTAACTAAATAAAAATGGATTCTGTCAAACCCTTTAAGTTTGGTTTGACCTTTACTTTGCATCTAGCAGGCTTAAACTGATTTGCCTTTATAAAATTAACTACTCAAATATAAAAAGTTTATGTATTTTTTGTGTTAAAATTAACTGGTGAAAGTACTTATTAATTCTAACAGTACTGTAAAATATTTTGATTAAATGAGTACAGGAAAAGTTTGTCTCTAAATGTACTGACTGCAACGCATTTCAAGGCATGTTCTTCACTGTCTCCTTCTCACTAGTATGTATACATGTTGTATGCTCTGTATTACATATGTACAAATTCTTCCTCAGTTTTGTTTAATTTCTGCTCTTTTCTTACCTTTTTGCTGTTTAAGACATTTTAGGAGAATATTTACTTGTAGTGAGGCACCTGTTGTTTCTCCTGAAAATTTTACATATTAGCCTTTCTAATGAAACTCTTAAATTATGGAAAAAGCACTTGATGTTCCATCAGTTTCCCTTTGGTTTCTCTTATACCATTTACTCTATTCTTCTGCCATCTCCATGTTAGTTGTCCTTGTACATCTCTCTAGGTTTGCTTACCTGTCCATAGTTCCTCCAGCTGCTCTGACATCTCTGCAGTGTGAGGAGAGGTGAAAAAGAGCTAAATCAGGCCATCTGTGTTGTACAATTGCATTTCAACAGTTACACTGTTGAAATAGCCCCACTTTGCTACAGAACAGTGCTCTGAGATTTCATGTCTGCAGACTAATGGGTAAGGTGATCTTTTAGGATGGGACATGTTCTTTAAGTCAGACTGCATGTACTTTTTACACGGAAAAAAAATCAAGGAGCCTGGATTGTTTATTTCTTGTATTCCAGTAGCACAATACTCATTAAGTGTTACAAAATCCAAGCCAGGGCTGGGCAGGTAATTGGATTAGGTGTTGAATATCTGGATATCACATAACCAGTTATTTTTTGATCCAATCCTCTTTGCTTAGCTTCTTTATGCATTTGTTAGTATCATATTAAAAGTGTTCAGGTGATTCATAGTTCTACTACGTATAATGCAAAATGGTCAAAAATTTAAACTCATCCTTTCTGTTTTGTTCACTTCAGAGGTCAAAAAAAAATCTATTCACCAAGTGCCAGAGTGGAGACAGTCTGGTGGGTGGCCCCAGGAGCAGGGAATGTAAGATAAGGATAGCTTTCTGAGACAAAATTACCTTCTTGCATGGAAAGGTTGAGAGAGAAGCAAATACATCAGTGTCGTCGACAATCTGAGCTAGCCATGGCTCATGTGAAGGGGTTCAGCCAAGTGCAAGTGTTACAATATTTCTATTAGAAGGCAGATCTATAAAAATTGAGATACAATGTGTATTCATAAAATATATAACATAAAATGCAATGTGTGTATATGTCCATTAAAACTGTATAAGGTACTCTTAACTCCCTAGGTTAAGCGTTCTTATTTTTATGTTGCAAGATCCATTCTGTGTCTGCATAATGGCCTGAGTGAACATCTCTTTTGTTTTGTAGTTTGTGCCATTCCGAGATTATATTGACAGAAGTGGAAACCACGTGCTAAGCATGGCAAGGCTTGCTAAAGATGTATTAGCTGAAATCCCTGAGCAGTTTCTGTCCTACATGAGAGTCAGAGGAATAAAGCCATCACCTGCACCACCACCCTACACACCCCCAATTCACGTGCTGCAGACTCAGATATGACTGCTCTGAAGTGTTCAGCATTTATCACAAATCTCTGGATGCAGCAGTAGCTTCTGATAACTTTTTGGAGCTGGAAAAGTTCTCTTCACATACCAAAATTCTCCTATAGTTGCATAAGCAACTGGAAAGCTTTTAAATGCTAGGAGTAAGATGTTGATGTTCTGAGACTTTTTTTAACCCAAGCACCCTACTTTTTTGATGTATTTATTCGAGGGGGGAAAGCACAAGTCAGGTTTTCAACTTAGAAGATTGGGCCTCCTCTGAATACTGTGTGTATATAAATGTATAGGAATGCTATGACTCTGTATCAATGTTTACATGTTACTATTTTTAAATTTCAGTACTTTTATAACTATTCTTAAGAATAAAAGTTTGGAATATTGATTCACATGTCTTCTAGCTTGCAATAGTTTGTCACAAGATAACAAGAGAAGCAATATCTCTTTGAATGTTTGTCCAGGCAAATACAAATGAAAGCTAAGAAAAGGACAAATATATCTGTGTGTTTTAAAGTAACTGAAGTGCTTCAATCAGTGCTCGGTAATCCATTCATCTCATGTATTGAAAATTTCAGCTCCTAAATGTGAATAACATAATTGCATATGACTTACAACTAACTCCAGACTCTGAGGGGGAGGTATGTGTATTTTTTCAGAGATTCTCCAATTTCTAAGTTTATCTAAGTTTACAGTTTTTTAAACTAACTATTGAAACAAATTAGAATAGTAACTTGCTATAATTAATTAAAGAAAATTACCTCAATCCAGAACTATCAGAGTATTATAGTTGACTCACTGAGATGGTTAAATCGTACCATGCATTCCTTAAAGCACTGGAAATTTTGCAACTGAAATGTCTTTTGAAGTGATTACAGCATATGTTTTATAATGGACCATTTTAAACTTCAAAATATAAAATCTTACCTTTTTTTTTTTTTGTCAAGATTGTCCATTCAAAGGGATGCTGACTCTTAATATTTGGGTTTAATATTGTCATTTAATCACATTTCCATTCAGGGTGCATGAATAATGAAGTTAATTAACTGGTTTAAAAATTGCACAACTATGTTGCTTTGTGCAAAATTTTGTGTACGGAACTACCCAAAAAATTTATTATATGCCTGTTCGTATAGAATTATAAAATGGTTTTGCATGTATATTTTGTACAAAATACACAGTTTTGTGAGTTTGTGTCAGATACATTTTATTTAGAACTAATGGCCTTAAATTTCACAAAACTCCTGAAATGATTGTGAGTTGCCTTCAAATACTGTTTAAACTGAAAATTTTATTTTTTTGTGTCACAGTTGTAATTGTCTTGTACATGTAACTTTTTTCTTTACATATAACCTGTTTACTAATTCTGTTTCTTACTACTGTATGTTGTAATGTACAGTATAAAACTAAGGTGCATTTTTTAAGCATGAGAAGTTTTTTGCCAGAAAGCATATCTTCAATATTAATGGCATATAACTAAGTAAATGCAGAATCTTCCATTTTTAAATATATTTAACTTCCTTTAACTATTTCATGTGGGAAATGACATTTTCCAAATAATTATTCTGTAAACAAAAACAGAAAAGAAAATCGTTTTTTGGTAAAAAAATCTTGCTTTATTTTTATTTTAACAGTTTTTACATAAATATGGATTTTAATTTTCTCACCAAAATATGTATTTCTTAGTGGATAGATGTTGCATGAGTGAAATTTGATACTTGGCAACTACAAATTTTGATGAAAGTGCATCATAAAGAGTAAGTTTAAATCTCCTGTATGGTGGTGGTGTTCTCCTTTCATCTTCTACACTTATTTTTTGCACGGACAGGGTTGGCACTTTGGAAAAAACTGAAGTTATACTATGTTTCTGTTGTTTCATTTGATTGGACAAATCTTTATGCTGTTTTTTATATTGGTTCCCAGTGGGCCATGTGTGGGCCATGTTTTCAGCATATCACTAGAAGGCCAGAAAACAAACTTATTCACTTGAGAGTAATTTATTTGGTCTCATTTAGCCAGTACCTTTTATTAGTTCAAAGATTAGTCTCAAAACTAATTTAGCAGTTCATTTAACAAGTGAAAGAAATTTAAAGAAAGGTATTACTTCATCAAAGTTATTTTGCCTATCCAGTCTAAGTACCAGCCTAATTTATTCCACACTGTGGGGATTTTTTTCTTCTGTTTAGTGTTGGGTGCTAAATAGAACATATTTAATGTAAAGAAATAGTTGTCATAAGTGCACTGAGAATTCTAGTGGAAAAGGGCTCTTTCCAGACCTGTGAGATTCCCTGTATGCTTGACATCTTGAATCTGTAACGTGTGAGAATGATTGTGCAGACTCACATATCAACTCTCATTCTGGTTTTGGGATGAGAGTTAATGCCTGGAGCTTGAACTTCTCCCAAAGATCTCCTACAGCTGTTTTTACTCCTGGCTTTATTCTCAAGAATAATGGAACACAAAATTCTTATTCCTTCCCAAGAAATGCTGGCTGCTATCAAAACTTACTGACTTGCCACGCCTGAAGAGTAGCAGGGAGTATTTATGTTTATGAAAGCTAAAACGTGACCTGTTAATGCAACAAATGAGTTTTCCTGAGAGGAGCTGATGGCCCTGACAAAAGCTCTTTTCCATTGGTATCCATCTTGGAGTAGATTATTTTCCTCGTAATACATGCAGAAAATTTTCTGGTGGGGCAACCTGCATAAAATGTTCCTACAAATGAGGGGGCACTGGCTCATGGAGTCTAACTCAAGAGTGACTCCTGGGTTTGATTCAGACCAGTGAATTGTTTGCTAATATGGGAGAAGAAACTGGTTTGATCTTGGTTACAAATTAGAATTTTGTAATTCTAGGCAAAGATAGAAAGCTATACAGTAGAATTTACATGGACTTCAAATCAGCTCAGTGATCTAAAAGAAGAGTTTGTTGTATGGTGCCACAGGGAGGTGTCTGTAGGAGATGAAGAGAATTCAGGAACTTTTCTCTGAAAAGTTGCATTTTGGAAAGCTGGAAATTCTCACCTAAGTAAGAGCAGATGAAATTCACTCCAGAATACTGAAATTCAGCCATTAAATGGCTGAAACAAACAGAATAATAAATTATTTATCATCTTTAAGAACTAATAAAAGGAACATAATGAGAAGTTACACCAATGCAATGGGAAGCCTGGGAGCATAGTAAGAGGTCATTATAATTGTGCCAGAAGTTCTTTAAAAAGAAAAATTGACAAGAGTAGAAAGAATATGTAGCTATATATAAATGTAAAAGCAAGATATGTGTAAAAAAGAACAGAAAAACTAAAAAAAAATTGACTGCTAAAGCCTAATGAGACATCTACTAGAAAGGGAAGGAAAGTCAAATCAATTATTTAACAAAAGGATGAGCATTTAGTCCATTAGGGAAAACCTAAATACTCAATGTGTTTTTTTCCTTCAAGCTTCATAGAACAGGGATAATCATTGAATTAAATAGCCAATTAAAAATAAATAAATCTAGACTAAGCTTTACCTCTACCAATAAAAAATTTGCTACTACTACACAGTTTTGAAACAATTTTCTTTAAAAGCAATATAATGAGCTTGAGGATAAAAAAGAAACAGCAGCTTTAACAAGACATTTTAAAAGCAAAGCAGAAGATACTGTCCTTGTTTGAAGTGTTGTGAAGTACTGTAGGGCTGGTTAGATTGTTCAGAAAAATGCTATCAGTCTTCCATCATCAAACTCAAGAAACAGAACAATTGCTGTTCCATAGGGACCTGTCTTTGCTTGCTTTTGGTATTATTCAGTCACTTCCATTGATGAAGTAATATATAAAATTTTGTTATTAAATTATTAGATTATATCAACTGGAGATAGTTTAATCACTTCCAAAAATGGAATTAAAAGTTGAAATTATTTTTGTGAATTAGAAAAATTACCTGAAAGAGGAGCAAATTCAATCAGGGCAAATAGGTAAGAGTACTGGAGTAACAAAAACTTACTGCACAGTTACAGCACTTTTTGGCTGTGCAGCAATTCTTTAAAACAGTGTCTGAGGTTGTAGTGGATCACAAAACAGATTTTGAGGGGAAGGTGTTGTAAGTAAAACCATTTAATAATGGCCACCTGAGGTAATCCACCCTCTTGTGCTCAGAATAAGACCTTGGCTCATGTACCAGGTCCAGTTTTGAGACTTCAGATACCATGTGGACCAACTGGAAAGACTCTGAGAGGACTGTTGGGGCACTGAGGACTTTCAGAACAATTAGACAAACGATCAGGAGGATTTCTGTGGGGTTGCCCTCCCTACCAGAGGTCATCTCTAACTGTCTGAGTGAACTACTAGAGCAAGGGTCATGTGTGAGGCCAGGACCAGCCCTGCTGAATTAATGTGTTTGGGGGAGCAGGTGGATGTCATCGCAGCAGAAATATTTTCAGGACAGACCATGTCTATTCCCATTGTTGGGTTGCTGTTTCATCACTGCTCATCTTTCTCATGTGAAATGTCCTCTACTTTTAAACTGGCTCATAGCACTTGTACACATTTTCTGCAGCACTCTATGGTGGATTTTTGCTTCTTTGCCACTGAGTTGGTAGGGTATGATTTCAAGGTGTTCTTTCCAGCCAGCATTATGCACTGCCATGAGTGTGCAAGTGACTGTAGATTACTGGTGTTTTCAAGTTGGCCATCTAAAGAAAGGGCATAGAGTACTTCAGTTTGGAGCATATGCCTACAGCCAAACACTTGACAATACTAAATTTCATCATTGGAATTTTTATTTGATGATTTTATTTTGCAAACCATCAAAGGCATTGCAGTGACTGAGTGTTCTTACAGATATCCCATCCTGCAGGAGTACAGGTGCTCTGAGACACCTGTCAGTAATCATGCAGTGTGGATCCTGGGGCAGTGCCTGCACAGGTGGTGGGAGAGCCTTCCCAAGCCACAGCAGGCTGTGGCTGTGCACAGAGCAATTCCATCACTTCTGCACTGCTTTGTTTCCCAGGGAGTAGAAATTCTGCCCAGCCTTGAGAGGAACAAGATTGCCATAATGACTGAGGGGCCTGTGTGTCCCTGTGCCACAGGCTGCTCTGTGGTTTGCTTTGCTTCAGGCTGATCATGAAATCAAAGCAATTGACTGGATGTGCAGAGTGATTAGCACTGAATGCTGTGTTTTAAATTGAGTGGGCCATCAGGACACAATCACCAGCCAGAGGGAATTCAAGGAGAAGAAAATTGTCTCTCTTCCATGAGCAAAGGGCTACTGCAGGCTGTGGAGAAGATTAAATATTTCCACTGGTACAGGCAGAAAGGCCCTGAAAGTGCAAGAGTGACCAGGCAGCCTTGGTGGATGGCTTTCTGTGAGCAGGAGGGAATGGAAAATATCAATAGGTAGTCAGACCTGGAGGAGAGGAAGAGAGTCTAGCAGGAGTCTCTCATGGCTGTTTCTGGCAAATGTTGTCATTAATGCAGTAAACAAAGGAGTTAGAGGCTGCATTTATAAAGTGGATGAAAGTATTAGCCCACCAGGATTGCAGGCTGGGAGGCCAGAATAAATTAAAAAATGGTTTTGATGAATTGGAGGGAAGGTCAGGGGGAAAAAAAAGGTGGAAAATACTACATTCAGGAGGGAAATAAATAAGCACAAATGGAATGAAAAGAAAAGATACCTTTATAAGCAGCAGTTTGGGACTTAATAATCTGTGAATTACAGCTGGGCTGCAAATAGAATATGAATCAAATTGTGATACTGCTGCATAAAAAGCGAAGATCACCCTGGAAGATGCTGACATCAGTTTGTTCATATGGCAAGAGGGATAATCATTTCTCCAGGCTAAGCTGTGTTGAAGCCTGAGCTTGGAACTGTGTCTGGTCCATGGGGCCACACTTTAGAGACAACACAGCCAATTTTGAAAGAATCCAGGAGAGAAAAACAGCAGATGGTTTTTAACCTGTGGGAAAATATTAAAGCACTTGGGTGTGTTTCGTATGCAGATTACCAGGAGGAGTGTGGTAACTGTCTGTGCAAGGGGTGCTGTTCTCAAAGGCTGGCAGTGATGGGTGATGTTGCTGTCTTTGGCAGCAAGAGTGGCTTACATGGGCAGACAGACAAACCTCTCAAATGGTCTGGAGGCCCCTTCTAGAGCATCTCAGGGAAATCACATCATCTTTGTCTTAGAAATTTGCTTAGAACACTCTGGAGAGTTGCTAGGGATTCCCTAATTGTGCAGCATCCTTCTGAACAAGAAAATAATAAATAGTTAAATATCCTCCTGAAGCCCCCTTTGTCAGTCCTGCAAAGACAGGCAGCCTAATTAAGAAAGAAGAAAGGATAATGCAGAGGGAGAGGACTGGAGTGGATGGGTGATTAGGACGGCATCAGGAGGGCTGAAGAAAGCCCTGGTGAGATTTTATCTGAAATACATGTATGCTTCCAGTCACCTGTCTCCAAAGTAATGGACACATGGAGCTCGTGAAGACTCTTAGGAGACTCGCATCCAGTGGGCAGCCCCTGTGTGTGACCAAAGGCTATGAGGAGGGAAAAGTCTCGTGGTGAAGGTCAGGTGAGGACCAGGATATGCCAAGCAAATTGGTATAAGTGGACAGCAGATGGGAATCCCCATCTGTACACCTGAGGTTTTGCAAGAAGGTGTTTGAAGGGCAGTAAAACTGTCCCATCAATGGTTAAGTACTGCCAGTTCTGCAGTGACACCTTGGCTTGATCTACTCAGTCAACTGTTGTTGCCAACCAAAACCCAGCAAAAGGCAGAAGTATTCCCTATAATTCCTTTAAAAGAAACAACACACAATATGCTGTCAGCTCCTCGAGATTATAGCACTAGGCTGTGCTGAGACATGCACTTCAGGAACCAGAACTGGGATTTGCCTCATATCTCCAATTCACTCACTGATAATGGGGAAATCTCTGGATAAAAGAATTGAAGATTCTTTAAGGGATGTTGGAATAAAGCTATCATTAGATTAACATTAGCAGATGCCCTTAAATCTGTGCTTTGCATGTTTATCATTTTAAAATTCAGAATAAATGCCCCCTTGGTGTGGAGGGGAAATCACTTTACGATGAAAGCTGTAATTGCTCTCGCCCACTGACCTTCTGTTGAGCTCATGGTTTGCTCCTCCAGTTGGAGCTGCAGACATTCACTTGTTCTAACCATGATAAGTATTTGATAACAAGAACCCCTCTGGTTTTAAACATGAGTCATCCTCTTTTTCTCCTATCTAGACCTCAAAACTTGTCTCCTTTCTATAACTCAGACCTGTACAAATCTCAGCAAATGCCACTGTGGTAGCCCTACAAAAAGCCCAAAATAAAACTACTTTTTAGCATTTTACTCAGTGACTCAATCAGTAGAAGTGACACTATGGAGAAATCACATCTGCTAATGAAATTGGCTATTTACCTCTTGCTAAGTGCCCTCCAGCATAGGAAGAGGTTTTACAGCATATAAAACCCACACCTCAGTTGCAGACACACCACTGTTGCTTCTGAAGTAGCTTTTCTCATCTTGCTAAGCCTCTCTGAAGAATACAGGCAGGAAGAAGGTGATGCCACTGTGAATGTGAAAACCCACTGAATTGCAGCATTTCATTATTGGAGACACGCTCTCAGCTGCACTGCAACATTTCCCACTGTCCTGGAAGAATTAGCAAGAAAAGAAATGTGTTTGAGCACAGAGGCACAGTGTTAGTGAGGGTTTTTTCTGGCACTGTGAGATATTTCACGGTGCAGAAGGACTCCAAATGCTCCTTCGTGCGTGTGCAGTGTTGTTATTGATAGATCTGTCAATTACCTGGCACTGCAAGGAAGTACCAGGCTTCCAAAAACTCTTTTTCACAATGGCAAAACCAACTGAAAAGTTGCTTTATTTAAAACCTGTTAGACTGGAACAGGAAAAAAGAGGATGTTTAAAGTATCACTGTTCTTTGTGGGTAGGTGATCCCCTCCTCTCCCTCCTTTTCCCTCCCTTCTCTCCCATCCTCAAGCCAGTGCCATAGAGGGGAGCTCCTTCCCCCAGCTCTGTTGTGGGCATTCCCCTCACCCCAGGCCAGGTGGAGAGACCCCCACAGGCTCCCCCTCACACCAGCTGCCTGAGACTGATGGGAAGGGACCAGATGAAATGAGTGTTGAGTTCTTGGTGCCACAGAAGTCCCAGAGCACAGGGCAGGAGTCACTTTGCCCATGGTCTCTCTGCAGCAATGGCAGCATTTGCAAAACCAGATGTTGCCCAGGCATGTTGTAGTAAGTCAGCTGAGACTCCATTATTTTCATGCAGGGAAAACCCAATTCTTTATTCACATAACTTATTTTATCCAGTTTTCACAGACCTCGTGTGCAACACCTTTTGGCTGATAGTTTTCTTACTACTTCATGTTTTGGTCAGGTTGTCATTTGTGTGTACATGCTAAGATTCAGGTTGTTTACATTTTTCCTTTATGGGTTCTCATGGAACAGATCTCATTGTTTACACAGATGCTCTCATTTTTCTACCCAAGAAGAGGTTGTTGTGTTAACAAACCTTTCACACCAAGATTGCTTCCGCGTGGGAACTTGCAAATTGCTAAACTACACTTAGAGGAGATGACAGGCCATCTATTAATTTAATAGAGCAGGCCTGATTTTATGAGGCCTTTCTTTTATAATTCTTCTACCTGTCACGACACAGCAGGGATAGATCCCGAGGTGCCAAACGAGCCAGCATGTCCCAGAGGCTGGGTGGCACCTCAGGACAACGTCTGCCTGCCACGCCAGCGGGGCTCTGCCCCAGGCAGCACACACGGCCCCAGCTCTGCCTCAGGAAGGGCAGGACAGTGCTCAGCTCTGAGACCTCTCCCAGGAGCATCACAGCAAATAAGGTACAAGCCAACCACTCAGGGTCTTTGTTTCCATGAGTTTTCTCATGGAAAATTCCCTGTAAGGCCAGCCTGGAGAAGCAGGGTTATCAGTTAATCCAGAGGGCTTTGGGAAAGAAGGGGAAAAATACCTACTGGAACCAGGGAGACTTTTTATTATTAAAAGGGACTAATGTCTTTTCAGAACACGGGTCAGTGAGGATGCAGCTTGGCTGAGCTCTGTGCTGCATATTAGACAGCTGCTGCTGCAGTTCCTGCCCAGCTGAGGAGCACCAGCCCTGCCTGGATGTAAAGGAAGCTACTGAGTGCTCACCATCCAGCCCAGGGCAGCGTGGGCTTTCTTTGTTTTGCAGAAATAGCTGCAGGCAAGTCTGTGTTTAAAATACATTAGCAGGTGCACCAAGCTCTGGGGATGGTCTCTGGGTAAGGTTTCCCAGCTGAAGGCAGTCCTCTGCCATTCCAGCCAGACTCTCCAAGGGCAGATGTGCCTTGGCTCTCTGGCTTCAGCACTGCAGGGTGCTCTGGCTGCACTGGGCACATTGGTGGGTGACCATAGGCCCAGCTGGGTTGGTAGGAGCTGAAATATGTGCTTTTCTCTCCAGAAGCTGCTGGCTTTTGCTGTGTGCTGGACTGCTGCATGCTGTAAGAGGCACAGCAGGGCAGCCAGGGCACCTGGCTGCTGGGTGGTTGTGCCTCGGGACAGTGTGCTTGACCCCCAAGAACAGCAGCAGGCAGATTTTATTGCAAGCTAAGACTGCAAAGCTGTGTTGCTAACATGGCAGGACAGGGCCTGCCTCATCAGGCCTGAGAAGCCAGCAAGCTCTTCCTGTTGCCGTTCCCTTCTCACTTTTATTAAATTACAGACCATCTAAATTGTGATTACTGTAAAGAAAACTAAATGATCTTGTCCTCCAGGTGCCTCATTATGACATCTGTTAGAAATAAGCCAGTGACAGGTGGAGGAAGCTCCAGACATCTCAGTCGCTTTCTAAAATTTGCATGAATCTCATTAGGAGTTGGAGTGCAGGGGTTTGGCCATGCACTGCTTTGCCTTCCCTGCTGGCTTGTGCCTGTGCCCAGGCAGATGTCACAAAAGTTGAGAAGGAGGGAAAAGTCCCTGCATGATTTGAAAACGCTCCCACCTGTTTGTTTTAAGTCTGTGTGCTGTGTTTAACCTCAAATCTGAGCTTCAGCAGACTCAGAGCAGGAGCACCTCCCTCTGTTCCCTTTCTTCTCACTGCCATGCTTTCCATCCCTGCACCCTCATGGCTTGTCCAGCACCTTCTGCTGCACACAGGGCTGCAGTGTGAGAACATTGCAGTGACAGCCACCCCTGTTTGATCATGACCACCCACCCGAGCCCCACAGGCAGGTGCCTGAGGAGCAAGCCCCAGGGGGGCAGGGCTGGAAGTGACCTCTTCTAGGGCTGCCATCTGGTGCCTTGTGCTGTCTCTGCCCTGGCCCTTAGGGTTGGTTCAACAGCCCTTCTCCTGGGGTTAAGGGCTTTTTCAAAGATTGAATCATTGTGTATGTCCATCATCTGGACAATCTGTTCTGGGAAGAAGTAATAGCCCTCTTTACCCAGAGCAGCCAGCTGTACCTAAAGTCAAACTCAGCAGGAGTGTGAGTGACACATGGCTGCTCAAAGCCACAAAGGGAGGCACTATTTTTGGGAACACATTTGTTTCCTCTAGTACTTGCATCTGGCAGAAGCAGAAGAGTGGATGTCTGAAGACCTGTGGTCCAGGTGCCAGCAGAGCCCCCTAGTCAGGGAGACAGGGCAGGTCTTACTCTGGCAGTGGGCACATGTTGTATTCCTCTGGGGAAATGGTTTTTCCCCAGAACCCCCTAAAGCCTGTAACCATTTAGTTTGACCCTACCTTCCCTTATCTCTAACCAACTGGCTTAGTGCCAGTTACCTGTCCTGAGACAGAGAGTCTGGATAAACCCATGCTCTTCCTTGTTTATCTTCTTTTCCCTGGAACCCTTCAAGAATAAAGCCTTGGAATAATCCTGAGGTAAGAACCTCTTTTGGAATCTTTTATCCTAACCCATGAGATATTTCCCCCAAAAGCCCCTCAAGGAGATGAGCTAGCACAGGAGCCCAGGGGGGCGGGCAGAGGGGAGTATTTCAGGCACAGGCATCGTGGGAGATAAGAGGGCATAAGCTGTGACCTCACAGATTTTTATTTTAAACACACTCCTGAGAGGGGTCTCTGATCTCTCAGCCCCCTCCTGAGATCAACAAATCTGTGCTGCAGCAGCTGAACAGGAGCTCTTGCCAGGTAGGATGTGTGGTGGAGTATTGGATGAGTCAGGCATGGAGATATTTCTCATTTATACCTGTGTAGCTGCTGACAAACCTTCAGTTAAACCTAAGCAAAACCTGAGCAAAATGTGGGCAGAATCACAGCTTTGATGGTTTTTGGAAAGCACTTTTCTTGCAAGGAAATCACCATTTTCCCAGCTGCTGGTAGGAGTTGACAGGAAAAGCAATAATAACCCCCTGTCCTGTTGCATCAAAGAGTGGGAGGCAAATTTCACAAAGATCAAAGATATGGGTAAAATTCAACAACGTAGATCTTACCTGCTGTCAGAAATCACCAGGCTGGCATTTGCCCTCACAAGGAATTGAAAAAAAACCCAACAAAACTGACACAGAAAGAAGGCATTTGCCAAATAGGTGCTTTCAATTAAGAGACCCTATAGTAATGGTAACCATAGGGAGAAACTCTTGTGGTGAGCCTCCTTCCTTGGGTTCTCTGCTGGAAGTCTGTCCTTGCACAGGCTGTCCTAGGATCCAGCTCTCTGCAGAGCTGGCAGCCTCAACGGATGACCAATTATCACTGGAGGCCCCAGGAGTGATTGCACAGAGTGCCTTGGTCTGCAGCAAGCCTCTCCAAGGAAGTCTCCAGGTTTAAATTCAAGCACCTGGCACTTGAAGTAATGCCATGATAGTGCTCTGTGAAGCTGATGAAAATCTCTTTCAAGTCAAGTGTTGGCTGTGATGCAAGAAAAGGTTGTCTTGGAGGGTTTCATCTATTATCATGGGCTCTAGTGGAAGAAGAAGGATGGAGCAGAGGTGCTGGCACCTCTGTGTGCATGAGCATTCATTTTGGGCTTAGAGGAGGACAAGGGGATTTGCAAACACAGTCACACTGCCAAAGGGACCCAATTACTCCTCTCTTGTCTTTCCCAGATCAGAAGGCAGCCCCAGAGCCAGTGCATTGGCTGCTGGAGCAGTGCTGGGCTGGTGACTGAGGGTGTGTGTGGTCAGAGTGGTGGCAGTGGCACCATGGCAGGGATGTGGGAAATGGGTGGAGGAACAAGCACAGCACAGGATGGGAGTGCAGCCCTGCCACCACTGGGCACAACAACACTGGTGACACCACTGGACAACACTGGAGATGCCATTGCCCAGCAACCCCAGCCTGTGAAAGGGCAAGTGGCCACAAGGAGCTCGCTGGAGAACATCCCATGGAAATATTAGAAATTCTTTGCAGTGGCAAGGAAAGGAACTGAGCACAGCACTGATTCCTAAAAGGAAGAGCAAAGCTGAGAAGAGAATATTAAAGGGATAAAACTGATGAGTTGTCATTGACCTAAAACCAGTAGAAGGGAAGCTGCTGTAACACTGGGTCCTTCTCCTGCAGCCTGGTTTCCAGCCAGGTATGTGTTCCTCCTGCAAGGGCAGGAGACACCCAGCTGAGAAGCAGATGGTTTGGGAAGAGCAGAGAGCTGTTCCAGGGGATTAAAATTTCATATATTTTATTATATTTTTTCCATCTCTCACCATAATCGTGCTTTGCTGGAATCAATACTAACCTCAAAGAGAAGTGTTCATGTATTGATTTCATGTTAGTTTGTATATTTAAACTTTATACATTTATCTATAAAAATAAATAGGGATAAGCTGTTCTAGTAAATGCATTTTACATTGTCCAAGGTTGGTGGAAGGTTCAGTAAGTCAGCAGTTGGTTTTTATCAAATTGATCATGTCAGTGCCACTCCTTTTTTATAACCAGATCTGAAAGGGAGATTGTGTACAAAATATTTCCCCTGGCAACATTGCTTGCCCCTACCTAGGAGGTACAAGGCTGCACTCCTCTTATGGAACAAGTCTCATTTTCTTAATTAAGAATAAATAAATAAAAAAAAAACGAAAGAGCCTTCTTTCATCTGATTAAGTAGATAATAAAAACACAGGCTACCCTTAAGCACAATGGCTGATTAAACCCTTGGATGAGGAATAAACAGGCTAAAGAAAATTTTAATACATAAACGTGGGACTGATCTACTAAACAGCCAAAAAACTATCCCTAATTGGGAAGATTCTGCACAAGGGAAAGCAGAGACCAAAGGGGAAAAGACATCATCTCTGCAAACAGCAGTTTGCATCAGGGCCGTGTGGCTGAGGCAGGTGGCTCAGGATGTGTCTCCAGTCTGTGGTGGGGAGGCACCCCAGGCACCAGGAGCAAGCCTGGAGGAGCCTTGCACTGCCAGGGCAGCTGCTGTGGGCAGGGTCTGGGGGCTCTACCAGGCCTGCAGCCCAGCAGTTTGGGCAGCAGGAGAGGGAAAAGGAGAGCTTAGCATTTTCACTGCCCAGCAGTGGGACTGCCAGCAGCATCCTTCTACTCCTCACCCACAGGGATGACTTGCTAGGGTCAAGTCTGGTTTGGTAATATATGGAGAAGCTCAGGTGGCAGTATAAAAATCATTTGGATTTCAGACAGAAAAGAGACCTCCTCCACTAATTTGTCCCTTGGTGTAGCATTTATTTGTGGCAGGTGTGATGTGACTAAACTTTACAAACCAAAGATCTCAGCAGTGTTTATTTGCTTGCAGCACACTGCATTGCCACTTACCCAGAAGTATTAAATAGGCTTGGCTGCACCAGCAAGCTCTTTGCCCTATTCCTGATAGTTCTGTTTCATTCCCAAGCTCCAATATTCAACCCTGCACTGCTTTCAGAGCCTGCTGTTCCATTTTTAAGCATGAGTGTGGCAGATGTCACTGGCACCAGCAGATGCTGTCCTGACACAGCTGTCAGCAGCTGCAGCACTGAGAGGCTTGTGAGTGAGGGGCTGAATGCTGGTCTGCAGCAGTAGTGCCATGACTCACATTGGACAGTGGTGAATTTGAAGGCAGTCTTGGCAGCCTCCTGGCCACAGGGGTGCAGAACAAAACCTCCTACTACTACACTTAATAAGACTTAGCTCTCATGTAGCTGAATGCACGACAATGTTGCATCTTTGCAAGTGCTGGGAAAACAGCATTTGTTTTCCTTTCAATTACTAAACTATTTTTAATTTATTCTTTCAATGAATGAACTTCAATAGCAAAAGTCTTAGAGGATGTGGGATAACTGACCAGACACAAACCCAAACTAATGACTTTCCATAATTTATTCCAAAGCCTATCTGCAAGGACATTAGCTGGCACAAATCAGCTGGGAAGACTTTATTTTTCATCTGGGCAACAGCTAATACCCCCAAAGAAAGTATTGTCTTGTTCTTCTCTGGATATTGCATCTCCTAATTAGTGTAATCTATTTAGTCTGCTGTGTTTGATTTTTCACCCACAGAGGCTGTGAAGCCTCTGCTCTTAAACCTGGACTTGCAGTTACCTCCTCTGGGTAGCAGTGAGGCCCCTGTACACACAGACTCCTCTTTGTAGGAGCTGGGAATGGCAAGGAGAGCACTGTAACTCACTGCCTGCTTCCTGCTTACTTCCCTGTCAGGAGAAAAGGGTGATGGGGCAATCCCCACTGAGAGCAGGTGGATGCTAAGGCAGAGCAGGGCTCAGACACTGGACATGGCTCTAAATATGTAACTTAAAATGACCACATTCCTTACATGCCTTGGTTACTCTGTGCTTTGAAGTTTCTACTTTGCCCTCAGTGAAGCAGTGGAGGAAGCACTGCTGCCATTTCCATTTGGGCTTTGTGGCACATCCTCCCTGGTGTGGGAGGCAGAACCCTTTCCATTTGGAGGTACAAGGACAAAACTCAGGTGATGCTGTAAGAGCTTTCTGTATCAGAGAAGTTTGTCTTTTGCATATGACTTCCATTCCTAGTAAGAGAGATGTTAAAAGAAACTGTCCTTTGAGTGTTGTCTTCCTTCACTATTCATGTTGCCTTCACTTCTTGTATGTGTCCCTCTTACAGTTACGTCCTATTTTCAGCTCACAGCTCTTCCATCTCTTTATTCCTCTCTCCTTTATCTGTTCATCCACAGAAATAAAAAAAAAAAAAAAATCTGAGGCAGAATCTCAAGACTTTTTAGGGCTGTTCAGGTGGGTTAAAAATATTTCAACCAGAGGAAACAATCTGAATGGTTTCAGAGGCTCACAGCTGCCTGGGAGAAGTGAGCTGGCAATGCAGAGCAGCTCAGGTATTGCTGGCATGACTCAGAGCTCAGCTCTAGATCAGCACTGCCCTGACCGCAACCATCCAGACCAGGGACCCTCTTCCAGGCCAACTCAAACCCTACATGTTTTGCAGAGAGGAGAGTAGGTCTCCTTTGAACACTCAGCCTCTCTCTTGGCAACATTCTCAGTTGGGTATTACCTTGAGAAATTTGATATAACCTGAGCAGGACATTGGAGTTGTCATCAAGGGACCCCTTCCATCACAAAGCCCTCTGTGAAAATACAGTCTTGAGGAAATGGAGCCTGTGGAGGTGAGTGCCAGGGAGGGAGTGGCTTGATTTACATTCTCAGAAGCAATCTCCTGATGCATTCAACCCTGTGTTCCTTGCTGAAAACACAGGACCATGCTGCTTTAGAAAAAACAGAGCAAGGATGATAGCAGAGTATTTGCTTCAGCACTATGATGGGGTCCCACTGAGACTGGCCTCTGGATTGACTTCCAAGAAATAACTGGGATATTTTATAGTTTCACCCTGGCAGTCATCGATGCTTGTGGAGATGGACATCTCTCTGGGCACCATGGCTGCTCACACAGCTTCTCACCTCTGTGGGCTGACTGGCAGCCAGAGCTGCTGAGGTTCCATCTGTGCCACAACACTTGGGATGCTTTGTTCTCCTGCTGAAGGAGGCAGATTTAGGGCTGAGCAGTGGTGTCTGGTACAACAGGAGCACACACCTTTCACATACCATAGCAGCAGCATCCTCATTTTCCAGGCTGGGGAAAGGATCTGCTCCCAAACTCTCTTCTGTGCATTTGAGAAATCTGCTTGACAGCATCTAAGAGGCAGGGAGAAGCACTGAACAGAATCCTACATGGAGATGGCTCTATGCATATCAGCCAAATATAAGAAACCCTAACAGGGTACATTCTCCAGATTCCCTCCCCTGGAAGCTCTTCACAAGGTGGTTGAGCCTGCTAAATGTGGCTGTGACACCAGCACGATATGCACGAGGCCTGGGCTGGGGATGGTTTGAGATAAACAGGCTCATAACTCTCTGGAGCAATCTGCAGTGATCAATGTCTCTTGTGCTGCAGCTGGGAAAGCCAAGTGGTTTCAAGGTGTACCTGTTTAGTTTTGTCACACCTGGAGATCATGGACCTCTGGTGACTCCTGGGTTCTTGCAGCCCTTGTCATACCCTGAGCACTGGGTAACCTGAGCACTGGAGTGGGAAGAGCTTGCCATCTTCAAAGACCCCATCCAGATCTCATGCCTGTCCTCTCTATTATACTAAAACTGTGCATTTCATCCAGTGAATGCCAAAGGAAGAAATTCAGCATTACTTTTGCATCCTGTATGGGAAAACTCACATATATTATCATGTATGATTTGGGGTTTTAATGGGGATCAAGCATGTCAAGACAGCAAGTCTGGGGTGCACATATGTTGCAAAGTATAATTCCTTGTATACTGAGGAGAAGGAGATGAGATACAGCAGATGTGTCAGAGCCAGTTGCACTTTACTGCCTTGCTCATTTGGTTTCACAGGGAATCCTCAATCCCTAGAGTGAGCTAAATTATTTTTAACTGTTTTGAGAATGAGTTTCAGGTACACAACTTCTCTTCCCTTGTAAATCCTTAATACTTGCAAACAAGTGGCCAAATGTTTTTGACATGGTTACAGAGATAATAGTTGCATTAGTTACTTAGAAGGTGACTTTGGAAAAATACTGAGGGGGAATGGCTCTAGCAGCAACACTTCGAACATTTCAGCTGTTTTACTTCAGCTTCATGATTTCTATTTTTTTTTTAAGCTATTAAAAATGGCCTTTTGTTCCTTTGCTTTCTTGTTCCTTCCTTGTCAGGTTTGCTCAGATTACAAGTCAAAACAAAGCTTTTTCTTCTGTTCCGTGGTGTAGATTTACTGTCAGAGAAAAATTGGCCTTCCTTTTGTTATAAATGCTGTAATAGACAACAGGCAGATGGTAATAAACCATGTTGAATTTCCAATGTGTTGCTGGTGGTGCAAGAGCCACAGCTCTGTCTGCAGAGTCAGGGGTCACCCAGGAGTGGAAAGGCTTCAGGTGAGACATTGCTGTGTTGGGTTTGGCTATCACCATGTACTGCAGGTTGACAGCTGGTTCTTGGCTCATTTGCTGAGCCTCGTGGGCTGGGCCAGGTTTAATCTCACTGTCAGCTAAGAAGGACTCAGAAATTATCTTTTCTTCTATTAGACACTGGAAGCATACATTGCTGTGCTTGGCTGTCTTGAAGAGCAGTGTCTGTGTGGCAGTAGGAGCCCTTCCCAGCTCTGGGCTGCAGAGATGATCACGACTCTACCAACAGTGGCTTCTGGAGGACATTTGCCAAAGCTCCAGCTGGAGCAGGGAGCCTTTTCTTGTCTTCCTTCCAGCTGTATAACTGCCTGTCAGGAGTTCCTATAGGAGACATTGCTGTTGTAGTAGAAAGACTTAATGATCTGCATTTAACACAGATCAGAGAAATTCTCATAGCAGTGCCTAAGACAACCTCAACAGGTGAAGGCCGAAGTATCCTGTATTTTTCAGAAGACAGATTAAAAATCCTTAAACAAAGAAGTGCTCTCTCACTCTTCCCAAGTATAGCCATGACCTCCTGAAATCCTGACACCCAATACTGGTTTCAGCTCAGGGCCAGAGCTTTCTGAATGCTGGCAGTGAGTGCAGCTGTTTGCTGTTCTGCTTTCTGATGCCTCACACAAGGCAGATCCTTTGTCTTAAGGAGGAGTCTTTTACTGGAATACATGAGAAATATCCATCATCTGGACCTGACACAAGTTCATGTGATTTCTCCAAAGCACCTTCCCTACCAGAGACGCTGCCAAGAAACAGAGAACAGAAGGGTATTTGGGAGCAGATCTTTTCCCCAGTCTGGAAAAGGGCAATAGTCTAGTACGTGGGGGATGTTGCAGAATGTGGAACCAGATCCCACTGCTCCACCTCCCTGCTTCTCCAACCCACCACCTCAAGCTCTCCACGTGATGGCACCAAACACGTATCCTCTGAGCAGATGAGGCACAAACCCACTGCAATTCAGGGGTTTTATCTGCCTCTCTGCCCAAGGAGTTGGGTGACTCCTGGGTGAGCACCAGCTGAAGTTTGGTAGCACACAGGGAAGCAGGGTCACATATCTTTTAGCATCTGGACATGAAGATGGACCTTCAACAGCAGCTGCCCCATCCATTTGTGACTACAACAGCCCTTGCTGTTGCTGAAATCCAACACACCAGCTCTAGATTACCCTGGCTGTGAAGCAGTGAACTTACTTGGGACAGTCAGAGTTTAAAATGCAAACAGAGCAGTAGGGTGGTTGCAGACAAAGCATAAACTCAAAACCAGCCCTACAAATCTGTGAGGGAGATACCAATTATCTGGTATTCCCTTTAGCATGGCCAACATGACAGTGCTTTCCTGTGGACTTCCTGTGATAATTGATTTTTCAACTAGACAAAATAATTTCCAAAGTATGCAAACTTGGGCAGGGAAAAAAGAAGAAAAAAAAAAAAACCACAAACAACAACAACAAACCCAGTAAAGGAGTATTCCCACATAGATTTAAAGACTGAAAAGAAATTCAAGCAATTCACCTCTCCAGAAGGGGACACCTCATCTTCAATTACACTGAGTATTCCATCACCCCAGCCCAGCTATTTTACTGATGAATTACTCTACTGAAAATCTTTGTTTTCTTGCTAGCTTAAATTTATCCAGGATCAGCTTCCAGTCATTGGAGTCCCATTTTAATGTCATTGCACAAATTGATGGTACTTATCTTCTAGATTTCTGTACCTTAGGCCTCTCCCTGGATCTAAAAAATTTTAATGCCAAAATATAATTTGTTCTCATTAGCAGCATCTTGGGACTGCTGTGTGAAGAAGCAACCAAGAAAGTTGGATGTATTAGGCTTTAGCTAAGACACAGAAGAGGACACAGCAGTAAGCACAAAGCAATAAGTGCTGGAAGGAAGATAAATCAGGTACCTCTGTGAGCCTTGTCTCCTAAGAACAGGGTGATACAGTGAAAGAGCATAATGCAAGCCCTATCCAAATCAAAACTGATAACATAAAATAGGCCTTACAGTCTAGTTGATAAATCTTTGCAGCTCACTGCTCCCAAAGTGCTACCCAGGCTTTGCCTGCAGCCTGAGCCCCACTGTCCCCAGCAGGGTGATGCCTGCTTTGCCCACACCAAAGCACGTGGCTGCCCATGCAGGAGGAGGGAATGGTCCTTCAGGCCTGTGGTGGTAGAACCACCCCTACCCTTGAGCTGCACTGTGATCTCAGAAATGCTCATTAGACCTTAGCCCTAATGAACAGCACCTGCTTTTGCCAACACCTTTGCTGATGATTCTTTGAGCAACCTAAGACTGCTGTAACATGGTCCCACTGGCTGACAAGCATGGGGGAGCAAGCATTTTTTGTGAGGACTCCATTAACCTTAGACCTTTTTTTTTCAGGCCAAAATTTTTGGTTCTGGATCTTGCCAGGTGTTGCACTAACTGATCTGTTCCTGTCCTACCTTTGTGCCACCAGCCAACCATGAACACAACTTTCATGTTTGCGGTTAGCCATGGACAGCATGGCTTTTCCTTCCCCCTCTCAAGCCTGGCTTTAAACTGCTGATTGAATCTGCCTTGATCTCTTTCTGGGATTCCAAAGCCCTGTAAGTTGTCCTGATGAGTGTAACAGGCCAGGAAGCACAGACCACTTGTTAGTAAAACAACTCACTGTTGTTTGTGTGAAGGTGTTAGCTGAAGACCTTAGATCACACACCACGGATTTTGCTCTCTCTCTCAGCTTTAAGGCCCATGATGTCAAACTGGTCTCACCAGCAGTCCAAGATCCAGGGATCAAAGAGCTCAGGGCTGATGGAGAACCACCAAAATGAATGTGTTTCTGGGCAAAGAAGAAAGCCAACAAACAGTGGAAGAAAAACAAATACAGGAGAGTGCTTGTATGATAGGATAATCTGCTATATTGGGTTACTGCCTACCTTTTTAAAGAGAAATTGTTGGCTGGGATATTTGGAGCATGAACACTTTTACAAGATCATTAATACCAGCCTGAGTGTTCATTTGGCTCAAACCTCCAGGGAAAGGGAGCTGCTGGGAAAGCTCCAAACATCGGGACTGGGACAGACTGTGGAGAGAATGGGGCCTGCCTTATCTCTTACATGAGTGGCCTCAGTTTTTAGGGCAGTCAACGGGTTTTCTGAACCCTGCACACCTCCAAAGATCAATTTCTTTGGCAAAGAAATTTGCATGTCTGTAGCAGGGTGGAAATCAGTGACTGCTAACAACAGCATCAAGGGGCCACTTCTGGACTCTACAGCAGCAGACAGGTTGCAAATTAGCATAAATGTGCCAAAATTATAATTTACAAGGCCTTCAGATATTGACAGGTTTTTATCTTGTCTCATTTCATCCAAGTCTGTTTGCTGTATCAAGAGGGCAGAGTTCATTTTTGATGAATTTTCTTTGTTCTTTCCCAAACAAGCTTGTCTTATAATACTTCTGAAGACAGGAAAAAATACACATAGAGGCAGGAGGTGTTGGAACTGAAGCCAGCTATGAAGGAATCAAATGATTCATCTGCCTTAATGCTGGAAGTCTGTGGTGCAAATATCTATAGATGAGCCCACCACCCCGAGCTCCCTTTCTTGTGAAGAGTGCGAAATGGGCTCTGGCAGGGTGTGACTAAGCTGGGCTATTTCCAGCAGCTTCATTACAATGAAGTGAGTTTTCACAGAGGTTGTGCCTGTGTGGTGACTATAAAGGAAGGCCAGCTCAGGTGTGGCCATTTACACACACAGACTGTGGTTGCCCTCTAACACTTCTGGGTCTTTCATCCCTGTTGAGACTGTCATTCTCTTTCATCTCCAATTCCAGTTTAAAAATAGTGACTCTTAAACCAACCATCCCAATAATGTAAGAGGATTGAACCTTTTCTGCAGGTGCATGAAGATGTGAGCTAAGATGCAGGATGAAGGGCCCAGGGCAAAGTGAGATGCTGTGTTTGCTTACAGTGCTGGATCTTTCCATTGTGCAGCTCACCGGGCTCTACCTCTGCCTGCAGGCAGCAATATTACAGAATCAAAGAACTGTTGATGGAAAAGACCCTTAAGATCATCAAGTCCAACTGTGAACCAAGTCCTGCCAAATCCACCACTAAACCATGTCCCTAAGTGACACATCTACACGTCTTTTAAATGCCCCCATATGTTGTGACTCCACTACTTCCCTGGGCAGCCTGTTCCAGTGCTTGATAATCTTCCAGTGAAGGAATTTTTCCTAATATCCCATCTGAACCTCCCTGGGCACAGCTTGAGACCATTTTCTCTGATCCTGTCACCTGTTACTGGGAGAAGACACCAACACCTACCTTTCAGGCAGGTGTAGAGAACAACAAGGTCTCCCCTGAGCCTCCTTTTCTCCAGGCTAAACACCCCCAGCTCCCTCAGCTGCTCTGCACAGGACTTGTGCTCCAGACCCTTCACCATCTCCACTGCTCTTCTCTGGACACTCTCCAGCACCTCAGTGTCTGTCTTGTAGTGATGGGCTCAAAATTGATCTCAGGAGTCAAGGAACAACTTCACAAGTGCCAAGTACAGGGAAATGATGCCTGTCCTAGTCCTGCTGGCCACGTTTTTGCTGATACAAACAGCACTGTGGGAAGCTGGAGGTAGTAAACCCTGAAAACAAAGTCAAACTTTTCAAAATAGTTTGACTAAAACTTCTGCCTCTCTCGTTGTTCAAATGTCATTCTCTTCATATTATCAACATATTTGGTCTCCAGTCTTGCAGAAAAATTAATGATATGATCTGATTGTATATGCACACAACAAAAATGCCTTGTGAGAATCAGTTAGAAATTCCCAAAGCACAATGAAAAACTAAAAACATTGAAGACAACAAGAAGTGCTATACCCTTGATGTGTGGTATTACAAAAACCATGCTTACTTGGTAATGAAGCAGAAGGACTTCTTTCCTTTTCAGGTCATCTTTAAAGATGTCCTAAACTGATTTAATTGTGCTTAATCAATTGAAATTGAGAGTGGTCAAAAATCTAAGCAAGAAAATTTGCTGTGTTGAAGATCTTAGTAGAAGATAATAGTTTAATACAGGAGGCAGCAATTTGCAATATTCCTCCAATATATTTCCCTTTAGTCCTCACTGCCTCAATGCATCTAGAACATTTACACTTTATCTTACTGTTTTCCTCATGCAACTTTATTCTTTCACACAATTTCTGCACACCTGTACTTCCCTATTTTGTTATGCTTTGGTGTCATTTTTCAGCACCCAAAATCTCTGCTTTTTGATTAGTACATTTCTGGAGAAAATACAGTGTCTTTCTCTGCAGCAGATGGGCCCCAGGGCTTTGGCATGGCTTGGGGATATTCACATTTCTTGGGCAGGAGAATGTTACTCCTTTTTCTTGCATATCCACCAAACAAAACCACTGAACTCCAGCCTTGATCATGTAAGCACAGAACTCATGTCATTACAAAGCTTTAAGCGCAAAATCTGCTGAGAAGATTGTATAGTTCAACTCCAATACATCTGTAAGAAGGGTACCTATGAAAATGTTAATGGACTTAAAAGCTCTGGGAAGCAAATTGACACACTTCCAGGAGAAAACAGCAGCACTACCACATAAGCATCAGAGAAGATAAGATACTTTGCCATGGTTACAAATACAAGGACAATAAATATGTCTGATCCTTTTCCAAGAAAACGGGAGAAAAATAACTGGCAAGGTACCCTCTTCTGAAACCAATTTCAATATAAAAAGGAGCCTGTGAAAAAGGATTCTGACTAATTCACTGCCAGGCAGGGAGAAGGAACAACCATTTTTGAATGTAAGAAGCACTGAAAGTGTAACCAGAAATAAAATTAAAGTTCCTTTTGAGCTTTTTGAGAGTGAGACCAACCCAATAAAACTGATGATTCCCAGTGATTTTAAACCTGCATTTTGTATCACTGAACAAACTCCCTTGACACCAGCCAGGAGCAGCTTCACTGCTGATGTGACCCAGGAATTGTAACTTTGGCCACCTAATTGCCTTCTGCCTGGGCGCTGGAGATTCAGCTGGAGGCAGTGCAGGCATTGCGGGGAGGTCATTTCTCCTCCTGAGGAGGAGCCAGCAGGCATTTTCCCCTGAAGAGTCTGGACTCAATTCTGGTAAAGAGATATTTATAACAAGATTATGTTTAGAGGCAGATCATTTCCTTCACAGTATCTCCTGGTACGTGCAGAGGAGATTGCTGTAACTGTGTTGTGTCAAGCTGACACACTTAGCAGTGTAGAGTTACTTGCAGGTAGCTGTCATACCTATAGATAAACCCTGACTCACTGCAGTTTTCAGTCATCTGCACTCAGTTTAAGTCAAAAGTACAGACCAAGAGTCCCTCTTTCCCTGATTCCTGGTGTGTGATAGGCTGTATTTCTCCCCAGGGCCTTCAGTCTTGTCTGCTCCAGCACATTAGGAGCAGTTTAATACTCTAACCCCCGAGGAAAAACCAGGACACCCTTGCCAGTCCTTGTTGTGGTATGTCCCGATTCCCCTTTGTTTCCCCAATGTTGGTATACCCCGAAAGTTAACCCAACCTCCCTTATCTGCCCATCAAGCTGTCCCTACCTCTCTTTCCAGAAAGTTCTATGTCCTTCGATGCCTGATTGGCCCTGAACACCCCTGCGTGTACCCCATTGGCTGTATCCCCTGGCACCTCCCTCTGTAAACCCCACCCCATAAAATCCCATTGGTTGATGCTCTGTACCTCCCCTTGATCCACCCCCATGTAAAAGCTGGTGCACAGCAGCTCCCACTGCTCTTTACCCTTCCTGAACCCTTCAGTGTCAATAAACCCCGGAACCTCAGAAAGAGCGAGCCTCCCTTGTGTGCTTTGCCTGCGCCTCGACAGCTGTGGCAGCCACCCATGCCCTGGGATCAGGTTCAGCAAAGGCTCGGCTGTTCCCCACTCACATTGTTAGCAGTGGCTAACAGACTGGTGCCAGTCCTCTCAGCTCCTTGTGGCATGGTCAGACCTGACCCTTACTGTTCCATTCAGGTAAATGTGGCAGTCACTGTCCCAAGCTGGTGCTTCTGGGTCTCTGCAGGTTCAGGGGAACAATGGGAGATGTTAAAGATGGGCCAGAGAACCAGCTCCTTTTGAAAGGCCTTTATTAGAGGACAGCTCTGGGTAGGGGCTCGAGGGGCCGCGCACGCCGCCGCTGCTCCCACTGGACACCACGGAGGAGGAGGTGCAAGTCGAGTCTGCCGCTCGCGCTGCAGGGTCGGGATTCCTTCCTCTCGGGAGTTCTTAGGAAATCACTTTGGCTCGGTTTAGTCCAGGGGTGTCACCTTTGTCCAGTACTCTCCAGGCCATGGCGAGTAGGTGGAAAGCCTTCCACAGATGGCTAGATGTCCTCCTCACACGGCAGTGTCCTTCAGAGCTCCAGATTTTGGGTGGGCTCGTTGTTTTAGGGGTCTTTTTGGGGTCAACTGGACTTCCGCTTGGAGCGGTGCATCATGGGAGCCTCTGGATTTGCCTATTAGGGCGGGGTCAGCAGTTTGACGAGCAGGCGGGGGAGCAGCAGAGGCCTAACCCGATGGAAGGTAAGGGGGAATTTGGGATCTGGGGAAAGGGAATACACAACTTGGAACAGGAAACTTGAGATTTGAGGGTACAGATCCAACACGAACAGTTTGAAATAACAGGTAAGTAACAGCATAACCTTTTTTAACTACATGGTAAACAGTACAACAATACAACATACAACATCAACACAACATACAACATACAATGCATAACTTGGAGCCCTTTATTTATTTCAGGAGATTTTTCAGAGTATTCCATATTTGTCTTGCAGACGAAAAGATCTAGAAACATCATTTGTCTTATGCAAAAGCTGGGGAAGAAATTCCCTATGCCACTTAGGGCAGCAGGGTGCCTGACACCCATTCTTATAGTGGGAAAAGAGGCTTTTAATCCTCAAATTCCCCAGTTGAGCAACATGGGCAAGGCACAGTTATTTTTAGGCCCTCTTGTTGAGTAAGTTACAATGGTTAAAGTGGTTAAAAGTAGCATCTGTGATGGGGATAGCTCATAAGAACCTCTAGGTCAGAGCATCTGAGCATCTGCATCTTTCCAACTGCCATGTGGTGCTGGACTGTCCTGAGCTATCTCCAGCCCCTTGACATTGGTGTCAGGCATGTCAGCAACAGCTCCAGCTGACAGAGCCCTGTCTGCTCTTACACAAACCGGGTGCATGGAGCAGTTGCACAAGCACTGGCCCTCCCTCAGTTTGCTGCAAGCTGGCAGGCAGCAGGGATGCAGCCACCAGCACTGAGGGTGCAGTGTCTGAGCATCATCGAGAGCCATCCTGCCAGAGGAATTGAAATAAAATAAATATGATGGTGCTTCCCTGCTTCCCAGTGCAAAAGCAGAAAGGGGATAGGTTTCTAAGAAGCCTATTATCTGCTTTTATTTTAACTCAACTGGATGATTTCCATCAGGGGTACTGGGGAGCCCTTGTCCAACAGCACAGGACAGTTTACAGAATCCAGAACCCAGAATCCTGAATCCCAAATCCTAATTCAGCAGCCAAGTGCCATAGATATTAATCTAGTCAGATGTAAAAAGGTGGGTCGAAACTTTTGTTTTTGTTATTTTAATACATCTCCCACTGGAAACCTGCAGCTTGTGCAGCAAATCTGGGGTGAGTTTCATCATCTGACACAAAGGCAATTGCCAGGATTTTTTTTGACTAAGTGCCAGGTACCATTGTAAGAGGGAATGTGAGCCTCAGTTGCTCGTGGGCACTCATTTGCAGTTGTAAATAGTGCAGTGTTTGGAAGCAGTTCAGAGCACAGCTGCTATCAGACACCCTCAATATTGGCTGTTCAGTGCCAGAGACGCAGTGATTGTGTGAGTGCTTGGAGCAGCAGGGGTGAGAAATGCTGGGAGCTCAGCCTCTGCACAATTCCTCTGCAAGTAAAAACTCACCTGTAGACTGATCACTCTACTTTCCTGTTACCCATCAATCTCAAATATGTCTCAGGTATTTGACCTCATTTACATAGGCATCTATCCCAGGAATAATTCCCTTACAGTGAGTGCAGGATTGTGTGTTCTGAGGTCAAGAGCAGCAAGATAGCAATTACAGAGATAATTGTTTTTAATGCAGTTTTCACCTACAGAGTCCCATTAAAATGTTCTTTTAGAAGAACAGAAAGGAACAATGTTTTAATATTAGGTTTACAAGAAACACTTTATTTCTCCTTTATTATTTCCAAGTTCCTTGACAGCGACCATGAATTAATCTTCACATTGTACAGTCTGATTTTTTTTTTTTTTTTGGTGGAGCAGAGTTTGCTCACTGCATCTGAATACTGAAACTTGAAAAACACTGACAGTGTTTATGATAATTAAAATCAGTTGAAGGACACTGTTCAGTACTCTCTAGATAGGATTAAAATTCCTCATGTGTCTTTTAACAATCAACTAGAAAGGAAAGGCCAGAGTGTTAAGACCTGTTAGAGCAGGATGCATTTTTCCTCCATCATTTTATCAATGGTGTTTGACAATGCCCTGAATTAATTCCTCTATGTCCTGCAACACCTTTTGTCTCAGTGTCACCTACGTCCACATTGCACTGGTTATATGTCACCGTCTGATCTGGTGGTGAAGGTGCCACGACCTTCCTCGCTAGAAACATCTTTAAAAGACACCTAGATCAACAGAGGCACAGGCACTCTCAGGTGCAGAGTGACCAGCTCTTTGTGCACTCTCTGGTGCAGAGTGACCAGCTCTTTGTGCACTCTCTGGTGCAGAGTGATCAGCTCTTTGTGTGGCTGCCTGAGCAGCAGAGCTGTGTTTGCCACCCTGGGTGACACAGGAGTAAAAGGGGCGAGACGGGGCCTTCCTGATCTCCAGGAGAGCTTCTTCCTTCCAGGAGGTCTGGAGCAGAAAGGAGCCAAATGGTTCCAGGGGAGAAGGATTATATAGGGGAGCCAGGGGCGGGTTTTCACAACTTGGCCAATGGGGAAAGGAATTGCGAAAGGGACCAGTCATGGGAAAGATCCAAACCAGACCAATTTTCTGGGGTAAAAAAGAACCAATGGGGTATATCTGATTAACATGTTTCTTCACCATGACATAGAGAACTGTTTGCCAGGGTTTCTCCTTTAGGGGGTTGTGTTTATATCCTGTCTGGCCTCACTGCTCCCTTTCTAAGGGGGTGCATTTATATTATTGTCTGGCTTCTCTTCAGGGGAGTGTGTTTGTATTAACACTGTCTGGCTTTACAGCCTCCACAGTTATGTTTTAATTCTTCAGTGTCACCAGGAACAATACTGGTCAGGTCACCTGCATGACCCTGCTCATCCCCACACCAGAGAGGGGAGGCAGCTCCTCCCATGCCTTCCACAGCTGGGATTGGTACCCATGCAGTACCCATGGATGCACATGCTGAGGCAGGGAAATGGCCCTGGCCCCTTCAAAGTCACTCCCACATCAGCTGTCGAAGAAATCATAGCTGCCACTATCTCTTGTGGATATCTTGGTAACACCCACTCTGCAGGGCAGGAGAGGTGCCTGGAGCAGCCTGTCACAGGCTCATTACCAGAGCAGCACCCCTCACACACTCCCTAGGGACAGGCTGGGCTGTGCCTCAGGGTGGGATGTTGGTCTGACCCACTCCCACCGTCCTTTCCCAGGCAATGGCTGCACATCCCTACAGCCTACTGACCTAGAGAATAACTCTCCCTTCCCATCTCTCCTGCTTGTTATTCCTGCAGAGCCTGTCTCCCTCCATTCCAACAGTCCAGTCTCAGGAGCCATCCCATGACATCTGTGAGATGCCAAGAAGATCACAGCCCAAAGCCATCAATACACACTATTAGAATATGGCAAATCTACAGTGGCTATTTCTTGTATATGTGATATATTTTAATCATGTAAAAGTTGGATTTTTTTGTTTCAATACCTCTTCTGAGATTCAGAAATGTCATAATGCACCCCCCACTCGGTTTCAGTTTACCTTTGGACATTTTAGGAAGTTTAACCAGAAAGTTCTGTGTTTTTCTCTTTGCAATTGGCTCAGTGCCAGGAGAGGAGCACCTGTTGGACCTTGTCACTGTTTGTCAGAACCTGCACCTCTTTCTATTGGCAGTTTGCCATCCTCAGTCATTAGGCAGAAAAGGGGACAGAACAAAGGGTCTGCAGGCATTCTCAGGGTGTTGTAGCAGGTGTGGGATCTGTCCCTACACTGTGCTTGGCTTTAATCTTTGTTTGTTGTTTTGTATTGTACTTTCTTTATTTTATTAAACCTTTTTGAGTTTCCAAATGCACCCGACTATGCTGTTTTGCTAATTATTATTAAGCCAGTTCTCTGAACAGGGCTGGACCCTTGGAGAATATTGGGGTATTGTATTGGTTTAGGATAAATTAAGGGGAGAATCTCTAAAAGGGAGTCCCCTCAGACAAACCTCCACCACCCCTCCCCCCCCAGCCCGGGGTTGGGAAGGAAATTCTTTGGAGGAGGAATAAGTGGAAAAAAACCGGTTTTATTGACAAATGAACAAAAATCTCCCCACCCCGAGTGGAATGAAAGGCGCAGGATTACTCAGGGGAGGGCTCCAAGCTTCTTTGGCGGGCTCCGGGTCTTCTCCGACGTCTCGGGTCAGATCAGTTCCAGAGCCGGTCCTGTCTTGGGCGGGGGGGGGGGAAGGGAAAAAGAGGGGGAAAGAAAAAAACGGAGAGCAGGCAGCAGAGGCAGCAGCGGCAGCAGCGGCAGCGGCAGCAGCAGCAGTAGCAGCAGAGGCAGTGGAAGCCAAGCAGCAGAAGAGCTGAAGCAGCCAAAGCCAAGCAAGCAGCACAAGCAGCAGCTGAAGCAGCGGCAGCCAGAAGCAGCTCTGCTCGGGCAGCAAAAGCCCCGCGAGCAAAACAGCGCTGCTAAGACATAACAAAAACAGTCCACTGATATGGGATAGAGGCACTGTCAACCCAGAACAGTATAAACCCAATACAGAAATAAGCCAAATTATGTGCATTTACCAGAGCTTCCTTTTGCCTCTTCTTAGCAAGAGATAGAATTTTCTTTTATGAATTTTTCTGAAAATTTACATGAACTTCTCAGAGTATCCTTGGAGAGCATGCAGCTTTCAAATTCCATGAGCTCAACAATTTGAAAATATTTAGCTATTGCTGTACTTTCTAACATCTTTCATGTTTCTGTTCTTTTAATCTGAGTTTGAACCATTTTCCCCCTCTATTAAGAGTAGCTGTTAATCACCACCAAAGCATCTTGTAACAACTGACTCAAAAGAGGCATTCTATCTCTTTAGTATTTCTTGTCATTAGCATTCCTTCTGCAGTGAGTAGTAAACCAGTGTGTCATCCAATATCTCTTTCCAATGCCTCCAAACATCATGGGGTTTGCTATTCTTAATTTCTTTTTCTCTTGAATTTGATTTTCTCCCGAATTTGATTTTCTCCCTTCCAGCACATGCTGTTCTTTGATAACCATCCTTGCTCGCTTGACCTCATGCCCATTTTTTCTGTATTTCTTTCTTGTATGAGTTTACTGAAGAGCTGAAGTTGTCCAAACTGGTCTCCCACTGCGATTTCCAGTGTGACTACATGCTGGTAGAATTGTATCTTAACATCATTTTGTACAAGGAACTGACAGTTCTCCTGAACTATTTACTTTTAGATTTTTTTTATACAAACTATTATTTATTATCTCTCTTTGGTTACTGAAATCTGTTTCTTGAAGCCAATTGACTTAATTCTGTTTGGTTTGGTTTGGTTTGGTTTGGTTTGGTTTGGTTTGGTTCTCCCACATTCTTTGTCCAAGAGCTGTTACACCTAGTAATCTGTCCTTTAGCATTAAATATGGCCTATCAGCTGCACACCCCTGATGCTTAAAGAGCTCTGGGAAGGAAGCAACAACATAATCAAAGCTGCCGTGAAAATGGCAACATTAATTTGATTTGTGAAAAGGAAACCTAAAAGATTTCAAAAGGACCTGAACTATTAACTGACCTCCCATATCTACCTTGGCTCTTTATGGTACTTTATGATTCACATTCTCTTCTTGACATTTGACTGACACAGCAGGAGGTAAA